>SJYX01023297.1:47949-94906 GCA_006410675.1 Oreotragus oreotragus | reverse complement strand
TTCTTGCCTGGAGAATCCCAGGGATGGGGGAGCCTGGTGGGCTGCCGTCTATGGGGTCACACAGAGTCGGACACAACTGAAGTGACTTAGCAGCAGCAGCAGTACTATAGCACACAAAACATCTCAGAGTATATATAAAGTGTTTATAAGGATTAAGCCAGTTCTGTGTGTGTGTGTGTTTGGGAAGGTGAAGTTCTGAATTGTACTATGTACAAATAAAATGTAAAGCCTCTGAAACCCATTTGAAATTACATTTGAATTGCGTTTCAACATATCATCTTCGTTTTACTTCTCTGGAAGTCAAAGTAGCTAATATACACTCTAAACAATGCAATTTTGTTTCTCTGTATTGTGCTTTGAGAATTAATCTTATTCTTCACAAGTGAAATAATTTGGTGAATTGTGTTACACAGAGAGATTGATTTTTTCCCCCATTTGTGGATGTTGAATCATTTTCTCTCAGTCAGTTAAATGGAGTGGAATTATTCATCAAGCTCTTTTTTCTTTCTTGCCCAACTCTGGGACTTATGCTTCAGAATATCTATGTTCTATTGTATTTAAATGACACATTGTTATTGTGCTGTAACTAAACATTATTGTGCTTGTTAATAGTTAGAAACTAACTGGTAAAGTCAATAGATTGAAAGTTGACAGTTTGAGAAAGGACAAATCTGTTTGATATCCTGGCATTGCTATTATTTTAAATGAAATATATTAATCTAGTGGCTCAGACAGTAAAGAATTTGCCTGCAGTGCACAACTTACTCCTGTATTCTTGCCTGGAGAATCCCATGAACAGAGGAGCCTGGTAGGCTAATGTCCATGGGGTCACAAAGAGTTGAACATGACTGAGTGACTAACACTTTATTTCTTAATCTAATATTTTGGTAAGAAGCTCATTTTTTTGTCAGCTATACTTATTTTATAGGCATACATAGTTGTCTTAGGTAAAGTAGATGAGGTAATAGACAAAAATACCAGTTATGAATGTTTAAACTTTTAAGTTGAACCATTTTTTGAATTCTTCTTTTGAAAGATTTTGACTTTATTTTCAGCATATTACAAAATGAAATTCTTTGATTTGTAAACATTTTATTTTGCTTTCATTTTATAGTTACAAAATGAAACAAGAATGTTAGCTCTGCTGTTTCTATTTATCATTGTACTAGAGGCCCTGACCAGTCAAATAGAGCAAGAAAATAAGTTAAAGAGATAATAATAAAAACTGGAAGAAAAACAAAGTTCTCATCCCATAGTCATGTCTTGTTTGCCTGTGTGGAAAACTCAAAAGTGAGTCTGGACAAGCTCTTGAAATATTAAGTAAATTAAATTGTGCTTCTAAATATACCAGACCAACATGCAAAATTAAATTATATTTCTATATACTATCAGCAAACAAAAAACAAAATTTAACAATATCCCACTCAAAATTAATCAATATCAAACAGGTTAGCATAAACCTAATGAAAAATGTATAGAACCTCTGTGTTGAAAAATCACAAAACATACGTAAAAGAAATTAAAGAAGACCTAACTAAATAATAGAAAAAATATATTCAAAGATTGGAAAGCTAAATATTTTAAGGTTGCAAATTCTTCACAAATTAGTCGATAGATTCAAAATGACTCCAGTCAAAGTCCTAAGAGTTCTTTGGGGAAAGGGGCACAAGTTCAAAAACCCCAGAAAAGCATGTGTCTAGGAGCAGCCATGGCAGTTTTGAAGAAAACTGGAACATTTAACCTATATGTATAGGTCTTATCTGTATTAATATCTATTGGACAGATTTGGCCCAAGGACAAAGTGACCAATAGAAAGTGAGAGAGCATCTAGGAACACACATATCTGTTAGATAATTCATGCAGTGGAGAAAGTGTGGTAATTTCAATAACTGATGATGGATTGACTTTCCAAACATACTTTGAACCCTACATAAAATACATAAAAATCCATTTCAGATAAACTAAAGATCCCAGTGTGCTACCAGTACTTGGCATTATCAGAATTCTATATTTTAGACATTCAAATAAGTGTGGAATAGTATTTCATTTTTAGTAATAATTACCCTAATGATCAATATTATTTGACATCTTTTCATGTGCATGTTTTTCATTCCCATATATTCTTTTGTGGTCTCTTGTAAAACCCTTACCAAATTCTTTTTGTCTTTTTAATTTAGTTGTGCTTCCTTTTTATTATTTTAATTAATAAATTTATTTATTTTACTTTACAATATTGTATTGGTTTTGCTATACATTGACTTGAATCTGCCATGTATGTATATGTGTTCCCCATCTTGAACCCCCTTCCCATCTCCCTCACCATCTCATCCCTCTGGGTCATCCCAGTGCACCAGTCCTGAGTACCCTGTATCATGCATTGAACCTGGACTGGCGATTCATTTCACATATGATAATTTACATGTTTCAATGCCATTCTCCCATATCATCCTGCTATGGTTTATGTCAGAGAGTGTTTTGCTTATGTTTTCCTCTAGGAGTTTAATAGTTCCTGGTCTTACATTAAGACGTTTAATCCATTTTGGGTTTATTTTTGTGTATGGCATTACAAAGTGTTCTAGTTTCATTCTTTTGCAAGTGGTTGACCAGTTTTCCCAACACCATTTGTTAAAGAGATTGTCTTCTCAATTTTATACACTTGCCTCCTTTGTAAAAGATAAGGTGTCCATAGGTGTGTGGATTTATCTCTGGGCTTTCTATTTTGTTCCATTGATATATATTTCTGTCTTTGTGCCAGTACCATACTGTCTTCATGACTGTGGCTTTGTAGTAGAGCCTGAAGTCAGGCAGGTTGATTCCTCCAGTTCCATTCTTCTTTCTCAAGATTGCTTTGGTTATTCGAGGTTTTTTTGTATTTCTATACAAATTGTGAAATTATTTGTTCTAGTTCTCTGAAAAATACCATTGGTAGCTTGATAAGGTTTACATTGAATCTATAGATTGCTTTGGATAGTATACTCATTTTCACTATATTGATTCTTCTGATCATGAATACAGTATAATTCTTCATCTGTTTGTGTCCTCTTTGATTTTTCACCAGTGTTTTATAGTTTTCTATACATAGGTCTTTTGTTTCTTTCAGTTCAGTTTAGTTCAGTTCAGTCACACAGTTGTGTACAACTCTGTGACCCCATGAATTGCAACATGCCAGGCCTCCCTGTCCATCACCAACTCCTGGAGTTCATTCAGTCTTACATCCATCGAGTCGGTGATGCCATCCAGCCATCTCATTCTCTGTCGTCCCCTTCGCCCCCTGCCCCCAATCCCTCCCAGCATCAGAGTCTTTTCCAATGAGTCAACACTTGGCATGAGGTGGCCAAAGTACTGAAGTTTCAGCATCAGCATCATTCCTTCCAAAGAACACTCAGGGCTGATCTCCTTCAGAATGTACTGGTTAGATCTTCTTGCAGTGCAAAGGACTCTCAATAGTCTTCTCCAACACCACAGTTCAAAAGCATCAATTCTTCAGTGCTCAGCTTTCTTCACAGTCCAACTCTTACATCCATACATGATCACTGGAAAAACCATAGCCTTGACTAGATGGATCTTTTTTGGCAAAGTAATGTCTTTGCTTTTGAATATGCTATCTAGGTTGGTCATAATTTTTCTTCCAAAGAGTAAGCATCTTTTAATTTCATAGCTGAAGTCACCATATGCAGTGATTTTGGAGACCAAAAAATAGTCTGACACTGTTTCCACTGTTTCCCCATCTATTTCCCATGAAGTGATGGGACCAGACGACATGATCTTCGTTTTCTGAATGGTGAGCTTTAAGGCAACCTTTTCACTCTCCACTTTCTTTTTTATTAAGAGGCTTTTTAATTCCTCTTCACTTTCTGCCATAAGGGTGGTGTCATCNTTGGAAGGACTGATGCTGAAGCTGAAACTCCAATATTTTGGCCACCTTATTTGAAAAACTGACTCATTTGAGAAGACCCTGAATGCTAGGAAAGACTGAAGGTGAGAGGAGGAGATGACAGAGTATGAGATGGTTGGATGGTATCACTGACTCAATGGACATGAGTTTGAGTAAACTCCGGGAGTTGATGATGGACAGGGAGGCCTGGCGTGCTGCAGTCCATGGGGTTGCAAAGAGTCGGACATGACTGAGCGACTGAACTGAACTAACGGTAGATTTCTTAAACTCCGAGTGATTTCTGACATACTTTGTATTAATCACAGTGCTGAGACTTTCATAAGATTTTTTCATAATTCTTATGTCTCCCCTAGGGCTTCCCCAGTGGCTCAGAGGTAAAGAATCCACCTGCCAATTCAGGAGATGTGGGTTTGAATCTCTGGATCGGTAAGATCCCCTGGAGAAGTAAATGGCAACCCACTCCAGTATTCTTGTCTGGGAAATCCCACTGATAGAGGAGCCTGGCTGGCTACAGTCTATGGGGTCGCAAAGAGTCAGACACAGCTTAGCAACTAAACAAGAAATGTCTCCCTTAACTGTGACTTATCCTCCCTATCAATAGAATATCACTTAATTTTACATTTTTGTGTGTTTTATCACACTATTATAAGCTCTAATACAGATAGTTCTAAAGATCTAACATCCCTCCCCCCACCCACCACCAAAGCCACTAATTTGTAAGCCACTTGATAGTAGGTTTGTTTCATTTATCTCTGTGTCCCTCATTGCATCTAGCTTTAGACTTTCTCACAGTAGATGCTAAAAGTATATTTGTTGGAATGGCTTGAATTTTTTTCCGGGGCTCCAAAATAATGCTGACCAGTGCCTGCTTGAAGCAAACTGGAAGATAAACTTCTCATAAATTACACCTCTCATCAAATATAGCCTGATAACTGAAGTGCTGGCATTTTCACTCTTGTTCCTTTAGGTCCCCCTAGTGGGAAGGTAGCAAAATCTCTTTTGGCTATAGGATTGTTTATACCATCCCTGCTAGAAACAGCCAACAGGAACCACCACCAAACTAAACACAAACCCTTTGTAAGAATTATATATATATATATATTACATTTTTTTTTTACTTTGATCTAAGAAGGAAAGTTTCTCAAGTTTCTAACAGGTCTATTCAGCCTGTGTTCAAAGCACCTTAGATTATTGGGTGGGGCAGATTTAATCAGAGAATATTGATATAAACCAAAAATCCCAGGGACGGGGGAGCCTGGTGGGCTGCCGTCTCTGGAGTCGCACAGAGTTGGACACAACTGAAGTGACTTAGCAGTAGCAGTGGCATTCCTTGAGGCATGGACCCAGGCAGTGCTAAGAAGAAAGCTATTTAGCTACTTTTTAGAACTTAAGTGGAGTGAGCAACAAACATCCTTCCCTCTTTCCTGAGCTCCATCCTGCATTGCAGCTCAGCAGGGGAGCAGTGAAGATGCTGCCACCTGCCTCTGGCCTCAAGCATCTCCTACCTTTCTGCCTTACCCGCCTTAGACCTTGGCAGTACCTTCTGCTTTGGTCCTGACAGGTAGGTCAGTTTGTTTCAGTCTGCCTGACTGATTTATGCTGCTTAAGAATCCCTTCAGCTTATGCTTCTAGTAGTCTGTACTTCAGATAAAAGACAGTGTTTTTGATTTTCACATTTCTCTATAGAAATCATCATTCTTCTCTTTAATCCCAATGTTTTGAGGAGCTGTCCAGGTATTATGCATGCATGTTTAATGATTTATATTCCTAGGACTTTGAATTTGTTCTTAACTGAACTGTATCTGTTCTTTTATAGAAATTTATTTTATTTTCCTTCTTGATTTTTAAATTTATTTTAATTGGAGGCTAATTACTTTACAATATTGTAGTGGTTTTTGCCATATATTGACATGAATCAGCTATGGGTGTACATGTGTTCCCCATCCTGAACTTCTCTCCCAACTCCTTCCCCATCCCATCCCTCTGGGTCATCCAAGGGCACCAGCCCTGAGCACCCTGTCTCATGCATCAAACCTGGACTGACAATCTGTTTCACATAGGATAATATATATGTTTCAATGCTATTCTCTCAAATAATCTCACCTTAGCCTTCTCCAACAGAGTCCAAAAGACTGTTCTATACATCTGTGTCTCTTTTGCTGTCTCACATACAGGGTTATTGTTACCATCTTTCTAAATTCCATATATATGTGTTAGTATACTGTATCGGTGTTTTTCTTTCTGGCTTACTTCACTCTGTATAATCAGCTCCAGTTTCATACACCTCATAAGAACTGATTCAAATGTGTTTTTAATGGCTGAGTAATACTCCATTGTGTATATGTACCACAGCTTTCTTATCCATTCATCTGCCAATGGACATCTAGGTTGCTTCCATGTCCTGGCTATTATAAACAGTGCTGCGATAAACATTGGGGTACATGTGTCTCTTTCAATTGTGGTTTCCTCAGTGTGTAGG
Organism: Oreotragus oreotragus; assembly: GCA_006410675.1. Classification (NCBI taxonomy): domain Eukaryota; kingdom Metazoa; phylum Chordata; class Mammalia; order Artiodactyla; family Bovidae; genus Oreotragus; species Oreotragus oreotragus. Next base: position 88,532 of record SJYX01023297.1, on the reverse strand, counting down.
CCCAGCAGTGGGATTGCTGGGTCATAAGGCAGTTCTATTTCCAGTTATTTAAGGAATCTCCACACTGTTCTCCATGTGGCTATACTCGTTTGCATTCCCACCAACAGTGTAAGAGGGTTCCCTTTTCTCCACACCCTCTCCAGCATTTATTGTTTGTAGACTTTTGGATAGCAGCCATTCTGCCTGGCGTGAGATGGTACCTCATTTTGGTTTTGATATGCATTTCTCTGATAATGAATGATGTTGAGCATCTTTTCATGTTAGCCATCTGTATGTCTTCTTTAGAGAAATGTCTGTTTAGTTCTTTAGCCCATTTTTTGATTGGGTTGTTTATTTTTCTGGAATGGAGCTGCAGGAGCTGCTTGTATATTTTTGAGATTAATTCTTTGTCAGTTGCTTCGCTTACTATTATTTTCTCCCATTCTGAAGGCTGTCTTTTCACCTTGCTTATAGTTTCCTTTGTTGTGCAGAAGCTTTTAATTTTAATTAGATCCCATTTGTTTATATTTGCTTTTATTTCCAGTATTCTGGGAGGCGGATCATAGAGGATCCTGCTGTGATTTATGTCGGAGAGTGTTTTGCCTATGTTTTCCTCTAGGAGTTTTATAGTTTCTGGTCTTACATTTAGATCTTTAATCCATTTTGAGTTTATTTTTGTGTATGGTGTTATAAAATATTCTAGTTTCATTCTTTTACAAGTGGTTGACCAGTTTTCCCAGCACCACTTGTTAAAGAGATTATCTTTTCCTCATTGTATATTTTTGCTTCCTTTGTCAAAGATAAGGTGTCCATAGGTGTGTGGATTTATCTCTTGGCTTTCTATTTGTTCCATTCATCTATATTTCTGTCTTTGTGCCAGAACCATACTGTCTTGATGACTCTAGCTCTGTAGTACAGCCTGAAATCAGGTAGGTTGATTCCTCCAGTTCCATTCTTCTTTCTCAATATTGCTTTGGCTATTCAAGATATTTCGCATTTCATACAAATTGTGAAATTATTTTTTTTAGTTCTGTGAAAAATATCATTGGTAGCTTATTAGGGATTGCATTGAATACATAGATTGCTTTGGGTAGTATACTCATTTTCACTATATTGATTCTTCCAATCCAAGAACATGGTATATTTCTCCATCCTTTTGTGTCTTCTTTGATTTCTTTCATCAGTGTTTTATAGTTTTCTATATATAGGCTTTCTTTAGGTAGATATATTCCTAAGTATTTTATTCTTTTTGTTGCAATGGTGAATGGAATTGTTTCCTTAATTTCTCTTTCCTTTTTTTCATTGTTAGTGTATAAGAATGCAATGGATTTTTTTGTGTTAGTTTTATATCCTGCAAGTTTATAATATTCATTGATTAGCTCTAGTAATTTTCTGGTGGAGTCTTTAGGGTTTTCTATGTAGAGGATCATGTCATCTGCAAACAGTGAGAATTGTACTTCTTCTTTTCCAATTTGGATTCCTTTTATTTCTTTTTCTGCTCTGATTGCTGTGGCTAAAACTTCCAAACTATGTTGAATAGTAGTGGTGAGAGTGGGCACCCTTGTCTTGTTCTTGACTTTAGGGGAAATGCTTTCAGTTTTTCACCATTGAGGATAATGTTTGCTGTGGGTTTGTCATATATAGCTTTTATTATGTTGAGGTATGTTCCTTCTATTCCTGCTTTCTGGAGTGTTTTGTCTGCCGGGATCCAGCCCTGGTGGATCCAGGGAATTTGAAGCGGGGATGGAGTTGGCGAGGAAAAACTTATTTATTTATTAATATAAGATTAGAATAGGAAGAAATAATGTAGTAGGAAAATTTAGTGGAGAAAAGAGGCTGAATAACTTGGTTTACGTGGAAAATCAATAAAGTTCCAGACAAGGAACTTGCACCATCTACGTTGGGCCACCAGCGCCCGTTTGAATATTGGAGAGTGCCCTGCCTTGGGCTCTCTCTCTTACAGATCTTAGAAGCCGGGACAAGTAAGTAGACATGATGAGCCTCCACGCCTCAGATGGGAATTCAGCCTGAAATTAGAGTAAAGAGGAGACACAGGGGAAACCAGTCCTTCCAATGACTGGCCCAGCCTCTATTGTCTAGAAAGGCCTTTTATACTTTTTTGATTGTACATAGAGATCAATGGGTAATACAAAATTATGCAGCGTTAGCAGCCCAGACTCTTATCAAGACCAGGCTTTTCTCTCTCTGCATACCTAGTTGTATACACAAGTCTTAGGTGATTTACATCATCTTCTGGCCAAAAGAGCCAATTAACATTTTACAGCCCTTTTCTGATAAGGTTTGTCAACCAAAAGGCTTATTTGTGTTGTTCTTCTCAAAGTCTGGTGCCACTCTCAGAAAACACTAAATAAAGTTACATTCTTACATAGCAAGGACACAAGAGGAGTGCGGTGATATATAACAAAGAGAAAAGTAATTAACTCAAAAGTCTAGTGTTGCTAATATCAAAACTACTATATATCTTTTTCCATATCCCATTTACATTGATTAACATCTTCCCAGGTGCCTAAAAGATAAAGAATGTGGAGGCCTGTCAGCAATCATTGAGTCAACAATGAAAACCCTCTACCAATATAATTTTTAACTCTTTAGAAAAGGCTCTATATCTTTAAGATGCTTTTAAGCTTCGTGCCTCTCGCGGTTGGGGGGCCGAAAGCAATTCACAAGCTGTAAGAGGTCTGGGGGGACCTGTTAGGCAAGCTAGAGAGTTATCAGAGGGGGATTAACTGAAACATCCTTTTCAAATGCAGAAGACTAAAGCCCTGAGTTGACTTTTTCCAGAGAATGTCAGAAGAGTGGGAAAGCAGGCAGATTCTTATTTTGGGGGATACATGCTCAGTAAATAACAGGGGGAAAACCTAAGATCTGACTCGCCTTGCCCATCAGCTCTCTGCCGTGTGACCTTGTCACAGGTGGGATTCCTCACGCTGGCTCCCGGCATTTGTCAAAGGCTTTCTCTGCATCTATTGAGATAATCATATGGTTTTTATCTTTCAATTTGTTAATGTGGTGTATTACACTGATTGATTTGAGAATATTGAAGAATCCTTGCATCCCTGGGATAAAGCCCATTTGGTCATGATGTATGATCTTTTTAATATATTGTTGGATTCTGTTTGCTAGAATTTTGTTAAGGATTTTTGCATCTATGTAAATCAGTGATATTGGCCAGTAGTTTTCTTTTTTTGTGGCATCTTTGTCAAGTTTTGGTATTAGGGTGATGGTGGCCTCATAGAATGAGTTTGGAAGTTTACTTTCCTCTGCAATTTTCTGGAAGAGTTTGTGTAGGATAGATGTTCAGTTCAGTTCAATTCAGTTCAGTCGCTCAGTCGTGTCTGACTTTTTGCGATCCCATGAATCTCAGCAGGTAGAACACCCAAGACTGATCTCCTTTAGAACTGTCTCTTATACACATCTAGATGTGTATAAGAGACAGGATTTTTGCATCTATGTAAATCAGTGATATTGGCCAGTAGTTTTCTTTTTTTGTGGCATCTTTGTCAAGTTTTGGTATTAGGGTGATGGTGGCCTCATAGAATGAGTTTGGAAGTTTACTTTCCTCTGCAATTTTCTGGAAGAGTTTGTGTAGGATAGATGTTCAGTTCAGTTCAATTCAGTTCAGTCGCTCAGTCGTGTCTGACTTTTTGCGATCCCACGAATCTCAGCAGGCGTGGCCTCCCTGTCCATCATCAACTCCCAGAGTTCACTCAAACTCATGTCCATTGAGTCGGTGATGCCATCCAGGCATCTCATCTTTGGTCGTCCCCTTCTCCTCCTGCCCCCAATCCCTCCCAGCATCAGGGTATTTTCCAATGAGTCAACTCTTTGCATGAGGTGGCCAACGTATTGGAGTTTCAGCTTCAGCATCAGTCCTTCCAATGAACACCCAGGGTTGGTCTCCTTTAGGATGGACTGATTGGATCTCCTTGCAGTCCAAGGGACTCACAAGAGTCTTCTCCAGCACCACAGTTCGAAAGCACCAATTCTTTGCTGCTCAGCTTTCTTCACAGTCCAACACTCACATCCATACATGACCACAGGAAAAAACATAGCCTTGACTAGACAGACTTTTGTTGGCAAAGTAATATCTCTGGTGTTTAATATGCTGTCTAGTTTGGTTATAACTTTCCTTCCAAGGAGTATGTGTCTTTTAATTTCATGGCTTCAGTCACCATCTGCAGTGATTTTGGAGCCCACCAAAATAAAGTCTGACACTGTTTCCACTGTTTCCCCATCTATTTCCCATGAAGTGATGGGACCGGATGCCATGATCTTAGTTTTCTGAATGTTGAGCTTTCAGCCAACTTTTTCACTCTCAACTTTCACTTTCATTAAGAGGCTTTTTAGTTCCTCTTCACTTTCTGCCATAAGGATAGGTGTTAGCTCTTCTCTGAATTTTTGGTAGAATTCGGTTGTGAAGCCGTCTGGTCCTGGGCTTTTGTGTGCTGGAAGATTTCTGATTATAGTTTCAATTTCCATGCTTGTGATGGATCTGTTAAGACTTTCTATTTCTTCCTGGTTTAGTTTTGGAAAGTTGTACTTTTCTAAGAATTTGTCCAGTTCTTCCAAGTTGTCCATTTTATTGGCATATAGTTGCTGGTAGTAGTCTCTTATGATCCTTTGTATTTCTGTTTTGTCTGTTGTGATTTCTCCATTTGTTTCTAATTTTGTTGATCTGATTCTTCTCCCTTTGTTTTTTGATGAGTCTGGCTAATGGTTTGTCAATTTTATTTATCTTCTCAAAGAACCAGAGTTTAGCTTTTTTGATTTTTGCTATGGTCTCTTTTGTTTCTTTTGCATTTATTTCTACCCTAATTTTTTAAGATTTCTTTCCTTCTATTAACCCTTGGGTTCTTCATTTCTTCCATTTCTAGTTTCTTTATGTGTACAGTTAGGTTATTTATTTGACTTTTTTTCTTGAGGTGTGCCTGTATTGCTATGAACCTTCCCCTTAGCACTGTTTTTACAGTGTACCACAGGTTTTGGGTTGTTGTGTTTCCATTTTTATTCGTTTCTATGAATATTTTGATTTCTTCTGTGATTTGTTGGTTATTCAGAAGAGTGTTGTTTAGCTTCCATATGTTGGAATTTTTAATAGTGTTTTTCCTATATTTGACATCTAATCTTACCGCATTGTGGTCAGAAAAGATGCTTGGAATTATTTCTTTTTCTTTTTTTTTTAATTTACCAAGGCTAGATTTATGCCCCTGGATATGATCTATCCTAGAGAAAGTTCCATGTGCACTTGAGAAAAAAGGTGAAATTCATTGTTTTGGGGTGAAATGTACTATAGATATCAATTAGGTCTAACTTGTCCATTGTATCATTTAAAGTTTGTGTTTCCTTGTTAATTTTGTGTTTAGTTGATCTATCCATAGGTGTGAGTTTGGTATTAAAGTCTCCCACTATTATTATGTTATTATTAATTTCCCCTTTCATACTTGTTAGCATTTGTCTTCCATATTGTGGTGCTCCTATGTTGGGTGCATATATAATTGTTATATCTTCTTCTTGGATTGATCCTTTGATCATTATGTAGTGTCCTTTGTTGTCTCTTTTCACAGCCTTGATTTTAAAGTCTATTTTGTCTGATATGAGTAATGCTACTCCTGCTTTCTTTTGGTCTCCATTTGCGTGAAGTATCTTTTTCCAGCCCTTCACTTTAAGTCTGTATGTGTCCCTTGTTTTTCGGTGGGTCTCTTGTAGACAGCATATATAAGGGTCTTGTTTTTGTATCTATTCAGCCAGTCCTTGTCTTTTGGTTGGGGCATTCAACCCATTCACATTTAAGGTAATTATCGATAAGTATGATCCCATTGCCATTTACTTTGTTGTTTTGGGTTCGAGTTTATACACCCTTTTTGTGTTTCCTGTCTAGAGAATATCCTTTAGCATTTGTTGGAGAGCTGGTTTGGTGGTGCTGAATTCTCTCAGCTTTTGCTTGTCTGTAAAGCTTTTGATTTCTCCTTCATTTTTGAATGAGATCCTTGCTGGGTACAGTAAGCTGGGCTGTAGGTTTTTCTCTTTCATCACTTTAAGTATGTCCTGCCATTTCTTCCTGGCCTGAAGAGCTTCTATTGAAAGATCAGCTGTTATCCTTATGGGAATCCCCTTGTGTGTTATTTGTTGTTTTTCCCTTGCTGCTTTTAATAGTTGTTCTTTGTGTTTGATCTTTGTTAATTTGATTAATACATGTCTTGGGGTGTTTTGCCTTGGGTTTATCCTGTTTGGGACTCTCTGGGTTTCTTGGACTTGGGTGACTATTTCCTTCCTTTCAGCTATTATCTCAAGTATTTTCTCATGGCCTTTCTTTTTGTCTTCTTCTTCTGGGATTCCTTTGATTCAAATATTGGGGCATTTCACATTGTCCCAGAGGTCCCTGAGGTTGTCCTCATGTCTTTTAATTCTTTTTTCTTTTTTCCTCTCTACTTCATTTATTTCTACCATTCTATCTTCTACCTCACTCATCCTATCTTCTGCCTCTGTTTTTCTACTGTTGATTCCCTCCAGAGTGTTTTTCATCTCAGTTGTTACATTATTCATTATTGATTGACTCTATTTTATTTCTTCTAGGTCCTTGTTACACATTTCTTGCATCTTTTCAATCCTTTGTCTTCAAGATTTTGGATCATTTTTACTCTCATTATTCTGAATTCTTATTCAGGTAAGACTCCCTATCTCCTCCTCTTTTGTTTCGTTTGGTGGGCATTTATCATGTTTCTTTCCCTGCTGAGTATTTCTCTGCCTTTTCATCTCGTTTAGATTGCTGTGTTTGGGGTGGCTTTTCTGTATTCTGGCAGTTTGTCATTCCTCTTTATTGTGGAGGTTCCTCCCTGTGGGTTGCATTGGACGAGTAGCTTGTCAAGGTTTCCTGGTTAGGGAAGTTTGCATCGGTGTTCTGGTGGGTGGAACTGGATCTCTTCTCTCTGGAGTGCAATGAAGTGTCCTGTAGTGAGTTTTGAGATGTCTATGGGTTNTGTTTCCTGTCTAGAGAATATCCTTTAGCATTTGTTGGAGAGCTGGTTTGGTGGTGCTGAATTCTCTCAGCTTTTGCTTGTCTGTAAAGCTTTTGATTTCTCCTTCATATTTGAATGAGATCCTTGCTGGGTACAGTAATCTGGGCTGTAGGTTATTTTCTTTCATCACTTTAAGTATGTCCTGCCATTCCCTTCTTGCCTGAAGAGTTTCTATTGAAAGATCAGCTGTTATCCTTATGGGAATCCCCTTGTGTGTTATTTGTTGTTTTTCCCTTGCTGCTTTTAATATTTGTTCTTTGTGTTTGATTAATTTGATTAATATGTCTCTTGAGGTATTTTACTTTGGGTTTATCCTGTTTGGGACTCTCTGGCTTTCTTGGATTTGGGTGATTATTTCCTTCCACATTTTAGGGAAGTTTTCAACTATTATCTCCTCAAGTATTTTCTCATGGTCTTTCCTTTTGTCTTCTTCTTCTGGGACTCCTATGATTTGAATGTTGGGGTGTTTAATATTGTCCCAGAGGTCTCTGAGGTTTTCCTCATTTCTTTTAATTCTTTTTTCTTCCCTGTTTCATTTATTTTTACTATTCTATCTTCTATCTCACTTATCCGATCTTCTGCCTCTGTTATTCTACTGTTGCTTCTCTCCAGAGTGTTTTTGATCTCATTTATTGCATTATTCATTATATATTGACTTTAAAAAAAAAATTTCTTCTAGGTCCTTGTTAAACCTTTCTTGCATCTTGATCCTTGTCTCCAGGCTATTTATCTGTAACTCCAATTTGTTTTCAAGATTTTGGATCATTTTGACTGTCATTATTTGGAATTCTTTATCAGGTAGATTCCTTATTTCTTCCTCTTTTGTTTGGTTTGGTGGGCATTTATCCTGTTCCTTTACCTGCTGGGTACTTCTCTGCCTTTTCATCTTGTTTATACTGCTGTGTTTGAGGTGGCCTTTCTGTATTCTGAAAGTTGTTGGTTCCTCTTTATTGTGGAGGTTCCTTGCTGTGGGTGGGATTGGATGTGTGGCTTGTCAAGGTTTCCTGGTTACGGAAGCTTGTGTTGGTGTTCTGGTGAGTGGAGCTGGATTTCTTCTCTCTGGAGTGCAATGAATTGTCCAGTAATGAGTTTTGAGATGTCAGTGGGTTTGGTGTGACTTTGGGCAGCCTGTATATTGAGGCTTAGGGTTATGTTCCTGTGTTGCTGGAGAATTTGCATGGTATTGTTGTGCCCAAGTCGGGAAATCTCCCAGTGACCACCAAGGAGCCTATATCCAATGCAAAAGCAAGAGAGTTTTTATTTCCAAGCTCGAGCTGCAGTGGCTAAGGAGAGGAGCCTCAAACTCTGGGTTTCATTGCTTATATAGGGTATTCTCGTGTGAAAACTTTAAAAAATGGGAGTTTCCGGGTTGGGAGTACCTTCTGTGGAAGAGTTAGGTGTTGGGTTCTGATTGGTTTTCATTTCCCGGGCTTAATTCGAATTTCCCGGGTAGGTCATAAGTCTTGAACGGAAAGTCAGGAGATCCTGATCTGGGATCTGATTGGCTCGCAGGTGGTGAGGTGAGGTCAGGGGATTTCTGAAGACTCTTTCCTCAGAACTCTAAAATGGATTCTTTTTTAACAAAATGGGGTGGCTTAGGTTCTTCAGTATGTCTTGCTTTGGAGCTTGTTGGCCCTTGGATGGTGCTTGGTTTCAGCATAGGTATGGAGGTGTTTGATGAGCTCCTACTGATTAATGTTCCCTGGATTCAGGAATAATTCTCTGGTGTTCTCAGGATTTGGACTTAAGCCTCCTACCTCTGGTTTTCAGTTTTATTCTTACAATAGCCTCAAGACTCCTCCATCTATACAGCACTAATGATAAAACATTTACGTTAATGATGAAAAGTTTTTCCACAGTGAGGGATACCCGGAGAGGTACACAGAGTTACATCAAGAAGAGAAGAGGGAGGAGGGAGATAGAGGTGACCAGGAGGAGAAGAGGGGGAATCAAAAGGGGAGAGAGCAAGCTAGCCAGTAATCACTTCCCTATGTGCTCTCCACCGTCTGGATCCCTCAGAGATGTTCACGGAGTTACACAGAGAAAAGAGGGAGGAATAAGACAGAAGTGACCAAGAGGATAAAAGGGGAAATCAAAAAGAGTGAGATGGATCCAGCCAGTAATCTGTTCCCTAAGTTTTCTCCACAGCCTGGAACACACAAAGAGATTCACCAAGTTGGGTAGAGAAGAAAAGGGGGAGGGGGAGATAGAGGTGACCTGTTGGAGAAAAAAGAGAGTCAAAAGGGGGACAGAGCAATCAGGGCAGTGTTCTCATTTCCAAGTAAAAATGGGTGCTAGGGTCCAGCCCTGGTGGATCCAGGGAAATTCGAAGTGTGTTCGCTGTAGGTGAGGAAAACTTATTTATTTATTAATATAAGATTAGATTAGGAAGAAATAGTGTAGTAGGAAAATTAAGTGGAGAAAAGAGGATGAATAACTTGGTTTACATGGAAAGTCAATAAAGTTCCAGACAAGGAACTTGCAGCATCTACGTTAGGCTGCCAGTGTCTGTTTGAATATCGGAGAGTGCCCCGCCATGGGCTCTCTCTCTTACGGATCTTAGAAGCTGAGACAAGTAAGTAGACATGGTGAGCCTCCACGCCCCAGATGGGAATTCAGCCTGAAATTAGAGTAAAGAGGAGACACGGGGGAAACCAGTCCTTCCAATGACTTGCCCGACCTCTATTGTCTAGAAAGGCCTTTTATACCTTTTTGATTGTACATAGAGATCAATGGGTAATACAAAATTATGTAGCCCAGATTCTTATCAAAACCAGGCTTTTCTCTCTGCATACCTAGCTGTATACACAAATCTTAGGTGATTTACATCATCTTCTGGCCAAAAGGGCCAATTAACATTTTACAGCCTTTTTTCTGATAAGGGTTTGTCAACCAGAAGACTTATTTGTGTTGATCTTCCCAAAGTCTGGTGCCACTCTCAGAAAGCACATGTTACATTCTTACATAGCAAAGATACAGCAATTTATAACAAGTAAAAGGAGTACAGTGATTTATAACAAAAGAAAAGTAATTAACTCAAAAGTCTAGTGTTGCTAACATCAAAACTACTATATATCTTTTTCCATATCCCATTTACATTGATTAACGTCCTCCCAGGTGCCTAAAAGGTAAAGAATATGGAGGCCTGGCAGCAGTCATTGAGTCAACAGTGAAAACCCTCTACCAATGTAATTTTTAACTCTTTAGAAAAGGCTCTGTATCTTTAAGATGCTTTTAAGCTTTGTGCCTCTCACGGTTGGGGGTCTGTAATCAATTCACAAGCTGTAAGAGGTCCAGGGGAACCTGTTAGGCAAGCTAGAGAGTTATCAGAGGGGATTTGAACTGAAACATACCTTTCAAATGCAGAAGACTAAAGCCTTGAGTTGACTTTTTCCAGAGAATATCAGAAGAGTGGAAAAGCAGGCAGATTCTTATTTTTCAGGGTACATGCTCAGGAAATACCAGGGGGAAAACCTGAGGTCTGATTAGCCTTGTCATCAGAGCTCTGCTGCATGACCTTGTCATGGGTAGAATTTCTCATACTGGCTCCCGGCAAATGGGTACTGAAGATTGGGTTCTTAAATATACAAAGTTGATAACAAATACCAAAAAGCAAATAAAAAATATAGAGTAGAGGTTGGATTTTCAAAAATACAATATCAAAGAAAAGAAGAAGAAGAAAGGAAAAAAAAAAGCCACAAGAATTATTAAACAACAACAACAATCACACTAAGACTATATATGGCATTTGCTTTAAAAAATAGGGTTTATAGAAATAAAAATTAAAGGAGAAATAGAGGACTTAACAATTTTAAAAAGTTAGGAAAAAAAGAAGAAAAATAAAAGAAGAAAATGCAACCACACAACAACATCCACAAAAAACAAACAAACAAAAACAACAAAAAACAAAACAAAAACAAACAAACAAACAAACAAAAAACAAAGAAAAAGGGAAAAGAAAAAAGAAGAATGATTGTAAAAATAGTAAAGATATATCTGACCCTTCCTCTGGTGTTGTGGGCTGTGTGGGGTCAGTTTAAGGTGCTTCCCTTTTTTTTTTTTTTTTTTTTTAACTTTTGTTTGCTGGTCTCTTCGGTGTCTAATTTCTGTCCTGACACAGGGCGGGTGGTGGTGGACACTTTTTTTTTTTTTTAGGCTCACTTGTTCAGTTGTGCTGTGGGAAGGGAGGGATACTGCAAACAAATAACACTGTCATGTGCATGCAGTGTCTCAGCCCCGCTGAGCCTGGCTTGCGGTGCACAAACCGCTCAGGCTCTACGTTGCTCCACCGGGAACCATCTGAGGCCGGCCCTAGGCTGCATGCACTTCCATGGTCTTACATGGAGAAGAGAAGAGGGAGGAGGGAGATAGTGGTGACCAGGAGGAGAAGAGGGGGAATCAAAAGGGGAGAGAGCAATCTAGCCATTAATCAATTCCAGTCTGGAACCCTCAGAGAGGTTCACAGAGTTACATAGAGAAGAGAAGAGGCAGGAAGGAGATAGGTGACCAGGAGGAGAAAAGAGGATATCAAAAGGAGAGAGAAATACCTAGCCAGCAATCAGTTCCCTAAGTGTTCTCCTCAGCCTGGAACACACACAGAGATTCACAGAGTTGGGTAGAGAAGAGAAGGGGGAGAGAGGAGATAGAGGTGACCTGGGGGAGAAAAAGGAGATTCAAAGGGGAGAGAGTAATCAAGCTAGTAATCACACTCCTAAGTAAAAATGGGTTGTGAAGATTGGTTTCTTAAAGGTACAAAATTGATAACAAATACTAAAAAGCAAAGATTAAAAATCTAGAGTAGAGGTTGCTGCTGCTGCTGCTGCTAAGTCACTTCAGTCGTGTCTGACTCTGTGTGACCCCATAGACGGCAGCCCACCAGGCTCCCCCATCCCTGGGATTCTCCAGGCAAGAATACTGGAGTGGGTTGCCATTTCCTTCTCCAATGCATGAAAGAGAAAAGTGAAAGTGAAGTCACTCAGTCTGTCCGACTGTTAGCGATCCCATGGACTGCAGCCCACCAGGCTACTCCGTCCATTGGATTTTCCTGGCAAGAGTACTGGGGTGGGGTGCCATTGCCTTCCCCGAAGTTCCTTGTTCTAGCTTATACTTTTCAAGATCTGTAGGCCCCTTCCAGTGTAATCTGTTGCACTTGTCGTTTCCAAAGCTGTTCCCTCTGTCTATTTTGGCTTCTTCTCTTTGCAGGTCTCTCTAATTTCCACCCTGACACAAGGGGGCAAAGGTGGTCACTTATTTAGGCTCACTTGTTCAGTGGTGGTGTGGGGAGGGAACAACACTGCAAACAAATGTCAGTGTGGGGAATGTGGGTGTGTGTGGGGAGTGCTCGCAGTCTTGGTCACACTGGGTTTGCCCCCGCTCACAGCATGTGTGCTTTCCCAGTCTACAGTGCTCAGGTTCCAGGTTGCTCTGCATGGGAACTGTCTAAAGCAGGCCCTGGCTTGCGTGCACTTCCCAGGTCTAAGCCGCTCAGATTCAGGTTCTCGGGTACTCCCCAAAGGTGCAGACTCGGTGGGGCCTGTGTTTTGGGCCCTTCCCAGGTCCGAGCAGCTCAGGCGACCAGGTGCTTGGGGAGCACAGTCTCCTGAGGTGACGGGTGCTTCTTATTACCTCCCTGGTCCCAGCTGCTTGGTTTCCTGGGTGGCAGAGGGCGCCTGTGTCTCTTCTGGGGAGCTGATCTACGGCTGTGACCCTCCTGGTGGATGTCAACTATCCAGAATCCCAGGGAGTCTTGGTTAGCAACCAGAAGCCTCATTGCAGTTTGGTAGAGGATGCTGTCACTTGGGCCGAGTTTGCCCCTTTCTGGCTCTGGCTGCTGCTCGCCTGCTTCCCTGCCTCTGGCGGTGGATGGGGCAGTCTGCAGCCAGCTAGCTCTCCTCTGGTATTTTCTCAGTCCTTTGTTCTGTGAGTGGGCCAGCAGTGCCTTAGGTTAGAGCTTTTCACGGGATGGTTCTCTCTCCCTCTCTGTTTTTTTTTTCCTCTCTCTCTCTGACTATCCCACAGTTTAGGTTGCTATCTCACATTAGCTCCTTCAGATTGCCCTCAGGGCATTCAGGGCGGGTCCTGCACCTCCCTGTTCAGCCCCTGCTTGCTGGTGGCAGATGCGAGCGTCTGGGCTACTTCTCTGCTGGAAGTTGCTGTTAGACACATAATCTGTGGTTTTTATTTACTTATTTTTCCCTCCTGGTTATGTTGCCCTCTGAGATTCCAAAACTCCCCACAGACCCACTGGTGAGAGGGTCTCCTTTTTTAAAAAAATTTAATTTTATTATTATTATTATTTTTACTTTTAAAGACTCCCTTCCTGGGACGGGTCTCCATCCCTAGCTCTTTTGTCTCTCTATCATTTATATTTTGCCCTACTTCCTTTCAAAGACAATGGGCTGCCTTTCTGGGTGCCTGATGTTCTTTGCCAGCGTTCAGAAGTTGTTTTGTGGAATTTGCTCAGCGTTCAAATGTTCTTTCGATGAATTTGTGGGGGAGAAAGTGGTCTCCCTGTCCTATTCCTCTGCCATCTTAACTCACCTCCTCCTAGAATTTTAGAAATATTAAAAATAATGTAATAAACCTTTGCAATGCCTGTTTTCAAGAGGTTGATACAACATTTTTTTTTCTTTTTTAAACCGACTGATGCACAGACCTACACATTCCCCAAATATATAGGGTAAAATCTTGAAATGGAAAAATGTTCCTTTTTGGCTGTGAGCAAAATAATTAACTATCTTCCCACTGATCCATACCAGTGAATGTGATGCCCCTTAGCTTTTCTGAGATTATGCACAACTCGTGTCTCTCCAGCTTCATAAACTGTGGAATAGGCTTTCTGGAGAGAAAAACCTGAGAGTGAATGTTAAAACATGAATCAGCCATGGCTACAAATTTGATGTAGTGTTTGTTAGAATTGACAGCAAAAGGCAACATTAATCCATATACTAGTGCAGCAATGGCTTCATTTCATCCCTTTGCAGCTACGTGGCTTGGCATACATTTGTGTTTTCATTTTATTTCAGTGTGAGCAGACAGCATGGCACCTTTTGAGACATGACATAGGTCTGAAGCGGTACAGTTTATACATTCTTCATTAGAGAAGCAGCTGAAGGTTAGGACGTTAGTCTCACTACCTAGAAACAGTAAGCATCAAATCGTATGGTATGTATAAAAACTATCATGCATGGTTGGATCACCTAACTGGATTTCTGTGTCCTCACTTTTGGTTGTATCCTGCTTTGTCAGGGTCTCTTCTGTACTCTTGGACAAATGATAGGATTTTATTTTCTACTCTTCTTAGATGAATTATATGGGATTTGATTGTACATTGCTAAATTTACCTAGGAGTTAAATATGTATTCTCCTCTTCATTTAAGCTGGTGATTTCACATTTGATTACCATGAGATAATTAGAGATGGAAGTTCTGTGATCAGTGGGGAACACAATCAACAGTTTAGAAATTTTGTTACAGGTCATTACATGCTCATATTTATTGGAGAAGAATAGTACAAACTAGCAGTGGCAGCTTTTCCAGACAGAAATCCATAATTGGCTAAATCTCTTCATCCTGAAGCTTTTTTTGACAATGATGGAGGAGTAAGGGATATTTACTTTTTACTCCTCTATAAATATGTCATTTATTCCAGATGTCCATTTATGGTAAATCCTTGACTTGACTTTTTTAAAAAATGTGTATACCTTTTAGTGTTGATAACTGATTTAACTGAGAATACGTGGTGGCAAAGAGTCACACATGGCTTCAGTTCAGTTCAGTAGCTCAGCCGTGTCCGACTCTCTGCGACCCCATGAACTGCAGCATGCCAGGCCTCCCTGTCCATCACCAACTCCCGGAGTTCACCTAAACTCATGTCCAGCGAGTCGGTGATGCCATCCAGCCATCTCATCCTCTGTCGTCCCCTTCTCCTCCTGCCCCCAATCCCTCCCAGCATCAGAGTCTTTTCCAATGAGTCAACTCTTCGCATGAAGTAGCCAAAGTATTGGAGTTGCAGCTTCAACATCAGTCCTTCCAAAGAACACCCAAGACTGATCTCCTTTAGAATGGACTGGTTGGATCTCCTTGCAGTCCAANAGTTCACCTAAACTCATGTCCAGCGAGTCGGTGATGCCATCCAGCCATCTCATCCTCTGTCGTCCCCTTCTCCTCCTGCCCCCAATCCCTCCCAGCATCAGAGTCTTTTCCAATGAGTCAACTCTTCGCATGAAGTAGCCAAAGTATTGGAGTTGCAGCTTCAACATCAGTCCTTCCAAAGAACACCCAAGACTGATCTCCTTTAGAATGGACTGGTTGGATCTCCTTGCAGTCCAAGGGACTCACAAGAGTCTTTACAACATCACAGTTCAAAAGCATCAATTCTTTGGCCCTCAGCTTTCTTCACAGTCCAACTTTCACATCCATACATGAGTACTGGAAAAACCACAGCCTTGACTAGACAGACCTTTGTTGGCAAAGTAATGTCTCTGCTTTTGAAAATGCCATCTAGGTTGGTCATAACTTCTTCCAAGGAGTAAGCGTCTGTGTGCTATTGTTAGTTTGTGTTAATGACTAACCTATAACCAAGCACACAATTGAACATTTTATCAACTTGTGTTTGAGGGGCTACTTAGGTCCTCTTGTATCTGTGGAGGGCTTTCTGACCCAACAGTTAATTAGTACTTGTCAGAGAAGACAAGTATTTTAGCCTGGATACTTATGCCATCTTTGGACAAGTGGTAGATTAGAGTCTTTGTCTAATTGACAGCTGTCCACCGCACATAGTATATAGATGACAGAGTAAATTTCAGACTGAAAATTGCTACCTGAAAAGTAATAGTAACACAGAAATGCAGTGTAGGGGAGGAAAAATAGTTTCTCTCTTTCTAGGTTCCTGGCTGAGACCACCCCCTCCCCCTTAATAAAGGACAGATCAACAAGAAAAAAGCAAATAGAATTTTAATTACCTGTATACCTCTTGTACACATGGAGATACCCAGGAAAACTGACTTAACTCTGAAATGGCCAAATACCATCTCTGACTAAAGACAAAAGAAGATGTTGGGAGTGAGGAGTCAATTATAGGAGGTGACCAGGAAAAGCACAGTAAAGGGTAAGGTTATTATGCAGATTGAAGTCAATGCCTTCTCCATTGATAACAGTTTCTAGAGGTGTGGTCATTCATCTCCTCCTAGTACAGAGAGGGAGATTACAAATGGAGAGTTCTTTTATAAACATTAATTTTCCCCACAAAAGTGCAGCTTCTGCTGTTTTCAAAATTCTCTTGTGTTTGCACTTAAAAAAAAGAATCAGCCTAAAATAATCCTTATGTCAAAGAGCCATATATCACGGTGACAAATTCTGCTCCCCCCAGTCCCGCCTTTGAAATTTCCCTGGGAAGTTTTACAATCCAGAAGCCAAATTGATAGATTGCTTCATCTCTTTGAACCAGTTTCTCACTCCTTGAGAGTAAGTCAGTTCAGTTAAACAGTTGTGTCTCATTTTAGCAGACAAGAGATGCTGCTGGGCTCCCAAAGTTAGCCCTATATTGTGTAAGAAATCAGGTATTTAATAAGAGGAATTTCTAAGGAAACAAAGGCTAATGATTGGCACAAATTATAAGTCCAGTGTCTGAGTCCTAAAAGCTGCGAGCTGAGACGATTTCTAGATGTCAGGCTCGAAGCGACTTTAGTTGGAGTGAGTCCAGGCAGTGGCAGTTTGACAGATTTTCCTGGTTTGTAGTTTGAATTTTTCTGACAATATCATTGGGTAAAGTTTCTGAGCAGCTCATACAGCAACAGGCATGAAGAAAATTATACAAACATAAGTTATTATGGTGATTTTACTGAAGTTTATATCAACTTATCTAGCTTCAGTTTGCAGGGCTTCAGAAAGAAAGGGCAACTTTAGTTTTCAGTGACTCCAAGTCAAAAAGGTGGGAGAAAATTGGAGATGTTAGTTTGGAGATACATAGTCAGCTATTTGAGGAAACTAGAAGAATTTAGGATCCAGCCTAGTTTATAAGTAAATAACAAAATCTCAGATACAAAGAACAGCACTAGAATCTAATGTCCAGAAAGTTATACTATTGAAACATAAGTTTTCCTCTCTAAAATTACCCTCATTTCTATCAAAGATAGCCAAATTAAGACTAATTTTTTTTTGACAGACTAAGGTTAGATTCAATAAACTTGGTCTGGTTATTTACATAAGTGCAGCAAGAATAATGATTGATCATTTAGGCTCTCTTAAGTATATTATGCTGGAACTTTTCATAAGGAATCTCAGACTGAACTGTTAACAGGCTCGCAAGGCTAGGAAGTGAAGCCAGTATTTGTCATCAGACTTTGTGTACAATACCTATAGATTTGGATGAATTCCTCTTTTCTTAATGTTCCATCCCCAAGTATCCTGAGGTTTCTGCAACTGCCAAGAAATGATGTTTCTTACTCTATAAGACTGCTGGGAACTCTGTAGGGATGGTCAGTTTGGTCAGTTCAGTCGTTCAGTGGTGTCCGATTCTTTGCAACCCCATGAATCACAGCATGCCAGGCCTCCCTATCCATCACCATCTCCCGGAGTTCANGCTGTCTCTTATACACATCTAGATGTGTATAAGAGACAGTGTGTAGAGTTTTCTTGTGTTGTTGGAAGAGGGTATTTGCTATGACCAGTTCATTTTCTTGGCAAAACTTTATTAGTCTTTGCCCTGCTTCATTCCATATTCCAAGTCCAAATTTGCCTGCTACTCCAGGTGTTTCTTGACTTGCTACTTTTGCATTCCAGTCCCCTATAATGAAAAAGACATCTTTTTGGGGTGTTAGTTCTAAAAGGTCTTGTAGGTCTTCATAGAACCATTCAACTTCAGCTTCTTCAGCATTACTGGTTGGGGCATAGACTTGGATAACTGTGATATTCAATGGTTTGCCTTGGAAACAAATAGAGATCATTTTATCATTTTTGAGATTGCATTCAAGTACTGCATTTCGGACTCTTTTGTTGACCATGATGGCTACTCCATTTCTTCTAAGGGATGCCTGCCCGCAGTAGTAGATATAATGGTCATCTGAGTTAAATTCACTCATACAAGTCCATTTTAGTTCTCCCGTTCCTAGAATGTCAACATTCACTCTTGCCATCTCCATTTGACCACTTCCAACTTGCCTTGTTTCATGGACTTGACATTCCAGGTTCCTATGCAATATTGCTCTTTACAGCATCAGACCTTACTTCTATCACTAGTCACATCCACAACTGGGTATTGTTTTTGCTTTGTCTCCATCCCTTTATTCTTCCTGGTGTTATTTCTCCACTTATCTTTAGGAGCATATTGGGCACCTACTGACCTGGGGAATTCCTCTTTCAGTATCCTATCATTTTGCCTTTTCATACTATGCATGGGGTTCTCAAGGTAAGAATACTGAAGTGGCTTGCCATTCCCTTCTCCAGTGGACCACATTCTGTCAGACTTCTCCACCATGACCCGCCTGTCTTGGGTGGCCCCATGGGCATGGCTTAGTTTCATTGAGTTAGACAAGGCTATGGTTCTAGTGTGATTAGATTGACTAATTTTCTGTGATTAGGTTTCAGTGTGTCTGCTCTCTGATGCCCTCTTGTAACATCTACTGTATCACTTGGGTTTCTCTTGCCTTGGACATGGGTTAACTCTTCATGGCTGCTCCAGCAAGGCACAATCACTGCTCCTTACCTTGGATGAGGGGTATTTCCTTACCGCCACCCCTCCTGACCTTCAGCTGGAATAGCTCCTCTAGGCCCTCCTGCACCTGGGCCGCCACCCAGGCCTTGGACGTGGGGTTGCACCTCTCAGCTGCTGCCCCTGGCCTCAGGCAGGGGGTAGCTCCTCCAGGCTGCCGCCCATGACCTCCGACATAAGGTAGCTCCTTTAGGCTGCTCCTGCGCTGTCACAGCCTGGCATTCTCGGCTGCTGTCCCTGACCTCGGACGTGGGGTAGCTTCTCCTGGCCGCTGCCCCTGACCTCAGCTGTTCCTGCGCCGCCACAGCCTGGCTGTTGCAGCCGCCCAGAGCCACCCATCGAGCAACTTCACTTCACTTCATATTTTTAAGTAAGCTCCATTCACCTTCACATGAAACTGTTCCACTTCATGTATCTTTACAAGTGCCCTATATCAGATATTCCCAGTGCCTCCCTCTCTTCCCATATTATGGCTTCCCTCATAGCTCAGTTGGTAAAGAATCTGCCTGCAATACAGGAGACTCCAGTTCGATACCTGGGTCAGGAAGATCTGCTGGTGAAGAGATAGGCTATCCACTCCAGTATTCTTGGGCTTCCCTTGTGGTTCAGCTGGTAAAGAATCCGCCTGCAATGCAGGAGACTTGGGTTCGATCCGTTGGTTGGGAAGATCCCCTGGAGATGGAAACAGCTACCCACTTCAGTATTCTGGCCTGGAGAATTCCAGGGACTGTATAGTCCTTAGGTCTCAAAGAATAGGACAAGACTGAGTGACTTTCACTTCCCATATTATATTTTCTCCTTCATTTCACTTATTCATTTGTTCTGACAATTCAATGCTTTGTTACTACTTTAAACAGATGTTTCTTAGATTAAGAATAAGAAAAAGGCTGTTTCACCCTCATCTATTTCTCTTCTTATGTGCTTCTTTTTTTAAACATAGGTCCATGTTTCTGATGTATATGATTTTCCTTCTTGGCAAAAATCTTTTAACATTTCTTGCAGGACAGGTTTGTCTGGTGATTAATTCCCTTAGTCTTTGTTTGTCTAGAAGCCCTTTAGCTTTCTTTCATTTTTGAAGGTTAATTTCATTTGATAGGGAACTCTAAGTTGGTGGTTTTCCTTTGATCACTACAAACCGAATATCATTATTTTCTTGCTTGAATTGTTTCTGATGAGAAGTTTGCTGTAATTCTTTCTTACTAATTTTTATTGAAGTATAGTTGGTGTATAACGTTGTGTCTGTTTCAGGTGTATAGCAGTGACTCAGTTATACATATATCTACTCTTTCTTAGATTTTTTCCCCATATGAATATTGAGTAGAGTTCCCTTTACTCTACAGCAGATTCTTATTAGTTATCTGTTTTATATATAGCAGCATGTATATGTCAATCCCATTCTCCCATTTATCACCTCCTCCATATCTGTATCCCCTGGTAACCATGAATTTGTTTTCTATATCTGTGACTTTACTTGTTGTTGTTCAGTTGCCAAGTTCTGTCTGACTCTTGGCAACTCCATGGGCTGCAGATGCCAGGATACTTCTATTTTGTATCTAAGTTCGTTTGTACCATTGTTTTAAAGATCTTGCATATAATCAACATCATATGATATTTGCTTTCTCTGACTGACTTCCCTCAGTATAACAGCCTCTATTCTTCTGTGAGTAAGGTGTCTCACCACTCCCACAGGCCTCTTTCAAGATTTTCTCTTTGCCTTTCCTTTATACATTTTAAATTTTTATTATTTTACTTATTTATTGCCAGTTTAATACATGCTTCAGTGCAACTTTTACAGGACTTAAAATATACATATATAGGCTATGTATTCTCTGAGTGTCCTAGATCTGTGTTTCTTGTCTGTCATCAATTTTGGAGCATTCTTGGCCATTATTACTCCAAATATTTCTTCTGTGCCATTCACTCTTTCTTCTCCTGGGATTCCAATTATGCATACACTATATCTTTTGAAATTGTCCCATAGTTCTAAGGTGTTCTATGCTTTTTTTAAAACAAATTTTTATTTTTACTTTATTTTGCTTTACAGTACTGTATTGGTTTTGCCATACATTGACATGAATCAGCCACGGGTGTACATGAGTTCCCAATCCTGAACCCCCCTCCCACCTCCCACCCCATATCATCTTTCTGGATCATCTCTGTGCACCAGCCCCAAGCCTCCTGTATCCTGTATCGAACATAGACTGGCGATTCATTTCTTACATGATAGTATACATGTTACAACGCCATTCTCCCAAATCATCCCACCCTCTCTCTCTCCCACAGAGTCCAAAATTCTGTTCTATACATCTGTGTCTCTTTTGGTGTCTCGCATACAGGGTTATCATTACCATCTTTCTAAATTCCATATATATGTGCTAGTATACTGTATTGGTGTTTTTCTTTCTGGCTTACTTATTTTTTTAAATTATTTTTTCCCTTGCATTCGAGTTTGAAGAGTTTCCGTTGATCCGTCATGACTCTCACTGATTCTTGCACCAGTTGTGTCATATATACTCATGAAACCATAGCAGGCATCCTTCACTTCTATTACAATGTTTTTCATTTCCAGCATTTCCTTTTGATTTGTTTTCAGTGCTTCTGGTTCCCAGTTAACATTACCCATTTGTTCACACAGCTTGTCTATTTTTCCCATTAGCACTCTTTCTGTATTATTCATGGTTATTTTGAATTCACTGGCTGATGATTCCGTTGCTTCATGCCAGAGTCTGGTCTTCTCAGATTTGCTTTTCTTGCTTTGGGTATGTCTTGTAAGTTTTTGTGATGGTTGTTGAAAGCTGTATACGTTGCACTGGGTAATGGAAACAGGTAATTAAACCTCTAGTGGGAGGATATGTGTTCACTGGGCTAGGAGTTGTGTTTTGTTTGGTGATGGCTGGAGGTCCGGTGCCAGAGCTGTCCTATTCCTCTCGTGCCCTTGTTTTTGCCTCCTCCCTTCGTGTTTTCCTGAGTATCCCTCCTCAGAGAGAGTCTGTGTGTTGTAGCTCTTTTGTCTGTACCTATTATTATCCTGGAGCCCTGCTGCTGTGGAGGTGAGGTGTCAGGCAGGACACCAACTGAATCCAATTAAATCTCATTCTTTCAGTGGGCTTCTTTGAACGTCTTTGTGTTTTTCTGTGTGTAGCTTTCCTTTCTGTGTGTTAGTTGCTCAGTCCTGTCTGACCCTTTACGACCCCATGGACTGTAGTCTGCCCATTCTGTGCATGAAATTCTCCAGGTAAGAACACTGAAGTGGACAGTCATTTCCTTCTCCAAGGAATCGTCCAGTCCCTGGGATCGAACCTGGGTCCCTTGCATTACAGGCAGTTTCTTTACCACTGAGACACCAGGGAAGGCCTAGGCTGCTATACCAGGTATTTTAGCCTATTTACAGTCTAATGTGTTCAAACTATAGCACTGAGAGTGGGCTCTTTTTACTTCATCCAAGTGGACCCCAATCAACTGGAAACTAAATGTCATAGCTTCCTCATTACATACTACATGACTATACTATGCTTAAGTAAGAAAGCCAGAGGGATTTTTAAAATTGGATTGAATTTAGATATAAAAATATTAATAGTATCCAGGCATTTAAAAACTAGGAACTGAAGGAAAAAAGTAGCTTGCAATTAAGTTTTTCATAAAAATCAATCACACTCTTAAATTCAGCCTAGCATATCAAACTAATGTCAAAGCTATTTTACTTTAGCAAAATTGCCTCACCTTACTTACAACTGAGATTTATAGGCTTCAAGAAATTTCATGAATAATCTGTTAAGCCAAGAGAAGACATATTTGTTTATAGGTCTAGGATCAACAATAACAATGTCCCAAACATCATAACCAAAATAAATAAGACTTGTTGTACCATCATTAGACAGTGAGTATGGTATATATTTTGTCCATTACATTAAAAAATATATATCTTCATCAGGTAAGCTGATTTTATAGGGATATGAGTCTATTTGGGAGCTCCTCATTAATCAGTGTCTATTTACTTGCACCACAACTATTTTATAATTCATTATTTTTATAACAGAGCAAATCTTTGTTTTTCATTTGTTTTCAAAACATTTTCTAGCCATTTTTATACATTTTTAAGATAAATTTTAGAGCCCATTATTTCAAATTCAAAATAAAAATTAGTATGGGGAGTGGATTTAATTATGGATTACTTAATTGCTAATTTTATAATGTTGGAATTTTCCATCCTAAACACATCTCTCTCTTGACTCAAGTCTTCTTTTTAGATCCTTTATTGTATAGGCCCCGCCTCTGTGTATTATGTTAGTTCTTGATTTGGTTTTTGATCAGATAAAATTTCCTCTCAGGTCATTGAGTAAGTTATTTAAAACTCAGAGCAAATGCATTAAAAAATATATATAATATTATACATATATATATATATTGCCTATGTGTATATATATATATATAGGCTATGTATATATATATAGGCTATGTTCAAAGACTTCTCCAAAAGTGGTGCATTTATGATCATCATTAAATATACATTCCTTATGTTTTTTTTTTTTTTTCTATTAGAAGAAGTCTATCTTGGTTTTACTTCTCATTTGTTGTATAATGCAATCTATGTGGCAGTTCTGTTTTGTGCCTATTAACATATTTTGACCACTTTCTCCTCTTCCTCTTTCTTCTCCTTCTTGGATTTGAAATCCATCAATAGTATGTAGTATGCTGTCACTCTTGTTGCACTTTTTTTTATTTTTTTGCCTAATCTATGAAGATCACTCAATTCTTAGTTCTCGTATTCTTTCTTCTATAGAAATCAGAGAAAACCTCTCTGAATATTGCCCATGTACTTTTTCTAAAATATTTATTCATTTCCTGCTGTGCTCTTTTGCTTGGTAATTTTCTTTCACAGGCATATAGGCAATTTTCTTGGGAGTCAGAAATGGTTTCAAATATTAGATCAGTTCCTAAGGCTTTTAAACTTGGGCAAATTTTCTAATCCTCCTCTGATGCCTTTTCTACATTTTCTTTTCCACATTTATATAGTAGTTAGTAGGATCATTATTTTAAATATACATATAATTTTACCTGTGATATTTGTATGGAAAAAAAATTAGGCATTAATATTTTATTCAGGAATATTATGTCTGATATAAAAACTTTAGTTTCCTGGAAAAAGAAAGTTATTTTATTCTTTTTTGTATATTATCCTATTCAGGAATGTAAAATCTTTGAATTCTGTTCATACATAATGGTATCATGCAGATGAGCAGCCCAGTAGGGTAGTCCTTACCTGTACAACCAGAAAAAATCAAGTGCCACCTACGATAAGACCTACGTAATCTACTCAAAGGGAAAATTGTGATGCCTTGCCCAGTTTCTTGACTTGAGCCAGATCTCAGGTCTGTGGCCCATTGATTGTGGATTGGCTGTTTCCTTCTAAGAAGAGACCCTGAAATACCATTACAGATAAAAATAATAAGGACTCTTCCAAACCTTATCCAAATGTATCTGTGCCCATTAGTCAGCTAGATTGTGCACTGGGGGGAAAGGAATGCCAGGCTTTGTGAGAGCTGTTGAAGACAGAAAGGACCACAAATGCCAGCACAGCCAAGCAGTTAGAGTGGAGGCAAAGAGTGTTCATGTGTGAACAGAGTCTTGGCTTGAGTCTGTCACTGTGGGTCTTCTGTCATCATTGCCTTGGTCCTTGAGAACCTAATTGGGATGAATATACTTAGCAGCTGGCAGAGCCCTTAAATTAATTTTCTTTCCTGCAGAGTAAGAGCTAACACAATAGAAAAAGCCAGTTGGAAGTCGTAGAAACTGCCCTCCCAACCCTAATCATGATGATAAAGCATAGCGATTCCTCATAGCAGTGGAATTGTAGCTAATGACACTGTCAACGAGGAGTGTCCTGCCGTATCTATTCTGCAGCCCCAGCAACTACCAAGCAGATGTTTGCATTAGACTAGGGACACTGTAATCTTAACAAGAGGTTGCTACAGCTGCAGCTGTGGTGCCAGATAAGTCAGTTAAGCAAGTTAATGTCACAATTTATTCTTTTCAAATCCCTTCGGAAAATGGGAAAAAAAAAAAAAAAACCACAAATGCCAGCACAGCCAAGCAGTTAGAGTGGAGGCAAAGAGTGTTCATGTGTGAACAGAGTCTTGGCTTGAGTCTGTCACTGTGGGTCTTCTGTCATCATTGCCTTGGTCCTTGAGAACCTAATTGGGATGAATATACTTAGCAGCTGGCAGAGCCCTTAAATTAATTTTCTTTCCTGCAGAGTAAGAGCTAACACAATAGAAAAAGCCAGTTGGAAGTCGTAGAAACTGCCCTCCCAACCCTAATCATGATGATAAAGCATAGCGATTCCTCATAGCAGTGGAATTGTAGCTAATGACACTGTCAACGAGGAGTGTCTTGCCGTATCTATTCTGCAGCCCCAGCAACTACCAAGCAGATGTTTGCATTAGACTAGGGACACTGTAATCTTAACAAGAGGTTGCTACAGCTGCAGCTGTGGTGCCAGATAAGTCAGTTAAGCAAGTTAATGTCACAATTTATTCTTTTCAAATCCCTTCGGAAAATGGGAAAAAAAAAAAAAAAAGTTAATGAAACAGTTTTACCCTGGTGGTGCAGACGGTAAAGCATCTTGCTTACAATGTGGGAGACCTGGGTTCGATCCCTGGATCGATCCTCTGGAGAAGGAAATGGCAACCCACTCCAGTACTCTTTGCTGGAAAATCCCATGGACGAAGGAGCCTGGTAGGCTACATAATGAAACAGTTTTACCCTGGTGGTGCAGACGGTAAAGCATCTTGCTTACAATGTGGGAGACCTGGGTTCGATCCCTGGATCGATCCTCTGGAGAAGGAAATGGCAACCCACTCCAGTACTCTTTGCTGGAAAATCCCATGGACGAAGGAGCCTGGTAGGCTACAGTCCATGGGGTCGCAAAGAGTCAGACACGACTGAAAGACTTCACTTTCACTTTACATGGGAAAGTTACTGAGGATACTTAAATGCCTCTGCTGTTACTCACAGTATGGTCCACAGGCACCCTGGTTGTTTAGGAATTTTGAAGGGCATTATGAAATCAAGCTAATTGTCTCCTCTGGAACAGGAAGTGGCAAGTAGTTTGGATGTCCCGGAAGAATGCTTTCTCGTGCTGGTGTTGTTTATGGTTTAGTCATTAAGTTGTGTCTGACTCTTTTGTGACTCCATGGACTGTAGTCTGCCAGGCTCCTCTGCCCATAGGATTTCCCAAGGCAAGAATCCTGGAGTAGGTGGCCATTTCCTTCTCCAGGGGATCTTCCCAACACAGGGATCAAACCCAAGTCTCCCGCTTTGGCAAGCACATTCTTTAGCACCTAGCCCCCTGGGCTGGTGTCTGAAGAGAACTTAATTAGAGTGGTTCTGAAATTACAGAGAAACTATAGTTTCACAGTTGTTACAGAGATAACTGCTGTCTAGTATAAACACAGCCTGTTAGGGGGAGAGAAAGGAGCAAGTGGCTTCTTTCCACTCCAGGCTTGCAGTCCACCTTTGGCCATTTTATCACAAAGCCTACCAGTGAGCAAGCTGGCAAAGCAGAAATGTGGATTGCTGAGCCCAGGTTGCATCTGCAAGGCTGGATTTGGAGCCGAGAGACAATTGCTTACTCACCAGCACAGCCAGATGGTGGCATCTTGGTCAAGTCCACTGGATTGTCTTTTTGCTTAACTGACTCTTTGTCCTCACTTCTTCACTCTGGCCTCTTAGGGTCATCTTCCAAAGAAACTGTCCTTGCTTTAGTCTCTTTTTATATGGCAGAAACTGCTATATATTGGGTGTCCATGTCCTTTGAAATACATATGTTGAAACCCTCAATGTGACTGTATTAGGAGCTGAGGTCTTGGGGAGTGCTTAGGTCATGAAGGTGGGGCCCCCATGTATCAGATTAGTGCTTTTATAAGAAGACACATGAGAACTTGCTCACAGTCCCTCTGCTCTCTGGTGTGTGAGGGACACCAAAAAACAGTCACCTGCAAACCAGAAAGCATGCTCTTACCTGACACCCATCCACTGGCACCTGGATCTCGGACTTTCCAGCCTCCAGAACTGAGAGAAGTAAATGTTCATTGCTTATGCCACCTGGTCTATGGTATATTTGCTATAGCACCCTGAAAAGAGACAGAACCCAAACTAATACAATAGAGCATAATAGTGATTCATATTTAAAATACACAAAATTTCACCCTTCATATGAATAAAAATCACAACAAAAATTTTAGGTTTCAAAACATTTTTCTTACTTAATCTCCAATCAATTATGCACTAAATCAGTGGTTATAATTCAGTTCAATTAAATTCTAGTTTGCCTGAAGAGATTTACTACAATGCAGTCTTACATGATATTCAAACTTGTCTCATTTTAATTATGATTGAGTTGATCAGTGCTTTTTGTCAATTACAAGGTACATTGAAATGAGGGTAAATATTAACCTTAGCATTATTGAATCAATACTTAACTCTGAGCTAGGCAAACCTTTATAGTAAAGCAGAAAGCTACTTTTACTTTATCTTTTCATATTATTTATATTATAAAGAACTCATAGAAAAAATTTCATTTACTGTAATATTTCTGAAGATTAAATTTATAGTTAAATAGTAAAGAGTATTTGCAAGCGATATACTTAATTCTGCATTGTAATTGCTTTTACTATCCATCATAAATTCCCACTCTCATCTGTCTGAAGCTGCAATTCAATAGCTCAGAACACTTAATGGAAAATAATCCTCTTTGAATTGACTTTAGCTTTTGGGTATCTTGGGTTATTTTTTTTAATGGAGTTAAACTTCTGTATGCTACACATAAAATTTAAGTTTGTCTGAGTTTTAACAATCAATTTAGCAAACTGAAATATTCAAAATGTATCCTAGATTTACCAATTTGGGCTTTTCAAATGTGTATTTTCTGTCTCTTATACACATCTAGATGTGTATAAGAGACAGATGTAGAGGATCATGTCATCTGCAAACAGTGAGAGTTTTACTTCTTCTTTTCCAATTTGGATTCCTTTTATTTCTTTTTCTGCTCTGATTGCTGTGGCCAAAACTTCCAGAACTATGTTGAATAGTAGCAGTGAAAGTTGCCCTGCTTCTTCTTGTCCCCAGGTTCCACAGGAGCATTCTGGAGGTGGGTGTCTTATGGTGGGTCTCCTCCACAGCTGAGGGCCCTGCGCTCAGGGAATGTGTGTGTTGTATAATTGG
The DNA here is from genome assembly GCA_006410675.1 of Oreotragus oreotragus. Lineage (NCBI taxonomy): Eukaryota > Metazoa > Chordata > Mammalia > Artiodactyla > Bovidae > Oreotragus > Oreotragus oreotragus. The sequence continues at coordinate 60,585 of SJYX01023297.1, read as the reverse complement.
CAGTAAAGAAACACGCCCAGTCTGAGCCCCAGGGCTAACGTTATGTTTATCTTATTGGACAATCACCAAACCACCCTCTCCTCCTCAGGGACACACCTCTTCGTCCGAGGGCGTTCACTGAACAACCATCCTTGAGAGATAGTCTGTAAGAAAACGGCAGTTCATACCTCTGCTCATACGATGCACATGTGGTGAGAAATACCCTCTATCAACTTGTGTTCTCACCCTCAAGCCATTCATTTCTTGTCAAGAAATACCCACTGAACACCTCCTGTATGCGGTGCACTCTTACTCTTGAAAACACTGCTGTCAACAAGACAAATGAGGTCTCTGCCCTCGGGGGTTTACGTGAAGGAAGTGAAGGAAGGCGAGGAGGGGGACAAGTGAACGGGAGACAGAGAGCATTCAGAGAGTGGTGTGTGCGGTGAAGGACAATGATTTTATAAACAAGGAAAGATCTTGAATTTTCCATTTGAATGTCCCAATAATTTTTATATGAAATATAACTTTCAAATATTGACTATATTAAAGCAATATGTAAGTTCCATCAGAGAAAGTTTTTGTCTGTTATTCACTGCTTCATTGTTAGTATCTAAAAATGAGATACAACACATACTGAGGAGTTAAAAATTGAATCAGTATAAATAAAAAAATAATGAAAAGCTCTGTAGTAAGTGACTGAGTTAAACACATTCCTAAATTTGTGCTACATTTTTATCAACTTCCAAAAAATCTCTATTTTTATTTAATTATTTATTTGCTTTTTATGTCACGTTCCTCTCCTATTTTCCTCTTGCTCCTGCAGGTTTATAATCAATCTAATCAATACATATAGTTTAATATGTATACTTTCTTTGTATGTTTTCATACAGAAAAATGCTTTTTTAGGTAAATCATTCCCACATGTACACATACCTGTATGTGTATAGAGACTTTTATCATGTTTCTTTTTTTATTGAGTACTAAAAGATGCTTACTCCTTGGAAGAAAAGTTATGACCAACCTAGATAGTATATTCAAAAGCAGAGACATTACTTTGCCGACTAAGGTCCATCTAGTCAAGGCTATGGTTTTTCCTGTGGTCACGTATGGATGTAAGAGTTGAACTGTGAAGAAGGCGGAGCACCGAAGAATTGATGCTTTTGAACTGTTGTGCTGGAGAAAACTCTTGAGAGTCCCTTGGACTGCAAGGAGATCCAACCAGTCCATTTTGAAGGAGATCAGCCCTGGGATTTCTTTGGAAGGAATGATGCTAAAGCTGAAACACCAGTACTTTGGCCACCTCATGCANAAATTTTTGGTAGAATTCAGCTGTGAAGCCGTCTGGACCTGGGCTTTTGTTTGCTGGAAGATTTCTGATTACAGTTTCAATTTCCGTGCTTGTGATGGGTCTGTTAAGATTTTCTATTTCTTCCTGGTTCAGTTTTGGAAAGTTGTATTTTTCTAAGAATTTGTCCATTTCTTCCACGTTGTCCAATTTATTGGCATATAATTGCTGATAGTAGTCTCTTATGATTCTTTGTATTTCTGTGTTGTCTGTTGTGATCTCTCCATTTTCATTTCTGATTTTATTGATTTGATTTTTCTCCCTTTGTTTCTTGATGAGTCTGGCTAATGGTTTGTCAATTTTATTTATCTTTTCAAAAAACCAGCTTTTGGCTTTGTTGATTTTTGCTATGGTCTCTTTTGTTTCTTTTGCATTTATTTCTGCCCTAATTTTTAAGATTTCTTTCCTTCTACTAACTCTGGGGTTCTGCATTTCTTCCTTTTCTAGTTGCTTTAGGTGTAGAGTTAGGTTATTTATTTGACTTTTTTCTTGTTTCCTGAGGTATGCCTGTATTGCTATGAACTTTCCTCTTAGCACTGCTTTTATAGTGTCCCACAGGTTTGAGATTTTTTTTCCTAATTACCCCACCATGAAATTTTAACAACAGTTATGCTGTGCATCCATCTTTGTACTCCATGCATATCTTTATACATAGGAAAAGAAAATGGAAACCTCCTGTTGTATTCACCCTAGGGTTAACAATGCCATAAAATGAAAGGTGTACATTAAATGTAAAAGCTGTTTAATTTTATTTAACTTTATGAATGAGTTTGAAGAATGACTTTTAATGGAGGATATTTACTTATATAAATAATAATGTACCAAATTACATATTCATATGAAATTCATTTTAAAATGTATAATAATACCCAATATAGATAGACTTAAAAGTCTTTCAAAACTCAAAATCATTGAAAATCTTAAATTATTTTCTTATTATTTATTTTGAGGTACTTTTAACTTTCCTTCTTATCAGAAACCAATTTTTAATTCCCTGGCTACTCAATATTCATCTCTATTTTATCAACATTTCTTTCTGTTTAGCTCTTGACATGCTTTCATGCGTATTCTTAACAACTTTGATAGGGATAAGTAATAAAATACCATTATATCACACCAATGGAAGAACGTGAAGAGGAACTAAAGAGCCTCTTGATGTGGTGAAAGAGGAGACTGAAAGACTGGTATAACACTCAACATTTAAAAACCTAAGCTTATGACATCTATGGCGAACAGATGGGGGAAAAGTGGAAACTGACAAGTTTTCTTTTCTTTGTCTCCAAAATCACTGTGGGCAGTGACTTCAGCTACAAAATTAAAAGACACTTGCTCCTTGGAAGAAAAGCCATGACAGAATTAGACAGCATATTAAGAAGCATAGGCATCACTTAGACGACAAAGTCTGTATAGTCAAAGCTATGGTATTTCCAATGATCTTGTGAGAGCTGGACCACAAAGAAAGCTGAGCGCAGTAGAATTTCACTTACAAATTGCGTTGCCTTAGAAGACTGTTAAGGGTCCTTTGGTCGGCAAGGGGATGAAACCAGTAAGGAAAAAATTTTATTTAACTTTATGAATGAGTTTGAAGAATGACTTTTAATGGAGGATATTTACTTATATAAATAGTAATGTACCAAATTATATATTCATATGAAATTCATTTTAAAATGTATAATAATACCCAGTATAGATAGACTTAAAAATCTTTCAAAACTCAAAATCATTGAAAATCTTAAATTATTTTCTTATTATTTATTCTGAGGTACTTTTAACATTCCTTCTTATCAGAAACCAATTTTTAATTCCCTGGCTACACAATATTCATCTCTATTTTATCAACATTTCTTTCTGTTTAGCTCTTGACATGCTCTTATGCATATTCTTTACAACTTTGATAGGGATAAGTAATAAAATACCATGATATCATGCCAATGGAAGAACATGAAGAGGAACTAAAGAGCCTCTTGATGTGGTGAAAGAGGAGACTGAAAGACTGGTATAACACTCAACATTTAAAAGGCTAAGCTTATAATATCTATGGCGAATAGATGGGGAAAAAGTGGAAACTGACAAATTTTCTTTTCTTTGTCTCCAAAATCACTGTGGGCAGTGACTTCAGCTACAAAATTAAAAGACAATTGCTTCTTGGAAGAAAAGCTATGACAGAACTAGACAGCATATTAAGAAGCATAGGCATCACTTTGACGACAAAGGTCTGTATAGTCAAAGCTATGGTATTTCCAATGATCTTGTGAGAGCTGGACCACAAAGAAAGCTGAGCACAGTAGAATTTCACTTTCAAATTGCGTTGCCTTAGAAGACTGTTAAGGGTCCTTTGGTCGGCAAGGGGATGAAACCAGTAAGGAAATCAAACCTGAATAGTTTTGGAAGGACTGACACTGAAGCTGAAACTCCAATAAATAAGTGTTAGTTGCTCAGTCATGTCTGATCTTTGCGATCACATGGACTCTAGCCAGCCAGTTGCTCTTCTGTCCATGGAATTCTCCAGGCAAGAATACTGGAGTAGGTTGCCATTCCCTTCTCTAGGGGTCTTCCCGACCCAGGGATCAAACTTGGGTCTCCTGCATTGCAGGTACATTCTTTACAATCTGAGCTATCAGGGAAGCCCTATAGTTTGGCCATCTGATGTACAGAACCAACTCACTGGAAAAGACCCTGATCCTGCGGAAGACTGAGGACCGGAGGAGAAGGGTAACAGAGGATGAGACAGTTGGATGGCATCACCAACTCAATGGTTATGAATTTGAGCACACTCCAGGAGATAGTGAAGGACAGGGAATCCTGGTGTGCTGCAGTCCATGGGGTCACAAAGAGTCGGACAGGATTTAGTGGCTCAAAAATAACAGTAAAATTTCCTTCCATTGAACCCTGAATGGTAAGCTTCTCCAGGCAGCTGCAGGAGGGAGAAGGTCTTTTTCTTGGGTTCCTTTGGGAAATGCCCACTTGGGAGAGTTTGCAGTTCTGGGCTCTGCAGACAACCAGGGCATAGCATCCTCAGTGAGCCTCTTGATACTGACTTACTGTCAGGGGAAAAACCTTTCTTTTTTACAGGGAGCCTTGTAAAGACTGAAGCATACCCTACGCACTCCTCAGAAGTCAGGTTTTTTCCCTGGTTCATTTGTTAAGCAAACTCTAGGTGTCCATAGTTGCGTGAGGTTCTCCAGTTCTTCAGTTTATTTCCCTTGGGCCTCTGGCTTGGCCTTCAGTTACCAGAATGAATAGCTTAAAAAACAAACAGTAACAGCAATACACAAACACGCTCATGGCTCTTAGCAGATACGTACATAATAAATACCAGTTTCAGAACTCACTTACTCCTCTTAGTTTGTGCTTTCTGAAGTTTCTGGTTGCTGGAAAATTCTCCTTTTTAAAGCCAGGTTAGCCAAACAATTTAAAACAAAAAGATTTATATATATATGCGTGCATGCTAATTTGCTTCAGTCATGTTAGACACTGTGGACTGCAGCCCGGCAGACTCCTCTGTCCATGGGATTCTCCAGGCATTTCCTTTAGGGGATCTTCCCGATCCAGGTATCAAATATAACACACACACACGCACGCACGCACACATGCACACACACACATTTGTCTAATGCTTTCAGGTTTGCTGTCCTAGGAGGGTATCACTAAATATTTCAGGTTCGCTGTACTAGGAGGGTATCACTAAATATGTCAGGTTCACTGTACTAGGAGGGTATCACTAAACATTGTGCTCAGTTGCTCAGTCTGTCTGACTCTTTGCGACCCCATGGGCTGTGTAGCCTGCCAGGCTCCTCTGTCCATGGGGATTTTCCAGGTGTGGAGACTAGAATGTGTTGCCGTGTCCTCCGCCAGGGGATCCTCCTAACGCAGGTATGGAACCCAGGTCTCCCACATTGCAGGCGGATTCTTTACCGTCCAAACCACCAGATGTCTACCAAATTGTTGGGAAGTTCCTACCCTCTTAAGTAGAATTACTCAGCATTGTTTGATCTTTTGTGTTGATACTTAGGGTTTCGATATAAATAATTGTTATTTTATTGCATCAAATACAGTGAGACACACAGCACATAGTAGGAGCTCATTACATGACATTTGGATAAATGGCAATCTCAAGATTGATTTATTTATGTAAACTACTTTCCACTACATTATATATATACTTTCCTACTATTTATATATTATATTTCTACTACATTATATTGTCCTGGATTTCTATGAGTTTTGGTTAAAATCAAATGTTCTTAATGCTTGCGGACATGCCTACCTATATAGGAATACCCCACTCACTCCTTGACTCTAAAATTTACCAACTTTCCCCCATGGGTATGTTTAAAATATCCTTGTATTCTATTTATAGAAGTAGCACATTTTGAAAAGAAGAGAATAGGTAGCCCTTGAAATTCCATCACCACTTGTGCTCAGATGACTTCCTATACCGTTTCTGTTTATGTGTGCCCCTTCTACATATGACTGAACGTGTGGGCCATCAAAAGGGAAAGGAGAGTGCTTCACCCAACAGCTTGACCTGAGCTCCCATCAAGGGACAAAGGGAGATGGAGCTTTTTCCCTTCTCAGAAAGCAAAACTGATGAAAAAACAGGTAGAACAACTCAGCTAAACAACTGCATTATTTTTGTCATACAATTTATTAGTGGCGAAAAATATTTTAAACCTAGAGTAGACTCGTATACTGGCAGATTTCAAAGTACTTTTTATGTTTAATTCAAATTCTCCGGCTTCATTATATCATTCTTTGTAGTGTATATAAACTTCTCAGATCTTACCCTAAAATAGTCTACCAAGGACACAGTGGCCATTCCTCCAAATATTGCTTCATTAGCATATGGTTTTTCTATAATTTATGATAATACTAATGCCGTAGGTGAGAGTAAAGTGCGTACATGGTTACATTCCTACCATTGGGCTTGAGATAGAGTTGATGTTTTATGATACATATAATCTTATAACCTACTTTTTCCATTTTACAACATATGATGTAAGAGTATCACAATATAATTATTTTAACAAATGTATAGCACTCTGTTGTATTAGTGTTCTGCAATTTATTTTCCTTTTTGGAAGGGATTGTTTTCCCAGTTATTTACTGTTGCGCATACCTTATTATGAACCTCTTCCTGTATAAAGTTAGAAAAGTTTCTGATCTTTTTAAAGCAAATGAAACTGTTCCTGTAAAGTACTCATTTGCTGCTTCTAACTTCTCTGGGATAGGAAACCTAAAATAAGCTTATTAGAAGTAAACTTATGAGAAAAGCTAATAGGCTTCGAGGGAAGATTAAATCCATGGACTTTGTGAGGTTTTGATGTTATAAAAGCCATTTGTGGTTTTTTCCCTGCTTTCAGGCTGGTCCAGATGGTGAGTGTGGCCTAATCAATACCTTCCTCCAAATACGAGGCACTGAATTTCTGTAGACCTGGCTGAAAAGCAGGGGATACTTTGCTCTGTCTGCTGTATGCTCAGTCATGTTGGACTCTTTTTGATCCCATGGACTCTACCTCACCAGGCTCCTCTGTACATGGAATTTTCCAGGCAAGAATACTGGAGTAGGTTGCCATTTCCTACTCCAGGAGATCTTCCCGACCCAGTTGAACACAAGTCTCTTATGTCTCTTGCCTTGGCAGGCTGATTCTTTACCTGGAAAGCCCAAATAAGTTGTTAATTTAGTTTAGAAGAAGCAGAGATATAAATAAAACTTCATTTCTGGTGATCCCATTAGGTCATTATATATGTGTTTATGTATATGTGTTTAATTATAATAGACAAAATTTTACCTGTCCTAACAAGTGTCTCCATAACGGAAGTAAATAAGTATTTTAAATGAGTTTAAGTATTTTTAAAATTTAGCATTTGCAAAAAGTGGTTCAGATGGTAAAGAATCTGCATGCAATGCAGGAGATCTGGGTTTGATCCCTGGTTTGGAAAGATACCTGAGAAGGAACTGGTAACCCACTCCAGTATTCTTCCCTGGAGAATTCCATTGACAGAGGAGCCTGGCAGGCTACAGTCCATGGAATCACAAAAGGTCAGACACAACTGAGAGACTTTCACACAGACACACAATCATTTTTAAAATTTAGTATTTGCAAAAAGTGTTTGTTTATTCAGTAGATAGATATAACTTTGTTAATGGTTTCTACTAGGCAATTCCTTATTAGCACAGTTTGAATTATTCTTTGTATTTGGAAACAATAAAAGCATATTTTATACAGTATTAAAAAATGCTAACCTATGACCCATTCAGATGATCCTCAGTTACCCTAATCGAATGTTTACACTATTAGCTTGGTAGAAATATTGCTTCATTTGGAAACACTTTTAATATTGCTGAGGATAATTAATGCCAATAAGAAAGAAAAATGAGTTTGGCTCCTGCGCAGTTAGAATTAAATATTATCATATATAGAATAATTATTTTGTATAGTTTAGTGAATATCTCTAGATACTTATTCTTGCTTTATTCTTGCCTGAGGAATATATTAAAGTAATAAGTCTTTGAAAATGGAAGCCGTCTGTTTTGGCTGTTTATGTCTGATTAATCTTCTTTCTCCCTTTTTCTAATTATCTGCTACACCAGATATGTGGGTGCTGATTTTATAGTAAAGTTTATATTTTGAGAGTAAGGATTTATGTTAGGCACATAGCTGTTTTCCTTAGTTGTGCCTTCCTTTTATGAAAGAGTGTGGAGAGGTCACATTAGCAGTAGAGAGCTAAAGGGGATGTCATTTTTAAGGCAGCCTTATATTTAATATGTTTAATAGTTTTTCTGATCTTGGAAATGTATTTGTACCATTCATCGTAGCAGGACATCTCCGTCAAATCCACTCATCCTCTCACCTTCCCTCTCTTGGACTTGCCATTCTTGTGGTCACTCTGGTTTGAGAAGATAATTACTTCTGAAGCTTCTACCCTTCTTCTCCCCAGTCAATCTGGCTTCAGTTCTTGAGGTTCTGTTTCTTTTATGACTTGTCTGTTCATCATAATCTCTACCAGCCAAGGGTCTTTTGCATTTTTGCTGGATGATTGCAAGCATATCCTACTTGGTCCTTTTTATTTCCAGAACTTTCCATCTCTTTCTAGATATTTTTCATATCTATCCTTTTCTCTCATGACTCTAATCATGTCACTTGCCTACTTAAGTCTTTACTTACCTTCTTTTGAGGTTAGTATAGCATTTGAGGGTCTCCTTTTTCGGTTTTAACCTGTCTTTCCAGGTTTATCTCCTCCTGCTCCATTTGTCCTAGGGCCAACTTACTCCTACTGCTTAGTACCTGAGCTACTTTTGGCGGTTCATGAAAAATCTTTAAATTTTTAACATGCTTTAAAATCCGAAGAGATAAATGAATATAATGACAGTAATGAATATTAATTATGATGCTAGGCTGCAAATATTTACCTTTATACCAACACAGTTATAAAATATAATTTTTCATGTGTTTCAGTGGAGAAAAGGGTCCACAAATGCAGAAATGCCTAGGGCTCAAGAAATTTATAATGCATTTCTGTTTACATGCATTCCATTCCAGCCTGATTTGATGTGTCATTGTTCCTTTCACACCTTTCCTGCTTCTCTGATTTCATCACTGTTGTTCTCTTTACCTAGAAGATGTATCCAGAAGTAACCCCTCCAGTTTTTCATAACAAAACCATACTCATACTTCAAAGCACAAATGGCTATTTTCCCTCATCTTTTCTAATCTCTTTTATTTGCCCCCCCCGATTTATTTTAATCCATCCCAAAACACTTATGCTCTGCATTGTTCCCCATTTTTAACTCAGCAGTTATTTGTTTAGTATCTACTATGTCAGGCTCTAAACAAGATGGTGGAGTCTAAGAAAAATTAGATGCTCTCCTTTCAATGGATTCTCATCTTACTGGGAGAGCAAAGACAGGAAAGTAGATAATTATTAGACTGTCATGTGATAATGTTGTAGTAGAGGTTCATTCCAGGTGTACCTCTTATGTTATGGAATTCGGAGTTGCAAAACACACTTTGGAGGACACTCAAGTCAGTGGAGTACAGTTTATTATGCCAGTGGGTCCAAGGGGAACCAGTTCCCAACAAGGACCCTGATGTTTCCGAGAGGCCCAGTTTTATACCCCCTACTACGTGACTGGTTACAAATTAGTAACCTCTTTGTTGTATATGATTGAGTTTTACAACAAATAGGTGCTAGGAGAACAAACAATTAAGGTTAAAGGGGGAACAATGATTATTGATCAAGCGGGGGTGTCTCCATGGTAATCTAACAGGGGCAGCCTGACCTCAACTACAATCTCCATTTGTCATCTGTAGGGAGGGAAGTCTCTAGGAGACCTGGTTTTCACTAGCAGTGGTTTCCTCACTCTTGGGCAGGGTTCAGGCCCAGTTAACATCCTGTCTTTAAGAATGATGACAGGCTTCAAGATGGAGTCTCTCTTGCTTTTCTCACACTGGCCCCAACACTTATGTTGTCTGTAGACTGTAAACTCGTGGGAGGCAACCCGTCATGTACATTAGTGAGCAGACAGTTATTACCGTAGAAAGGAGCTGTTTTCCTCATTATTTTTCAGCACTCTTCTCATTAGCATACTAGACCCAACCCTATGTAATGTGTCCATTCATCCCCTGATTGGGCAGCAAAAAAATGCCTGAACGTCAAGCCTCTGTTTCTTTTTCATGTAAGAATATATGAAAACTCTTAGGCACTTTGCTACCTATTGAAGATCTAGCTTGAAAATCTCTTTGAAATCTTCCCTAACACCCCAGGTAGCACTGATCATTTCATCTCCTGTTTCTTATAGTGTGATCTATGGATGTATTAAAATGCAATATATCATAATTGTTTTAGAATGGGGAACAAAAATGTATGGTTGGTACTGTTTGTGGATACCTTTCCTTTTTTCCTTTGTCCCATTCCTTTCTTCCTTTCTCCGTAGAATCTGGTTTGTAGAGGATACTCAAGTCATGTTTTGTACTTAGTAAGTTGCTCAAAGAATAATAAGATCACTTGTTTGAAATTCAGAGTTTATTTTTCCATTTTGACATGGAAACATATTAATATTATATAAGAAGTTAGCTCTTCCAGTTCAGGTTACTCTTTCACCAATACAACTGCAAATCTAATAGTCATATTCTATCTAAATATCATGGATTGAGTAACAGTGTTTCTAGGCAGTAGTCATTCAAAATGTCAGTGGGGGACACCAAAAGTCTCCTTCCTTAGAGAGAGGATATTGGCTTTAGCACTTTTGTATTAAGTGAGATTTAAAAGGCTGAAGTTTACTAATGTTTTGAGGTAATTTCTTCCTGTTTCTAGTTTGTTGAGAGTTATTAGTCATGGAAAGGTGCTGCGTTTTTGTCAAGGTCTTTTTCTGCATTTATTGAGGGGATCATACTGTTTTAATCCTTCATTTTGTTAATATGATGTATTATGTTCACTGATATTTCTGTGTTGTTGAAATTTACTAAACTGTTCGACACAAATGTGTCCAACAGTCCCCCTTTGGGACAACATACTTGTCCATTAAGATATGATTTATCCAGACCAGCTCTGCCTTGATTCCCAGGCAATTTTTTTTTTCTCTGTTTGGGAAACTACTTGGAAACTGCCATTGCCTACCCCACGTACTGTCCAATTCTCTGTCCTTTTTGATACCACCCCTTCGAAACATGTTCCATACTCACTGTTTTCATTTCTTCTCCTCTCTTTCTCTCTTAATCTCATTTTAGTCAGGCTTTCACCCCCACCTTTCCATCAAAACTGTCCTTGTTAAGGTCACCAATGATTTCCATACTGTTAAAGCGAAGGCCAGTTCTAGGTCCACATGTACTATGACCTAGGGGTAGCATTTGGCCAGTTGACTAATCTTTCCTCCTTGGACTCTTTTGCAGTTGGTTTCCAGGACAATCATTCTTTTGTTTTCTTACCTACCTCTCTGGCAATTCCTTCTAAGTTTCCTTTGCTTGTTCTTCCTTGTTTACAGGGCTCAGAACTTAGATTTTGTTCTTTACTCTGTATTAATGTACATGAGATCTTAACCAGTCTCCTGAGTTTAAATGTAATCAATGCACTGAAACTCGTAAAATCTCACTGTGCTCTGAATCCACAGTCTTCAGACTGGTCTGTCTAATGCCTACCTGACAACCACTTGGATATCTCTCAGGGATCTCCAGCTGAACTCCCATGCCAGCTGTGGCCATTCTAGCCTAACTGTTAGTTGTTGTTTAGTTGCTCGGTTGTGTCTGACTCTTTTGTAACCCCAGGGACTGTAGCCCCCCAGGCTCCTCTGTCCCAGGCAAGAATACTGGAAAGTGAAAGTCACTCAGTTGTGACCCCAGTTTAGTTCAGTTCAGTCGCTCAGTCGTGTCTGACTCTTTGCAACCGCATGAATCGCAGCACACCAGGCCTCCCTGTCCATCACCAACTCCCAGAGTTCACGCAGACTCGCATCCATCAAGTCAGTGATGCCATCCAGCCGTCTCATCCTCGGTCGTCGCCTTCTCCTCCTGCCCCCAATCCCTCCCAGCATCAGAGTCTTTTCCACTGAGTCAACTCTTCACATGAGGTGGCCAAAGTACTGGAGTTTCAGCTTTAGCATCATTCCTTCCAAAGAAATCCCAGGGCTGATCTCCCTCAGAATGGACTGGTTGGATCTCCTTGCAGTCCAAGGGACTCTCAAGAGTCTTCTCCAACACCACAGTTCAAAAGTATCAATTCTTCACGCTCAGCTTTCTTCAGAGTCCAACTCTCACATCCATACATGACCACATAACCTTGACTAGATGGACCTTTGATGGCAAAATAATATCTCTGCTTTTCAATATGCTATCTAGGTTGGTCATAACTTTCCTTCCAAGGAATAAGCGTCTTTTAATTTCATGGCTGAAATCACCATCTGCAGTTGAGTTTGGAGCCCCAAAAAATAAAATCTGACACTGTTTCCACTGTTTCCCAATCTATTTCCCATGAAGTGATGGGACCAGATGCCATGATCTTCGCTTTCTGAATGTCAAGCTTTAAGCCAACTTTTTCACTCTCCTCTTTCACTTTCATCAAGAGGCTTTTTAGTTCCTCCTCGCTTTCTGCCACAAGGCTGGTGTCATCTGCATATCTGAGGTGATTGATATTTCTCCCAGCAATCTTCATTCCAGCTTGTGTTTCTTCTAGCCCAGCATTTCTCGTGATGTACTCTGCATAGAAGTTAAATAAGCAGGGTGACAATATACAGCCTTGACAGACTCCTTTTCCTATTTGGAACCCGTCTGTTGTTCCATGTCCAGTTCTAACTGTTGCTTCCTGACCTGCAT
>SJYX01023297.1:0-44013 GCA_006410675.1 Oreotragus oreotragus | reverse complement strand
TTCAGCCATGAAATTAAAAGACGCTTATTCCTTGGAAGGAAAGTTATGACCAACCTAGATAGCATATTGAAAAGCAGAGATATTATTTTGCCATCAAAGGTCCATCTAGTCAAGGCTGTGGTTTTTCCAGTGGTCATGTATGGATGTTAAAGTAGAACTGTGAAGAAAGGTGAGCACTGAAGAACTGATGCCTTTGAACTGTGGCATTGGAGAAGACTCTTGAGAGTCCCTTGGACTGCAAGGAGATCCAACCAGTCCATTCTGAGGGAGATCAGCCCTGGGATTTCTTTGGAAGTAATGATGCTAAAGCTGAAACTCCAGTACTTTGGCCACCTCATGTGAAGAGTTGACTCAGTGGAAAAGACTCTGATGCTGGGAGGGATTGGGGTCAGGAAGATAAGGGGACAACAGAGGATGAGATGGCACGGTGACATCACTGACTCGACAGACGTGAGTCTGCGTGAACTCTGGGAGTTGGTGATGGACAGGGAGGCCTGGCGTGCTGCGATTCATGGGGTCACAAAGAGTCAGACACGACTGAGCGACTGAACTGAACTGAACTGAGCTGAAAAGCCAAAGTCAGAACAGTGCCCTCAGGGCCCCATATGAACTGCTGTCTTATCGCCTCCGTGACCTTTTTTCTTCTTCTGTTTTTTCCCTGCTCACTGTGTTCAAGCCAGGCTGGTTTATTGGTTATTCCTAAATATTCTCCCAGGTCCTTTATATTTGCTGTCCTTTCTACTAGGACTGTATCTCACTAGATATCTGCATAGTTTTCTCCCTTGTGCAATTCAAATCTTCTTTGGTAAGTGGTCTTTTTGGTAAGGCTATCTCTGGCTACTATATTTAAATTGCAACTTCTTACCCTGGGCTGCAATTCTCCATTTCCTTTTCTTCTTTTAGAGTTCTTAATTCATCACTTCCATGTAATTTACTCAGTTATCTTGTTGATTCCATGAAGGTGTTATGTTTCTCTGTTTATTCACCGCTGTATATCTAGGGCCCAGTTAAGTGTCTAGCACAGAGCTGAAACTTACTAAATATTTGTTCATTGAATGAATTGGGTGAAATAGATGTTTGTAGTTAGACCTCTAGGATATGATTCATTCACAGTCCTTCTATATCAACTCTGAATCATCCTGCTAAAGAGAAAGTTTGGGTCACAAAAATCTTTGTTTCTGAATTTACATGATAGTAGTGATTATTAACATAATTGGGGGACAGGGAGGAGATCTTTATTTGCTCAAGTGTGTACGAAGCAATTGATAGAAAAGCCACATTGGTTGTGGAGACAAGCTGCTTTCATATTTTGTTGTATTTATATATTTATAGGCAGAATATTTAATCTCTTCTGAAAGGTTTTGGTAGTATACAGACTAGACTAGAGGAGAATTATAACAAGTAACTTTTATGTTATTTTATAGTTCACCAAATACAAAGGGAGGGCAGGAATTATTATTATCATCTCTATTTCTCATCGAAGGAAATACTGTAAGATTTCTGTTTGTCAGATATAAAGAGAGTCAGTGCTAAAATTAAAGCAATAACTTCAGACTGAAGAAATCATATATTTTACAGAATAAAATAACGAAAATCTCCTTAGATTGCAGCACACACTAGAAAGATTCACTTACCCAGAAAGTGCTTTATATTATTATCATGAATTCACTGTTTTCTATAGTTCAACATAAAATTTCTTTCCTAGCATGAAGGTAATTGTCATGCTAGAGACATTTTAAAGTATAGAAATATGAGAAACAAAATCTAACTCCATCAATAGAAGGTAATAACCATAAGCATTTTAATAAATGTTGTCTTTAATTTACGTGTATTTATCATATGCTTTATTTACACAGAATTAGGTTCATGCCATGAGTCTCTATAGTGCTTTTCAGGAGAATTGAAAGAGAGTTTATTTACCTATTCACTTATTAATTCATTCAATAAGTTGGGCACCAGAGGTACATCAGGCAGTTTTCTAGACACTGAGCTTATATCAGTGAATAGAAAAACTCATTGTCTTCCCTCTAGAAACTCCAAACAATTTAAAGGTGAGACAAACATCAAACAAAAAAGAAGATAAAGCATTATAAAATGTGAAAACTGCTTCAAAGAAAATGAACAAGGAACAATGAGAGGTTAACAACTCTTAAAAATGTTTTTAGAAGGGATGATAAGAGAAGCAGTCATTCTCTAGAGGCTGAGAAGCAGCCAGTTATGGGACATGCTAGGGAAATAGCACACGCAACAGAGGGGAGGGCACCGGAGGCTGAAAACAGTCCAGTGCACTGGGGGGCCGGCGAGAGGAAGAGTGGGGTGCGATGGCGCAGGGATTTAACTTCAGCCTGAAAAGTCCTTGAACTCTGGGAGGACAGGAATAACACACCTTGATGAGTGTTTTTCAAACTTCACTCTGCCCAGTATGTGGAAAATTGCAGAGACCTGTAAAGGCATTAGTTACTCGCAACAGGCTGGAAGCAAGGCGGATAGAGAGAAGTGGACACGTCTGAGAAATCTCTCACAGATGGGAAGGACAGGACTTGCTGCAGGATTGGATATGGCAGGCGAGAGCGAGAAAAAGGAAGGAATTGAGGACGACTCCCACACTTCTGGCTTGAGCAACTGGGTGTCAGGTGGGCTGGTGGTGCCATTTACAGAACTGGGAACATCTAGGAGAAAAACGTGTTGGCAGGGGAAGGGGTGTGTGCGAGGGTGTAGGATGAGTCAGGAGTTTAGTTTGAAACCTGTTATATTGGAGATGTCTGGGAGATATCCAGGCAGAGATGTCAGAGAGGCAGTCAGATGGCAGCCGCTGAAAATAGAAATTAAAAGGAGGAAACCGACATTTCTCAAGTATCTGCAATGCTGGATATTGTGCATACTGCCTGGAACCCTGAGAGATTCCTTGAGATAAACCTGTTTAACAGACAGAGACCCTGAAAGTCAGAGTGGTGGACTTGACTTTTTCTAAATGGTAATAGTATAAGTGTCAGGGCCAAGACTTGAATCCCAGTTTGTCTGGCTCAGAAGTCTTCTGTTTCCAGTCCACAAAGACTAACAATTGTTCTCATTGGACTGACATTTAAATGAGCTAGAATTGTCTAGAAGGACATTCAGCTAACCATGGTTTAGGAGTAGTTAAGATGAGAGCAATATATTTACCATTTAATACAGCACATTATAAAATATCAACCTATATATGATTTAGAAATGGATTTGTCCTCAGACAACCCTATCATTGCACTAGTCAGCCTTTCATGAAAGGTTCAAATACATGCCACAATACATCAAGTACATCAAGGCTGTATATTGTCTCCCTGCTTATTTAACTTCTATGCAGAGTACATCATGAGAAACGCTGGACTGGAAGAAACACAAGCTGGAATCAAGATTGCCGGGAGAAATATCAATAACCTCAGATATGCTGATGACACCATCCTTATGGCAGAAAGTGAGGAGGAGCTAAAAAGCCTCTTGATGAAAGTGAAGGAGGAGAGCGAAAAAGTTGGCTTAAAGCTCAACATTCAGAAAACGAAGATCATGGCATCCGGTCCCATCACTTCATGGGAAATAGATGGGGAAACAGTGGAAACAGTGTCAGACTTTATTTTTTTGGGCTCCAAAATCACTGCAGATGGTGACTGCAGCCATGAAATTAAAAGACGCTTACTCCTTGGAAGAAAAGTTATGACCAACCTGGATAGTATATTCAAAAGCAGAGACATTACTTTGCCGACTAAGGTCTGCCTAGTCAAGGCTATGGTTTTTCCTGTGGTCATGTATGGATGTGAAAGTTGGACTGTGAAGAAAGCTGAGCGCCGAAGAATCGATGCTTTTGAACTGTGGTGTTGGAAAAGACTCTTGAGAGTCCCTTGGACTGCAAGGAGATCCAACCAGTCTATTCTGAAGATCAACCCTGGGATTTCTTTGGAAGGAATGATGCTAAAGCTGAAACTCCAGTACTTTGGCCACCTCATGCGAAGAGTTGACTCATTGGAAAAGACTCTGATACTGGGAGGGATTGAGGGCAGGAGGAGAAGGGGACGACCTAGGATGAGATGGGTGTATGGCATCACGGACTCGATGGATGTGAGTCTGAGTGAACTCCGGGAGATGGTGATGGATAGGGAGACCTGGCGTGCTGCGATTCATGGGGTCGCAAAGAGTCGGACACGACTGAGCGACTGAACTGAACTGAACTGAACAGATTTTCTATGGAACCTATTTTTACATAAATATTTTGTTTCAGAACAGTTTTACATTTATGAGAAAATTACAGTTAGTAGGGTTCCCATATACCCTGCTCAGAAGCCTCTGTAGGTGACATCTTTCATTGGTATGGTACATGTATCACGATTAAGGAACCATCATTGTTCCATAATTATTATTAACTAAATCTTAAGTTCTATTCAGGTTTCACTAGTTTTCCCCTGTTTTCTTTTTCTCTGGGGTAGATGCCTACCTGGAATCCCACCGTGTATTTCGTCATCCTGTCTCCTAGACTCCTCTAGATGGTGACAGAGGCTCAGACTCTCCTTGTTTCTCATAACCTTGGCAGTTCTGAGGAGTACCAGATAGGATAGGCATTTTGGAGAATTTCTGCAGTTTGTGTTTAATTTCTGCAATTTGTGTTTATCTGGTGCTTTTCAGTTAATTAGAATGATGTTAGAGTTTTTGGGAGGGAAGCGCCTTCTTCACCATGTCATGTCAGGGGTACCTGCTGTCGAGAAAACTTGCCACTGATGACGTTGACCTTAATCCCTTGGCTGTGGTGGTGTTTGCCAAGTTTCCCCACTATAAAGTTACTACTGCTTCTGTTGGAGCATATTTTCATTGTCCTGGATTTCCTTCATGTGCTTCCAGAGTTGTTATGTTATGCCTACAAAGGTACTAGATCCAGTAATTAGCAGAATATTGAGGACTTACCAAGTTCCCAGCACTGGGTTTAGGGACTCCCTTGAAATAATCCCATATGGAGTGTTAATATCTCTAATTTATATGTGAGGAATAAAACCTCTCCATGCTGAGAGAGGTTATGGAACTTGCCCATAGTTACCCAGTGTCAGCTCAGGCAGTGGGACCCTGTGCACTTTTCAGGGGTGGAGCTGAACCTCCTGCATGCATCTCAGCGCAGCCGAGGACCAAACAGAAAGGCGTGCCGAAGGCCCTGAAGTCTTGCCATCCTCCTGCTGGGAGTTTCTCCCTGCCTTTGTTAAAGTCATTAGCTTTGATTTCTGTTCCTTTCCTTTAGCCTTGGTCGTTCATGACCACATTGCTAGAAACTAAGGAAAAAGCACATTCATGGGGGATGTAGGACTTGCCAGGTTTCTACTCTGAGCAGAGAAGTCCAGAATCTTTCACTTTGATTTTCCTGACTAGCAGAAGTGACTTTTTTCGGAAGCTCTTGTAGAGATTGTTGTCTTTCTATTTAAATTCCAAATAATCAGTACCCTCTTCCCAAATTAATCAGTGATGTTCTGACTATGCATGGAGAAGGAAATGGCAACCCACTCCAGTATTCTTGCCTGGAAAATCCCATAGACATAGGAGCCTGGTAGGCTACAGTCCATGGAGTCACAAAGAGTCGGACATGACTGAGAGACTTTCCTGGGTCCTGGTCTGACTATGCCACTCACATTCTTGTGTCTAACTACCTCTATGCATGTCAGATTCTAGGACCCAGTTAAATATCTTTGAGTGAAAAGACTCCTACTGTTCACATCAAATGCTGTTTCATCCTTAGCAGTACACAGACCTACTTCCCTTTCCCGTGATTATGATGGAAAAAGTATGTTTGCACTTTTCATCAAAGTTTAGGAGAAATTGCATCCAGTTGTTATTTTTAGGTTGCTAAAAAAGATAAGCTACACGTCTGTCTACTAAATCTAATACCTATTCATACAGCCAAGATTAGATCTCTTCGGTTAGTTTATTTCAGAAGCACAAGAATTAAAGCTTTGATATATTTTCAGGAGACTCTGAAGAAAAATACATGTCTTATTCACATATGTTTTGGAAAATACAAAGTGTAATGCAATGCAGAGAATAGATATTCTTGACATTCCAGTGCTAGTCATTTTCCCATAATGTAATATGTATTTTATTTTCAAGAGTCATAAAGGATATGGTTCAGAATACTTCCAGAGTTATGTGCCTCTAGAATTATAGGAGTAATTAGTTGTAAGTATATTTTATTTTATGTAAATGTATTTTATTTTATGTAAATATATTTTATTCCAGTGTGAGGGGCTGAATCTTCACACTGTCTCTTTCAGAGACTGAAAGAGAGATGTATTTTTGTCCTATGTATTTTTTTTAAAAATATGTTGAAATGTAGTTGATTTTTAAAAGTTCTGATTCAGATGTACAACAAAGTGATTCAGTTATACACATATATATATGTATAAATACATGTATTTGTTTTTCTATTCTCTTCCATTATAGGTTACTACAAGGTATTGAGTATAGTTCCTTATGCTATACAATAGGGCCTTGCTGGTTATCTATTTTATATATAGCAGTCCTATGTATTTTCAAACTTTTTAATATTTAGTGACATGTTTCATATCTCCAAGTGAAAACAGATCCGGTTTACAAACAGATAATCAGGTTTTGATCATCTATACCCCCAACATATCCGAAAAGATGTCATGTGTCAGGAGATGTGTCTTGCTGGGCAGACCATGAGCCCTCCCATGTAGGGGAAGGATCACCTGCCCATTAGCCTCTCTGGAATCAGCCCCTGTCTCACCACACCCCGAAGTGGAGTGGTCTGGCGTGGCCTATCTGTTCACTAGCTCAGGAGTGACAGCGTAGCATGGTGTTTACAGACAGGGGCACAGTGTGCAGAAGAGATGGATTTACTCACTCCACACTGGCACTTCTAGATTTGTTGACATCTACGTGTCTGCTCCTACTTTCTCACTGCTCTCATATTCTATGCTCTGCTGGTTACCTGCCTTGCTTTTGGCATTTGGGGAACCATTTGGTATTCTTTATATGAATGTTTTGGATGAGGCATTTTGAGCTCTTCTGAGGAAAAGCACTATATAAATCTAATAACTCCAAAATGTTCTCTTGTACAGAAATGTAATATAGACTGCCTTGAAGATACATATGTTTGATTGACTTTGGAGAAATGAAGAGTGGGTACTTAGAAAACTTAAACACAGGGGGCTTCCCACACAGTGATGGTGGTAAAGAGTCCACCTGCCAGGGCAGGAGAGACAAGAGACTTGGGTGCGATCCTGGGGTCAGGAAGATCCCCTGGAGTAGGAAATGGCAACCTGCTCCAGTATTCTTGCCTGGAGAATCCCATGGACAGAGGAGCCTCCTGTTGGGCTACAGTCTGTGGGGTTGCAGAGAAATCAGACGACTGAGAAGGGTACACACACACACACACAAGGAAACACTGTATTGTCTCTGTTGCACCTTGATGCATCTGAAAAGATTCTGTATCCCTAATAAATTGTCCCATTCTATTTTACGCACAGCATCACCAAGAAATAGTACACTTCCTTCCTTTGTTAGAATTTTTAATTTTAAACTCTGTATTTGATGTATCCTTTAGTTAATACAAAGCAACATTAAATGCAATTATTCTGCTAAAGGTCTTTTTTTTTTTTNAATATGTATTTTATTTTCAAGAGTCATAAAGGATATGGTTCAGAATACTTCCAGAGTTATGTGCCTCTAGAATTATAGGAGTAATTAGTTGTAAGTATATTTTATTTTATGTAAATGTATTTTATTTTATGTAAATATATTTTATTCCAGTGTGAGGGGCTGAATCTTCACACTGTCTCTTTCAGAGACTGAAAGAGAGATGTATTTTTGTCCTATGTATTTTTTTTAAAAATATGTTGAAATGTAGTTGATTTTTAAAAGTTCTGATTCAGATGTACAACAAAGTGATTCAGTTATACACATATATATATGTATAAATACATGTATTTGTTTTTCTATTCTCTTCCATTATAGGTTACTACAAGGTATTGAGTATAGTTCCTTATGCTATACAATAGGGCCTTGCTGGTTATCTATTTTATATATAGCAGTCCTATGTATTTTCAAACTTTTTAATATTTAGTGACATGTTTCATATCTCCAAGTGAAAACAGATCCGGTTTACAAACAGATAATCAGGTTTTGATCATCTATACCCCCAACATATCCGAAAAGATGTCATGTGTCAGGAGATGTGTCTTGCTGGGCAGACCATGAGCCCTCCCATGTAGGGGAAGGATCACCTGCCCATTAGCCTCTCTGGAATCAGCCCCTGTCTCACCACACCCCGAAGTGGAGTGGTCTGGCGTGGCCTATCTGTTCACTAGCTCAGGAGTGACAGCGTAGCATGGTGTTTACAGACAGGGGCACAGTGTGCAGAAGAGATGGATTTACTCACTCCACACTGGCACTTCTAGATTTGTTGACATCTACGTGTCTGCTCCTACTTTCTCACTGCTCTCATATTCTATGCTCTGCTGGTTACCTGCCTTGCTTTTGGCATTTTGGGAACCATTTGGTATTCTTTATATGAATGTTTTGGATGAGGCATTTTGAGCTCTTCTGAGGAAAAGCACTATATAAATCTAATAACTCCAAAATGTTCTCTTGTACAGAAATGTAATATAGACTGCCTTGAAGATACATATGTTTGATTGACTTTGGAGAAATGAAGAGTGGGTACTTAGAAAACTTAAACACAGGGGGCTTCCCACACAGTGATGGTGGTAAAGAGTCCACCTGCCAGGGCAGGAGAGACAAGAGACTTGGGTGCGATCCTGGGGTCAGGAAGATCCCCTGGAGTAGGAAATGGCAACCTGCTCCAGTATTCTTGCCTGGAGAATCCCATGGACAGAGGAGCCTCCTGTTGGGCTACAGTCTGTGGGGTTGCAGAGAAATCAGACGACTGAGAAGGGTACACACACACACACACAAGGAAACACTGTATTGTCTCTGTTGCACCTTGATGCATCTGAAAAGATTCTGTATCCCTAATAAATTGTCCCATTCTATTTTACGCACAGCATCACCAAGAAATAGTACACTTCCTTCCTTTGTTAGAATTTTTAATTTTAAACTCTGTATTTGATGTATCCTTTAGTTAATACAAAGCAACATTAAATGCAATTATTCTGCTAAAGGTCTTTTTTTTTTTTCGTTTATTCTTCAAAACCTTCATGTACTAGTCCGTGAGCCAGTCACGCTGGAATATGTGTGTGTGGAATTCGCAGGCTTGGCCATTACACTTTATCGCCCTCTAGAGGCTTCCCTGAAGAACTGTGCACTTTTTATCTGGGCTCTAAATATTTGTCTGAAGAGAGCCACTGTTCACCTACAATTCTGATTTAGATTCAGAGGCCTAGATTCTGACTACAGCCCTCTATGAGGATAACTACCACACTGTTTGCTTTAAGAGATTTAGAATGAGTGAATATTAGAATTAAGTGGAAAATCCCTGCAATACTTAATATAATTTTGAAATGAGATAATTGCAAAAGAGAGGAAAATGAATTAGGATCCTGTCATTACGCTTCCATCCTTTCTTGTCTGTAGTGAGTGGGTGGCTTATTCATTACATAGCACCTTTCGGAGCAGGAAATGCGCGGTTTGAACCTCATTTTCAGGCAGCTGAGAATAGGTGGAAGGAACTGGGCTTTGGGGCTAGACCTGGGTGTAGATCTTGCCTCTGCCCTCCAGATATTAATCTGAACGCATTTCCCATCTGTAAAATGGGGATAGAATAGGATTGTTAGAAATGTTATATGAAATTAAGCAACACAGTGCCTGATTTGTAACAGGTGCCCCAAAATGGATAATTCCTTTTTCTGACCCATCTCTAATGTTACAGAAAGAAGGGAGGAGTCAAAGAAGAACTGTGATATAGCTCTAATGAAGAGAAACAAGGGGAAAACCATCCAAAAACCCTTTCAGAATCATCTGAAGTGTCAGGGAAATTAAAATGGAGGAAGTCTTGCCCAGACTTCAGAAGCCGGAGACTAGGCCTCTGACACTGGACACTGCCCGGATCCTGTGCCTGCCTGTAGGCACAGAAAGTCAGGAGGCACTTTAGATAAGAAAGGGAATGGGTCTCGGAACTGTTGAGCCCTTTGTTCTATTATCTCTCCAGCTTAGGTGTAAGAGTTATTTTCATTAGAGAGTCATTCTCAGCATTGTCTCCTTTTGAAGTCGCTCAGTGGTGTCGGACTCTTTGCAACCCCATGGACTAGGAGATGTTAAAAATGCAAGGATACTAGTGGATATCATTACACTGATTTATAGTAAAGTGCTAGTGTTGGTAAGGATTTTTCCAACTCACTTTCTTGTACAAACTGAGATTAGGATTGGGAGTGGTGGAGAAGAGAAACAGAGCAGGTGTGATAAAGACATCAAATCAGGGAGTTGTAGAACAGACTGCCCTCCGTGTACCTGTCAGATTGTTGCAGATGATTTCTCTTCCTTATGCTTAATGTGGTAACTACTAAGGAATAATTTTACTGGCAATGAATTTTGCTGTTTTTTGTTCTGAATAACACAAATGTTTGACTTCAGTATTTTTTGTAAACAGAAAATATTTGGGAGAAGAAGAGCAGCCTTTTTTCTATAGTTTTAGTGAAGCGGTGTTCTCAAACAGTTTTTAAGTTACATATTTGCATTTTCAGTACTCCTCCCTTTGAGAGCTATATAACAGTGTTGTTGGCATGAAAATATGGGTGGGGGCTGATACTGAAATGAGCAGCAAAATAAAATACAATGGCAAAGGATAGACTATAGGCATGTTGAATGAGTTTTGAACCTTTTTACACTCTGAGTTGTTACTTAATATTGTATACAATAGTCCAGTATTATGTGCATGCTATAAAAGTTCAGTGAACTGGTCTACCTCCCCCCACCGCCCCCGACATTGATGCCTATGTCATACATGTTTGTGCTTGCCAGGCACTTAACTCTGCTGTGTGCAGGGGTTCATGGTTGACCAATGGATGTATGTCCAGTCAGGGTTTTTCACCTGATAGCCTGAATTGGACAAGGCCTGAACCAGTCTGAATGGCCAGAATGAGAGAACATTAGAGAATGATATCCCAGCCCATGGTCTTATACCTTCTGCATCTAAAGTATTGTGCAGTAATAACTGATAATCACAATGATTTGGTCATTCTTTAATTTGTATGTTCAACAAACATTCATCCCCTTTCTATCTGCCAGGCTCTGAGATGGAGGGTGCAATTTAACAGCCTAAAGACTGAGGGTACTGGCCACCTGACGGGGCTTTGGAGCCAGGTGGCCTGGATTCGAGTCATGGTTCCCTAACTTATTTGGTGACTAATAATGAGTTATTTACCTTCCCTGAGTTGCTAAATATTCCTGTGTCTGTATTTTCTCTCTCCTTCTTCACTGTTGGCTCAGAAGGTCTGGCCTCTTCTAAGTTCACCCCACCAGTGTCCTTGATCACAGTTCCTTAAGCTTCCTGAGTTTTGCTTCATCCATGATACCTTTTCCAGGTTATATTCATCTTGCCCTTTGCATCAAGGCCTTCCTTTCATCTTATGAATATACCCATTTCAAGTCTATTATAGTCTACAAAAGTCAAAATATATTCCTTGTCTCTTGGAATTTTTTCAAAGTAGTATTCTTTCTTCTGTTCCCTTTTGCTCAGTGCATTTATGCCCTTAATAATCAGCTCACTCCATTGCAGACTTGCTTGCATCTTTACCATCTCTAACAGAGAACTCTCCGAGAGATGACCAGTGATCCCCCAGTGAGCAAATGTGGTTGTCATTTTACCACCTCTACTTATTCTGACTTTTGAAACAAAGTATCTCCTTAAAATTCTTCCCCCTCAGCCTCTATGGAACTCTTCTAATTTTGCTCTCTCTGGGCCTCTGTGATCAGATGTGTGCTATACCCACCCCTTCATCCTGAACACAAATGTAGGCACGCTCTGAAATTCTCTCCTCACACCTTCCCATGTAAGCCCACATTTTCTATGCTGACTTCTAGGTAGAAGACTTTCCAATCAAGTATGTCTGACCCATTCTCTATCCACTGCCCCAACACTATACATCCTAAAGCTTCCTGGGCTTATCTTTATAAATGATCCACCGCTGCCTCATATGCAACAGGCCCACAGCAAAGTTCATCATCTTTGGTGGAAAGACCATGAAAAGTCTTTCAACGAGCTTACAGTGAAACTTGTCATCTTGGATGGAAAGACCAGTCTTCAGGGGCAGCTCTATTTCTATTGGTGGCATGAATATTATCCTTGTAAAGATGATAAGAATGCTTAGTACAATTGTATTCCCCCTCTCTAATAAGACACCAGGTTGTATGTATTCAGTCTCTGAGATGATTTTGTATTTTTCCTCATCTGCCAACATTGCTACCATCCTAATTAAGGGTCATAACCCTTTTGCTAAATAAAACATAGAAAATCAGTTTTCTTCCATGTGCAAGTGTATAGTTTCCCAAAGCCCCACTGAGAAGAGTCCAGAGGTTACATCTGGGAAAGACTGCCACGACCAGCTGGCACTGTGCATCGGGAGTGTGGAAGGGTGAGTGACAACCTCTGTGGCATAGACTGTTCTTAGACTTTCCTAATTGATCTCTTCACTTCTAGCCTCTCTCATTTCACTTCAGCTATAGCATGATTGTTCTCCCTGAAGCATATCTACGGTGGCTCCCACTGTCAACCACGTTAAGAATCCAGCCCAGAATCCAGTGTTCCTACATTCCTAGTCACAACCTTCATGCCTCTCCAGTCTTTTGTCCCCTCTGCTGCAGCCAAACTCAATGGCTCATTCTTCCCCGAGCATTCTCTACACCTCACTGTCCGCTTCTTCTTTACCCCCAATACATGATCCTTCATTCTTCCACCCCAGCCTTCAAGCATGAGCTCATTTATCACTTTCTTCATGAGACTTTTCCTGATGTTCCCACCTATCTGGATTTTCTCTTATTTCTAAATCCCTGTGGTCTCTTGAAACGTTCTGATGTAAACAAGCTGTGGTGATGAATGGGGTGCTGTGTAAGGACCACATCACCCAGGGAACTCATCTGCCTATTGAATCATGCCTGTCTGCTTCGATTTGCCTGGAAGCTCATTGCTGACAGGGACTGCTCCTGAGCCCTACCCAGCTTCCTTGTAGTCTATGCAGTGCCTCCCATCATTTCTGGTATGATAGGATCAGATAGAACTGTCACAAACAACTATGATAAAATAATGCTGCATATTGCTTTTCCTTTGCATTTCATTTAGAAGTTCTGAAATGGAGTACTTGTATCTGGCAAACAGCCTGACCATCAAAGTGGCGGTGAAAGGGGGAGATCTGGTGAATTCCTGCTTCCTATCAAGGAAGCAAACATCCTTAAACCATCTGGAAAGCTGAAATCCAAAGTATCATTAAGGCAGCCTGACACATCACCGTTTAATGGAAATATAGTGCAAGCCACATATGTAATTTAAAATTTTCCAATTGATAATGTTTTTAAAAAGAAACAATGAAAGTAATTGTAATAGATTTTCATTTTATGTAGTATGTTAAAATATTATTTTGACATTGAATCATTAAAGTGTTAGTGAGATATTTTATAATTTTTTGTTGAAGTCTTAGACATCCAGTGTATATTTTATACTTAGTATCACATCTGCATTTGGACCTCACATATCAAATGCTTGGTAGCCACATGTGGCTGACAGCTACGTTATTGAACAATGCAAGCCACAGCCAGAGTTGAGAACTAGGAAGCCAGGAATGATGGGGATGAGAAAAAAATGTGCCAAGATATGACTGGTACCCCAGTAGGGAAGTCAGGGCAGGAGAAGTGAGTAAGGACCTTATAGGCTCAGCTTTAAGTCATCTGTGTAAGTTTCTTCTAGAATTGGTATAGTGATCACATAAGCAGCTCATTCAAATCTTGAGAGCCAAGAAACCAAATTGACCCCAACCACTGATTCCAAAGTATCAAACTCATGAACTCTGTAGTATCTACCTTTTGCTGGAAGGTTAAAGAAATTCAGTAAGTGATCAGTTCAGTAAGTGATCATTTTATTGGTTTGGAGAAACTTAGAATGAAAGATATTTGGAAAGGAACTGAACCCAATGTTTGATTGGTTAGTTGAATTTAAAGGTAAGGTTTGTCTTCTTATTTAAAGCATTTTTTTTGATATGTATTTATATATGACTGTAAGTCAGATTGGGCTTCCTAGGTAGCTCAGTGGTAAAGAATCCGCCTGCCAATGCAGAAGACATGGGTTCGATCCCAGGGATCTTCTTGATCCCTGGGTTGAGAAAATCCCCTGGAGAAGGAAATGGCAACCCAGTCCAGTAATCTTCCCTGGGAAATCCCATGGATAGAGGAACCTGGGTGGGTTACAGTCCATGGGATTGCAAGGAATCAGGCAGAACTCAGTGTCTAAACAACAACAAAGTCAGATTAAAGGAAAAGAAATTTCATTAAAGGAAATGAAAAAGCAAAGCCTTCATTTTTCCTCACTGATATCCTTTTCTCCCTCCCACCCCCTCCCCTGCAGGAGAATGAGGATAGATTACGTTGCTTTCCAGGTGGTGCTAGTGGTAAAGAACCCACCTGCTAATGCAGGAAACCCAAGAGACATGGGTTTGATCCCTGGGTCAGGAAGATCCTGTGGAGGAGGAAATGGCAACCCACTCCAGTATTCTTGCCTAGAGAATCCTGTGGACAGAGGAGCCTGGTGGGCTACAGTCCATGGGGTCGCAAAGAGTTGAACACGACTGAGGCTACTTAGCATGCATGCACGCACATCTGTTCTTTTCTCCATTGAGTCCCCAGAACCNCAACCCACTCCAGTATTCTTGCCTAGAGAATCCTGTGGACAGAGGAGCCTGGTGGGCTACAGTCCATGGGGTCGCAAAGAGTTGAACACGACTGAGGCTACTTAGCATGCATGCACGCACATCTGTTCTTTTCTCCATTGAGTCCCCAGAACCTAGAACAGTACCTGGCACAAGTAAGCGCACAACGGTCTTTAAATGATTATTATTTTTTGTAATTTTTTCACTAAAGGAATAAAATAAAAGGGCAAAGGCATATGGTCTGATGTTCTCACTCAGCCCACATCTTGAGTAGCAGCATAATTTACCACTCTGAGTTTTTAAATTGAGCATCTACAAATACAGTTTTACTGCTTTCATATCCTTGGACATCAACTAACCCCCACCTTAGAAATCCAATATCACCATTTCTCTTATCTACTTTGAAATCTTCAAATCTTTTTAGACAAATTAGCAGAGACTGTAGTTCTGAAAAGAATGGCAAATTGTTGCTATTACCACAAACTAAAATACATTTCACTCCTATAGCCCTCAACTGGTTGCTGTGGGTTACAGATACAGATTAGACGCAGATTTTTGCCCTTGGGGGAACTATAAACAATCAGGACTCTTATTTTTGTAATAGCCATGTCACCCTAGAGCCATCTGGTGTATATTTAGAGTAATGTAATTTCTACTCTTGCTTGATGATACTGATGGTATGCAGCAAATATATTGCCATTTTGAAGAATAATTGGGTTAATGTCTGCTTATAATCCAACAGTGATTTAATCTTTCATTCTGTGTGAACTACAATAAATTGTGAATTAGTTCTATTTTTAGAAAAGTCATCAAAAGGCCAATGTATAGTTCTATGTGGAAACTCAAAATGATTTTAAAAATATGTTCATCTAGTACGTTGGTCTAAGGGTTCCTGAATAAAAGGGAGATAAGGACATCAGACAAAAGAAAAAATGGTATCTAAGCGAGAAGCAACAGTTAGAACTGGACAGGGAACAATAAACTGGTTCCAAATAGGACAAGGAGTCTGTCAAGGCTGTATATTGTCACCCTGCTTATTTAACTTATATGCAGAATACATCATGAGAAATGCTGGGCTGGAAGAAGCACAAGCTGGAAACAAGATTGCTGGGAGAAATATGAATAACCTCAGATATGCAGATGACACCACCCTTATGGCAGAAAGTGAAGAGGAACTAAAAAGCCTCTTGATAAAAGTGAAAGAGGAGAGTGAAAAAGTTGGCTTAAAGCTCAACATTCAGAAAATGAAGATCATGGCATCTGGTCCCATCACTTCATGGGAAATAGATGGGGAAACAGTGGAAACAGTGTCAGACTTTATTTTTTTGGGCTCCAAAATCACTGCAGATGGTGACTGCAGCCATGAAATTAAAAGACGCTTACTCCTTGGAAGGAAAGTTATGACCAACCTAGATAGCATATTGAAAAGTAGAGACATTACGTTTGCCAACAAAGGTCCGTCTAGTCAAGGCTATGGCTTTTCCAGCGGTCATGTATGGATGTGAGAGTTGGACTGTAAAGAAAGCTGAGCACCAAAGAATTGCTGCTTTCGAACTGTGGTGTTGGAGAAGACTCTTGAGAGTCCCTTGGACTGCAAGGAGATCCAACCAGTCTATTCTGAAGGAGATCAGCCCTGGGATTTCTTTGGAAGGAATGATGCTAAAGCTGAAACTCCAGTACTTTGGCCACCTCATGCGAAGAGCTGACTCACTGGAAAAGACTCTGATGCTCGGAGGGACTGGGGGCAGGAGGAGAAGGGGACAACAGAGGATGAGATGGCTGGATGGCATCACTGACTCGATGGACATGAGTCTGAGTGAACTTCGGGAGTTGCTGATGGACAGGGAGGCCTGGCGTGCTGTGATTCATGGGGTCGCAAAGAGTCGGATGTGAGTGAGCGACTGAACTGAACTGAACTGAAGCAGGATTATAATAGTTATTTGCTCTGTGCTTATGTATGTCAGGTACATAGAACCGAAGAGACTTTACTTATGTCTTCTTCTTTAATTTTTATAACAGTGCTCTAAGGTATATGTTCTTTCCCTCCCTTTAAAGATAAGAAAAATGAATCAGAAAGAAATTAAATTACATACCTGCAGTCTAATGGCTGCAAAGCAACATAATTGATGCACAAACCAAGATTTCCCCACTACTTTTTAATGTGTTTTAATATGTGACTCCTAGGGGAACACATACACTTACACTCATATACACACATAAACCACTGCTAACACCACTATTGCCACCATCAGCCCACATTAAAATGAACTATGTATCTCCCGAAAATGAATAATTCAGTAGGTCCTATTGAAAGCATATACTGATGTGGAGAGAAGACTTTCTGATTAATAACTGCAAGGCACCTACCTCTTTCTAGAGCTCAGTAACAGAAATATTTAAGCTATGCTTTGGTGACACTTGGGAGGGTTTATGAACCTGTCAATTTTCTAGAGAATTTAGGTTTTTCTGCATTTTTCTGGGTATAGGATCCAATCAGAGTCAACCAGATTCCCAAAGAGATAAAAGACAACCAAAAGGTTGAGAATGGCTGTTAACATATACAAAGAATGGAGAGTGTTGCAGACAGGAGCTGAATTGTGTAGCATTTTCGTCTCAAGTAATGAAGCATAATATCATTATCCCCATGTTCTAATATTAACAGTAACTAGTAATAGTATTAGAAACAATAGTATTGACAGTTTGTTGCCATCTATGACATTTATAATGCATTAGAGTGTGCTGCTGAGAAGTGGGATGGAATAATTATCCTGTTGGCTTAAGTTTTGAAGAAACAGTAAGAAAGTGTCATGTATTCATTTTCTCCAACAATATTTCACTCACTTCTTGAACGAATACCTATTGAGTGCTGGTATTCTAGGTGTTGGGAACACAGGGGGAGTTTACCTTGGCAGAAAGCACAGATAAGAGAAGGAAACCCCTGAAGCTCTTTTGGCGGGAAGTGCTCAAGTACATTGGAGAAGGCAGTGGCAACCCACTCCAATGTTCTTGCCTGGAGAATCCCACGGACGGTGGAGCCTGGTGGGCTGCCTTCTGTGGGGTCACACAGAGTCGGACACAACTGAAGTGACATAGCAGCAGCAGCTCAAGTCGAAACTGAGCAAATGAAGTTCTGGGCGTGATGGCAGATGATGGTCTTGACTCATGGCCTGGGAAGTTCTCCCTGGTAAGGTGATAACTGAGCAGAGGCCTGAAGAAAGAGGGGAGGAACCTTGAGGGTGAACAGCACAGATGGTGAGGAAGCCAGGGCAAGGAGAGAGAGGGAGGGGTGAAAGGAGGCACTAGGCACGGTAGAAGAAAGAGGGCCTTGCTGAAGGGGCTTGCTGGTGTGGTAAGAAATTAATAGTTATACGAATAAGGAGGGAGATGGAGAAATTGTCCAGAAGAGTAACTTGACCTGTCAGGTGAGGTAGTAATTTTATTTTCCTTTCCCATTGACAGGTAAAGATATCCCAAAGTCAACTGGCTTATAGTTTGAGGGCTGCAACTCTGAAAATTCTCTAGATACTGTAATTTCAATATTTTCAAAAGTAGTAAACCTGAGCACTCAGTGCCCGCTATGGATGGTAGTAACACGGAAGCTGTAATTCTCTTATCTTGGAGGGTGGGGGCTGGCATGTACCCCATCCCTTCTTTCTGAAAGCAGTGGCAGGTGGAATCAGCGATGCTGGACCATAGATTGTGGAGTATATAAAAAGCCTGGCTTCCCACCCTGGCTCTTCCAGCCTGTTGCATAGGGACCTGTAAGCCAGGGTGTATCCAACCAGTTCAGGATCCTCAGTGTGGTTTCCAAAACATGATCCTATCGTATGTTCAGAACTGCTAAGTCTGAACATTATATAATGTCTTGAGTTCCTGAATGTGGTGACTTTTAATATATATAAAAAGGAACTAGTGGCAATTTAACTCAAAGAAAGAAAAGAAAATGAAGCAGTAGGATATAAATATCAGAGTCAGAAGATTTCAGAGCTACTGCAGGACCTGGACTCTTCTAACATTCTGCTATATTCCTGAGCTGCAGCAAAAGCATCCTCCATTAGGGGGTCCCCTAACCCTGGTTTGATCTGTGTGCCTTGTCACTAAAGAGATTCCTATTCCTTCTCTCTCTCTCCCCTGAAGGTTCTCTCCCTTTCTCTCTCTCTTTTTGAATATCTATCCCCCTCACTCTAATTGAAAAATAGGTTGACAGTGTGTTCTGTGTCTGTATTTTTTTCCTGCTTGGCTGTATGATTCCCGTATTTGAACAAAGAAAGTACAGTACAGTGGGACACAGCGAGGGAAAATCATGGCTGTGCCACCTTTGTGTACACAGTCTGAGCATTGACATCATCCAGTTTTGCATACTTCTACATGAATTGAGAGGGAATGAAACTGTGGAGAAGGAGCTTGGCTATTGTAAGGACAGGACACGCTTGAGATTGTTAGGCAAGGAAACGTGTGTTGTGGTCGAGAGCCTTACTTACCTTCTTCATCTTCAGACGTGGAACAGGGAACCCAGCTAAGTGGTTGTTCCATTAACCCTGAGGTCAGAAGAGTGAGTCCTCAGCAAGAAATAAAAATTTGCTGGAGTATAGGCAGGAGGACACCGTAAAACGACTTTCTCTTTGTTCCCATCACAGAGTCACATTCTAGAATCTCCAAGTGGAAATTAACAGCTTATAAATGCATTTTTAACTGTTTGATTCTCAGTTTGTACTAAATCTACTGAGAGTTATCATTTCCATCAAGAAGAGTCTTTTGAATTTGAAAAAGAATACTTCAAACCTACAGAAGAGTATAGAAAGAGACATTACAAACACCAGTGAGACCAAACCTGAATTTAACCAGTGCAATTTGGGGGGCCATATTTGCTTTATATTATTTTTTAACGTGTTAAGGTGTTTTTTTGTGTGTGTTGTTTTTAAGAGTTTAGGCTTCTTTGGAGTACTGCTAATGTTTCATGCCTAGTTAGAAAATTTCACATTTAGTGGAAATTGTTATGTGATATTGCTAAGGCACTGTGAATCAAGAATAATCAAACATGATATTTCTTGAAAACCCTAAGGATGCATGGATCTCAAGGCTCCTCATATTACCTTCACCAAAAGCCAAACCAAAAGGCATGCCTCAGAAACTATTAGACTGAAATATTCTTTGGAAGGAATAGTTCAGGCCAGAGAGGTTGGCCTGGACTCAGTGACTGACGAGGTTGTGAGTTAAGGTCAGGGAAGGGATTCTCTCAGGGGAAGTTGCTGAGCTGTTTGAAATCCCTGATATTGTCCCTGATGGGATCATATACTGTGAGGCTTCTCAAAAATATATGCTTTCCCCAAGTAAAATGGCATGTGCTGTTGTGCTTAGTCACTCAGCCGTGTCTGACTCTTTGCAACCCCATGGACTGTAGTCCGCCAGGCTCCTCTGTCCATGGGGATTCTCCAGGCAAGAACACTGGAGCAGGTTGCCACGCCCTCCTCCAGAGGATCTTCCCAACCCAGGGATCGAACCCAGGTCTCCCACGTAGCAGGCGGATTCTTTACCATCTGAGCCACCAGGGAAGCCCATAAAATGGTATACCCATATTTATCTACGTTAAATAGTGGGTTGACCAAAAAGGTCGTTCAGGTTTTTCTTTCACATCTTATGGAAAAACCTGAACGAACTTTTTGGACAACCCAGTGCTTCTTATCCAATCCCTAGTCCCTCTGTTCAGAAGAATGAAATAGTGGGTGAAGTAGAAAAATGTCCCCAGCTTAACCAACAAAAATTCTCACTCTGATTCTCTGTGAATGGAAGATAACTGTTTGACAGCAGCAAACGTGTACTGTTGGCTCTGTTCAAATCTAATAATGGGTCATAGGAGAAAATGATGGAACGCCTCTTCCTGCCCTCTTTTCAGGAAGGGCTGCAGAGTACCTATGAGGCTGTGGTTCTCTTGGGTTCCCCAGGGACTAGGCAGGTAAAAAATGCTTATTCCTAGTGGCCAATGTGAGCCTGAAGAAAGAAGCAAAGATTGCTGTTTTCCACGGCAAAGCAAAGACCCAAACTTAGAAACTACAGTACCTTCTGAACCCTAGGGATCCCGTCCCTGCAAACCGCCCCCGCCCACCTACCCAGTTACTCCACATCACCTGGTTGGTAATACCAGAGGTGCCTCCGGCAAGAAGGTGAAAGTGTTGCCAGGCCTTGTGAATGCAAAAGGGGGTGCCTCTCCTGGGGAGGCTGGGGAGCAGAGTGGCAATTCTGTGTGTCACTCCTCAAAGGACTAACAGTTTATGAACTAATTTGCTGTTAAATAGTAGTGGGAGAAACTCTTGTCTGCCACCCCTGACTGGTTTGTCAGTGCTCAAGAGGTTTTAAAAACCTGAGCTCTGTGAGTCCTGAAGGAGTACAGATCCCAGGCAGGAGAGAACATGACTCACTGAAGAGAAATGTGATCTTGAGAGCAAGGAACCATCTAAGAACAGCAGGTCTCGAGGAAGTACAACTAATGAGAGAAACAGGAGAGAACCCTAATCAAAATGACAGAGGAGTGTAGGGAGGCCATCATGTGGGCACCAAATTAAATTCTGAAACTAAGAAAATTACTACATAACCTGAACGAGAGAATGATTTGTGCTGAAAACTGAGTTTGTTATGTAAAGGATCAAAAGGCAGAAATAGCCCAATCTGGAGGGAAGGCCTAAGGAAATTAAAGTCGTGAGAAAGCAGGAGACGTGGAGAACATATTTAGAGGCATAACAGGCAATCATAGAAAAATTCTGGGTTGAAAAAATGAGGCTAGAAGACAGACATAATAGAAAACAATTTTCCTGAGCTAAAGAGCATTTTGAATCTCTAGACTAGAGAGAGTTATTGAGTCCTGAGAAAGAATGTACATTTCAGCATTTCCTAATGACTTTCTAAACTCCAGAGTGTGGGGAAAAACAAAAAAAATCTGTCTTCCAGGCAGAAATCACAAGTTACTAACAATGGGCATTCCTCTATAGTGGGACATTTTGTAACTGCTTATCCTTTTAAAAATTTTGCCTAATTGAATTCATTTTCTAGTAGACCATCAGTGGGCTTTTGCTTGTTGATGGGAAGGGACTGTATAAAATAATTTCAAGATTCACACAGAAGAAAAAGAATGTGAGAAGAGCCAAAAAATTGATGGGAGAACAGCGGGGGAAACTTACTGGATGTCAAATGTTTCTGTAAAGCTACTGAAAAGCAAACAGAACGGAGTCAGCAAAGACCTATACACAGATATTAGTGCTGCACAGTAAATGTCTGGAAATAGATACAAAGAAATGTAAGAAATTACATTTGACAAAGATAGCATTTAAATCTAGTGAGAAAAGTTTGGTTCAGCTAAACAAAAAATTGGATAGCATACTTGAGTATCCAGCATAGAAGAAAACGAACCAAAACAGCAAAGAAGAAAACTAAACATCAATCTGTTTTACAAAATGAATTCCGGATCAGTTAAAGGTATAAATATATGAAATAATGAAAATGTTAGAAAAACTTTCCTAGTAAGACAGGCAACCATGAAACCCAAAGAAAAAGATAAATTAAAGAGTGTAACTTTTTAAATTGGGTGGTAAGAAGGCAATGGTACCCCACTCCAGTACTCTTGCCTGGAAACCCCCTGGATGGAGGAGCCTGGTGGGCTGCAGTCCATGGGGTCGCCTAGAGTCGGACACGACTGAGCGACTTCACTTTGACTTTTCACTTTCATGGATTGGAGAAGGAAATGGCAACCCACTCCAGTATTCTTGCCTAGAGAATCCCAGGGATGGGGGAGCCTGGTGGGCTGCTGTATGGGGTCGCACAGATTCGGACACGACTGAAGCGACTTAGCAGCAGCAGCAGCAAAAGATATTATAGAAAGAAAAAATTGAGAGACTGGAGGAAAGGTTCAGTGGATATGAAAAGCAAAGGGCTGAAATAATATTTAGAATTTTTTTAAAAAGACATATCACTCAATAGAAAAACAGGCAAAGAATATAGATGTGAAATTCAAACAGACTATAGACAAGAACATATTCAATCTCATTTTCTCATCATAGAATAAACACAAATTGAAATGAGATATTTTAAAATTCATCACATTGATAACATTTAAGGAGTAAAAGTATCCATTACACTTAAGAATATTAGGAAATGGTCAGTCTTACACATTGCTGGTTGGGTAGTCAATTGTTACCATTTTTTCAAGTTATCTTGCAATGTCAAACAAAATATAAAATGGCTTCCTTGGTGGCTCAACAGTAGAGAATTCGCCTGCCATTGCAGAAGACGTAAATTTGATCCCTGCGTCAGGAAGATCCCCTGAAGGAGGCAATGGCAACCCTCTCCAGTATTCTTGCCTGGGAAGTCCCATGGACAGAGGAACCTGGCAGGCTGCTGTCCATGGGGTCACAAAAGAGGCGCACAGAACAGCTAAACAGCAGCACCAGTGCTTTGACTAAGGCAGAACAATATGTATAGGGCATTTATTTATAAGGCAAAACATCTTGCAAATGTCTGGGAATAATGAAAACCGAGTAGATGGGTATGACTCACTTTTCCTTTATACAACTTTTGATGATTTTACTGGTAGCAATAACCAAGCATTAGTGAAGTAAAAAATGACAAGAAAGTAAAAGAAAATAAAACTAATTTTCTAATTTTATCAAAGAGAATATAGCCTTTATTTCTTGTGTGAAGTCAGGGCTAAAACTCTGACACTCTCCATTATGACAGGGACTGCCTTGTTTCCAAGAACAGACGAGGCTTGTACAGAAAAAAAATCAAGTGTGGTCTCAGTGATCTGGGCCATCATCTCAGATGGTTGCTATGCAGTACACTGAGAGAAAAACACCTATTTCCAGAGGCCATCAAGCTTCTCTGGAGTCAAGGCTCCAGTACTTTCAGCATGGGTTTAGCTGGCCTCTTGTTCCTAGCTAGAACTACTGTTCAATATTTTCTTTTTACCTGTATTTTATGCTTTTAAAAAAGTGCTAACTGGTAAGAGCGGCCTCTAAATTCTACAGAGATCTCCCCTTAAATAACTTTCTCTTAAGTCTCACATTAAGTAATCTCAACAGAGACTCTGATCTCAGCAAAGCATTGTGGCGGGGTGGGTGGTCTCAGCTACAGTTCAGAGGTGGTAGAATGCGGCAGGCACTAATAGTACATAATGACACCTGCTCGTCAAGGTCAGTGTTTATACACAAATTCTCAGTCACCTCACCATTCCCATCTTGGGTCCTTGGCCACAAAAGTACATGCCAGTTCATGTGCCCACCCATCTGTATTACCTTCCTCTGTAGATTCTAGTTCTACCGCTGCATTTGCGACATAGCATACTCTGGAGTGATTCAGGGCAGGAGCCATAGTCAGACTTTCTGGGTTTAAATCTCTCTGCAGCCACCCCCGTCAGCTGTGTGGCTTTAGATTCAGTTTCCTTCCTCTTTTATAAAACTGGAAGCATATGCCCACCTCACTGGTTTGTTATGAGATCATGTCTGTAAAACTCCTTGCAGAAGACCTGACTTCGATCCCTGGGTCAGGAAGATCTCATGGAAAAGGGAATGGCAACCCAGTCCAGTATTCATGCCAGGAGAATTCCATGGACAGAGGAGCCTGGTGGGTCACAGAGAATCAGACATGACTAGTAACTAGTATGTTAGTTATCATCATCAATATCATTATTATGTAGACATGAACATTTCTTGAGAGACAGCTTTTTTTTTTTTTTTTTTACTAAGATCTTAAAAAGCCATAATAATGGACCTACACTTGACGTGCTGATTAATAGACTTCTAATAAGGAAAGAAATTAAAAGACGCTTACTCCTTGGAAGGAAAATTATGACCAACCTAGACAGTATATTGAAAAGCAGAGACATTACTTTGCCATCAAAGGTCTGTCTAGTCAAGGCTATGGTTTTTTCCAGTGGTCATGTATGGATGTGAGAGTTGGACTGTGAAGAAAGCTGAGCACCAAAGAATTGCTGCTTTTGAGCTGTGGTGTTGGAGAAGACTCTTGAGAGTCCCTTGGACTGCAAGGAGATCCAACCAATCCATTCTAAAGGAAATCAGTCCTGGGTGTTCATTGGAAGGATTGATGCTGAAGCTGAAACTTCAATACTTTGGCCACCTCATGTGAAGAGTTGACTCATTGGAAAAGACCCTGATGCTGGGAGGGATTGGAGGCAGGAGGAGAAGGGGACGACAGAGGATGAGATGGCTTGATGGCATCACTGACTCGATGGACATGAATTTGAGTGAACTCCGGGAGTTAGTGATGGACAGGGAGGCCTGACGTGCTGTGATTCATGGGGTCGCAGAGAGTTGAACACGACTGAGCGACTGGACTGAACTGAACTGAATAAGGAAAAAGTACAAGAAGGGAAATGTGAGAGCAGCATTTTAAAATCTACCAGGAGGCCTCATTATTAAAAAATATTGGAAGATGTAATGTTAACCGGCTATGTGACAAGAAAGGGAAAACTTGGTCTTCTCTCCTGATCTGGTGGTGGCAGGGGTGGTTTAGTCGCTAAGTCGTGTCCGACTCTCGTGACCCCATGGACTGTAACCTGCCAGGTTCCTTTGTCCATGAGATTCTCCAGGCAAGAATACTGGAGTGGGTTGCCATTTCCTTCTCCACTCTACTGATTTACTCTTTAATAAATTTAAATCTGATATAGAGGAACTCAATGTATCAGATTATCTAGAGCAAGAATCAAATTAGTCAGCCCCCCTTATCCTAGCCCCAGGGACCCATTTTTTGAAAGCCAACTCACCTTCACCTGATAATGCATAGGTATATGTTGTTCCTATATTGCAAGTATTACTTTTTATATGCACAAGTAACATTGCATTGATCTGCATCATAACTGTAAAAATTGCTAACTAAAAGGTTTGACTGAAAGTTCCTACTTCTGACTTGCCTTCATTTTTCCTTTTAATAAAACTTCATATTGTTTGAGTTTTGGTTAGCAGTTGTCATATTAACAAATCCAAGTTTTAGGGTTTGAGTGTTCTGTCAGTCTGGGGATGAGAATTGAAGGGTCCGAATGCTTCATACATTCCTGGCCTGTAAGTGGATACAGAAAGCACTAGGGGGCGCTGCTGCATTCTCTACCCAGTGCTGGGAACGCCAGTGTTAGCTAGCATCTTTAAGAGCATGATGTGTGCATGCACATACTTAGACAAAAAGAATGAGGCTTTCAGAGTAAAACCAGATGAAACTCTCAGCAGGTTTCACATGTCAGTACTTCATTTCTGCAGAGTCAGAAAGAAGGCTTTGTGTTTTAGGCTGTACTCCTGTGACCAACTACTTAAGTGAACTTCTCCTAGAAAAGCTTTGAGCTTTTCTGTGAATCCCCAGTGCATTTAGCATTTCCTATATAATAAGAAATAGGCCTTTTACATTGCAGGATATGTATGAATAAAGGTGTGAAATATGAACCAATCATAAATACTGTGGTTTCCTCTCTAAAGGAAATATCTGTGTTTTCAAATCCAAGGACAGGTGAAAATGAGGACTTTGTCTTCTCGTACTCTGTTATTAAATCTTATTTATTTGGATGCAATTCATCGTCCTGTCAAAATCCTACTGTCTCTCTGCCCACTCTCTCCCACCTCCTGCCTCTTTCCTGGTCTCCCACAGGCCCTTCATAAGCTTTACCATCTACTCTATTTGCCAGCAGACCCATGGAGTCTTTTTGACAACAAAACTGAGAAGGAGAAATTATAATCTGTTTCTAAACCTGCTTGCGGGCTTATTTGTCAGATGCCACTGACGTTGACTTCATCAACAGACCCTTTGTTTGATTTTTTGTGTCTGGTGACTGTAACACTATCTTAGCCATTATTTCTTGTTCTCTAACCTAAAATGTTCTTCCAGTCTAAAAGTATGATATCTCATGTGCTTATCATATGATTCCATTTATTAAAATTTCCTTGGGGACACCGTGTTTCTCTGAGCATTGTCTACATTCTGTACCTTTGCCCTGAAGGTTCTGTCCCTTTCAGCCTTCCTTGTCATCCGTGATCCCTTGTACTTGGCTTTGAGTTCAGACAAAGTTTGTGTAGAATTGGGAGAAGGTCCAAGGGCACCACACAGGTTGGAAGGTTTAGCTGGGCATGAGGAGCTTGATGAAGATGAAGATGTTAGGCAGGCAATAGATTGGTCGTAATAAGGAGGAGCAATGTGGACCCTTGAGATCTTGACAGGATTTCTGAGAGCTCCGCAGAGGTAGGGTGTGAATACAGGGAAAGAAGCCAAGTGCAAAGTCTAATGGGCTCTAAGGTTGGAGCATATGGGTGCTTGTTGGTTAGTCACCAGGTTATGTCCAACTCTTCGGCAACCTTACGGACTGCATCCCATCAGCCTCCTCTGTGCACTGGATTTTCCAGGCAAGAACACTGGAGTG
The DNA here is from genome assembly GCA_006410675.1 of Oreotragus oreotragus. NCBI lineage: Eukaryota > Metazoa > Chordata > Mammalia > Artiodactyla > Bovidae > Oreotragus > Oreotragus oreotragus. The sequence goes on along the minus strand of SJYX01023297.1, from coordinate 16,776 downwards.
GGTAGCCATTTCCTTCTCCAGGGGATCTTCCCGACCCAGGGGTCAAAGCTGGGTCTCCTGCATTGGCCGGTGTATTCTTTACCACTGAGCCCCCTGGGAAGCCCTGTATAGGTGCTTCCAAAAGTTCACTGTAGACCTTCTCTGTCTAAAACACGTTTCTAGATGGTGAATGGTATCCTAAAAAAAGAGGTAGGTATAGAAATGAATAAAACATGATCCCTAATTTCCAAGGAGTTAACAAGCCAGTGGAGAAGACCAGAAGGTCAGTAGAGGGGGAAGAGAGGGCCAGGGAGACTTGGAGCTGATTCTTGAAGCTACTAGCCTCAGGCAGTTTTACTTCTAGCCCCAGGATTCATTCTTACATGTGCTCCACAGGAGCCGGCTGTGTTGCCCAGCAACCATAGTTATATACAGCCCTGGTGCTGTGATGGTGACATCTCCCTGTCAGCACTGCCTGTTCCCTGGGCATATTTTCTTTGATTCATTTCCCAAGAAATTTCATTAAGGTATGTTCAAAGTAAAGGAGCTAAACCCCTACTGACTTTTAACCTTCTTCTGCCCTATACTTTATCTGCTGTGAGAAGTCCCAGAGACAGCTATATCCCTGCCTCAACCTTTTGCTGATACATTTCATGAGACTGCATTTTTTATTCATTAAAAAGTATTTCTTGGTATCTATAACTTACTTTTGAAATGTTCCTACAGAATAAGCTTGACTGATAGACAGAAAGAAGCTTGGATAGATAATAGATGAGTATGAGGTTAAGTCAAATATATTTAAGTGTTAATTTGGAAGAATTATACTGCATTAAGTATAGTGAGGTTCACAGTGTAATTCTTACCACTTTTCTGAATATTTGAAAGTTTTTGTATCATCTTGGGGGAAAGAATAATTTCTTCATTCATTCATTTATTAATAGTGCTTTACTATGGACTAATACTACAAAAGAGTTCCATAAATAAAACCAAAACACTCAGTTCAAAAAGGAGCATTGCAGATGTATGCCTATGGCTGATTCATGTTGATGTTTGGTAGAAACCAACACAATTCTGTAAAGCAATTATCCTTCAGTTAGAAAATAATTTTTTTAAAACAGGGCAATGAACTTTAACAGACATTCATCCAAAGATGATATACCAATGGCCAAGAAGTACATGAAAAAGATATACAACCTCTTTAATCCTTAGAGAAATGCAAATCAAAACTACAGTGGCATGCTCCTCCATGTTTACTATAATGGCTATTATCCAAAATAATAATAATAACCCAAAATAAAAAGTTTTGGTGAGAAAATGGAGAAATTGGAACCTTCTTGCATTGCTGGTAGGAATATAAAGTATACAGCTGCCAGGGAAAATACTTTAGCAGTTTCCCAAAAAATTAAACATAGAATTACCATAGGATCTAGCTACTCCTCTCCTAGATATATACCCAAAAGAATTAGAAGCAGACATTCAAACATATAATTGTATATCCATACTATGGCAGCAACATCCACAAAAGCCAAAAGGCAGACATAATCCAAGTTTCCATCAACAGGTATATAAATATACAGAATGTGATGTATTCATACAGTGAACTATTATTTGCAGTGAACTATTATTTGGCCATAAAAAGAAAGAAAGAAATTTCATTTCATTTCTAAAAAAAATGAAATTCTGATACATGATACAATATGGATAAGATTTGAAAACACAATAACACAAGCCATATATGAAGAGACAAGTATTATATGATTGCACTTAAATGAGGTACCTATATTAGCTAAATTCAGAGAGACAGAAAGTAGAAGGGTGGTCACCAGGGTTGGGGTGTGGGGAAGGACAAGTTACTGTTTAATGGGTACAAAGTTAATACTGTTTGGGGTGATGAAAATTTCTGATAATGATGATCGTTCCACTACACTGTGAATGAGTGTACTTAATGCCATTGAATTTAATCACTTAAAAATGATTAAAAGGACAAATGTCATATCACATATATTTTACCACAATATTTTGAAAGGCAAGAAGTTCCTTTCCCAAGTTGTATACCTAAGAAAAAATTAAAGGCAGTATGCTGTTATGCAAAATGAGGTAAATGAGTATTTATCTGAAAGGATCGAGAGAAAGTAAGCTGAAGACGACAGAAGAACCAAAAGAACACTGTGGGGGTTGTGGGTTCTGTGCCAGGTACCCAAGCAAAGGAACAGGACTGGGAGATGCAAGGAGAGATTTGCCACAAGAGCCTTCATCTGCAGCTCTGGAGGAGCTTCATCTGCCCATCCTCATCTCTTGCCATCCTAAGCAGAGCTCCCACCTAGTGAAGGCAAAAATGCTGGTGTGTAGCTTGGACCTCTACACCTTCTTTAGGACCTGGGCTCCAAGTGATCCTCTCCCATCGTCACTATCTCCCTGGCTCTTGGACTCCTTCAGCAGTTCTTAAGTCTGCTTAGATTGTGCTCCAAATGAACAACCTAGCGAAGCCTGCAAGTCTTTCCTGTATACCCATCTTTTTCCTCCTCTTCATAACCAGGCATCTTTACTTGCCATCTACATTTCCTCATCTTTATGGAGCCTTTAATTATTCTAATGTAGTTTCTCTCCAGACCATCCAGTAGAATTACCATGGCCCAGGTCAGCAGTGACCTTTATCTCACTAAGTCCAGTGAACACATATCAACCCTTGTCTCATCAAAACTGCAAGAAGGATCAACACAATATATGACTCCTTTCTTGAATTTTCTCTGTCCTTGGCTTTCAGTAAAGCTGCCTGTTTTTCACTCTATTTTCCTTACTTGCTTCTGTTTCTGCATATTTCTGCTGACTGAATGTTATGTCCTCTTTACATTTCCTTCAGGGCCAATTTTATCTATTCACATCATTTAAAATACCATCCATATGCTTACCAAAGTCATAGTCCAGCCCAAACTTTGCATACAGAATATGAAACCCAATAGCCATATTACTTATTACCCATCTCTATTTAAATTCTTTAGCTAGCATAGCAAGCTCAATGTGCTCTGCTGATGCAGGTTACAAGGTGAAGTGAGCACAGCCCTACCCTCCTTTCCTGACTCTTCCATCACACAAAGATACTTGGAGCAACAGTCAACTTTGACCTTGGCGTATGAAAGGAAGCAGGGCAAAGGCTAAAAGACTTTTGCCAAGAGTGTATTTAGCTAACACACTGTTCCAACAATACAAGAGATGACTCTACACATGAACGTCACCAGATGGTCATTATTGATATCAGATTGATTACATTCTTTGCAGCCAAAGATGGACAAGCTCTATACAGTCAGTAAAAACAAGACCAGAAGCTGCCTGTGGCTCAACTCATGAGCTCTTTATTGCAAAATTCAGGCTTAAATTGAAGAAAGTAGGGAAAAACCACTAGGTCGTTTAGGTATGATCTAAGTAAAAGCCCTTTGATTATACAGTGGAAGTGACAAAAAGATTCAAAGGATTAGATATGCTATACAGAATGCCTGAAGAACCGTGGACAGAGGTCGCAACACTGTATGTGAGACAGTGACCAAAACCATCCCCAAGAAAAAGAAATGCAAGAAGGCAAAGAGGATGTCTGAGGAGGCCTTACAAATAGCTGAGAAAAGAAGAGAAGTGAAAGGCAAAGAAAGAAGGGAAAGATATATGCAACTGAATGTAGAGTTCCAAAGAAGAGCAAGAACAGTAAAGAATGCCTTCATAAGGGAACAATGCAAAGAAATAGAAGAAAACAATAGAATGGGGAAGATTAGAGATCTTTTCAAGAAAATTAAAGATATCAAGGGAACATTTCATGCAAAGATGGGCACAATCAAGGACAGAAGTGGCAAGGATCTAACAGAAGCAGAAGAGATCAAGATGAAGTGGCAAGAATACACAGAAGAACTGTACCAAAAAAGTCTTAATGACACAGATAACCACAATAGTGTGGTCACTCACCTAGAGCCAGACATACTGGAGTATGAAGTCAAGTGGGCCTTAGGAAGCATTACTATGAACAAAGCTAGTGGAGGTGATGGAATTCCAACTGAGCTATTTCAAATCCAAAGGATGATGATGTTAAAGTTCTGCGCTCAGTATAACAACAAACTTGGAAAACTCAGCAGTGGCCACAGGACTGGAAAAGGTCACTTTTCATTCCAATCCCAAAGAAGGGCAATGCCAAAGAATGTTCAAACTACCACATAATTGTACTCGTTTCACATGCTAGCAAGGTAATCCTCAAAATCCTTCAAGCTAGGCTTCAGCAGTACATGACCCGAGAACTTCCAGATGTACAAGCTAGATTTAGAAAAGGCAGGGAAACCAGAGATCAAATTGCCAACATCCATTGGATCATAAAGAAGGCAGGGGAACTCCAGAAAAAACATCTGCTTCTGCTTCGTTGACTTCATGAAAGCCTTTGACTATGTGGATCACAACAAATTGTGGAAAGTTTAAAAGACAGGAATACCAGATCACCTTACCTGCCTCCTGAGAAACCTGTATGCAGGACAAGAAGCAACAGTTAGAACCAGACATGGAACAATGGACTGGTTGATAATTGGGAAAGGAATACATCAGGGCTCTACTTATTTAACTTATATGCAAAGGACATGATGCAAAATGCCATCCTGGATGACTCACAGGCTGGAATCATGATTGCCAGGAGAAATATCAACAACCTAAGATATGCAGATGATAACACTCTAATGACAGAAAGCACAGAGGAACTAAAGAGCTTCTTGATGAGAGTGAAGGAAGAGAATGAAAAAGCTGGCTTAAAACTCAATATTCAAAAAACTAAGATCATGGCATGTGGTTCCATGACTTCATAGCAAATAAGTGGGGAAAAAGTGGAAACAGTGGCAGATTTTATCTTCTTGGTCTCTAAAATCACTGTAGTCTGTGACTGCAGTCATGAAATTAAAAGATGCTTGCTCCTTGGAAGAAAAACTATGACCAACCTAGACAGCATATTAAAAAGCAGAGACATTACTTTGCCAACAAATGTCCATATAGTCAAAGCTATGGTTTTTCCAGTAGTCATGTGTGGATGTGAGGGTTGGACCATAAAGAAGACTGAGTGCTGAAGAACTGATGCTTTCAAACTCTGGTGCTGGTGAAGACGCTTGAGAGTCCCTTGGATAGCAAGAAGATCAAACCAGTCAATCCTAAAGGAAATCAGTCCTGAATATTCCTGAATATTCTTTGGATGCTAAAGCCCAAGCTCTCATACTTTGGCCACATGATGCAAGAAACCAACTCACTGGAAAAGACCCTGACGCTGGAAGGGACTGTGAAGGTAGGAGGAGAAGGGGACGACAGAAGGTGAGATGGTTGGATGGCACCATCGACTCAATGCACGTAAGTCTAAGCAAACTCCGGGAGAGAGTGAAGACAGGGAAGCCTGACGTGCTGCAGTCCATGGGTCGCAAAGAGCTGGACAGGACCTAGTGAATGGACAACAACCATCACACTGCCTTTGCCTCACTGGGTTTCTGCCTCCGTGTCCTTTCTCATTCCCAGATGTGCCAAACTCATTTTCTCTGTAACTGGGGGGTCTAATAATACCTAACTTCCATGATTTTTAAGCCAGAATAATATCTGAGATGCTTAGAGTAGGAAATATTACAATTTTTATTATCATTTATTATTCATGCTGGTCTGTTCAGATTAAAACACAAAGAAAAGCAAAACAACTAACATAGTAAATTCATGATTATGATTGTTTTCTAGTCACTGAGAGACAGATATCTTGGATAACTGCTTGGTATATTTTAGTCATTAAAGGACTTGGGAATAATTTGTTGATATTCCCTCCTCATTGGAAATCTTGGAAATCAGTTTTTATCCATATTTTAACACTGAGAAAACTGAGACTGGCAGTTAGGCCATCAAAGGAATCAGCCGATTCTGGGCAAATAGTCACACTATTAAGTATTATTTAGCCTAGGGAAAAGCTTTAATTCCACTTCAGCTTTCCAGCTAGCGATGCTGGCATTGTGCAGACACCAGCGTAGATGCTAAAAATGGGGACTGGCCAATTAAAGCCCCCTGCTGAGTCTTCCACCCACTGGACTGGATTCTTGACTCTTTCATGCAGCTCAGTGGAAGAATGTTTCAAGTACCAAATCATTTGGCAGTCTTCAGTGGCATGAAAAAACAACTATTTGTATAGCAAAATATTTTCCAGAACTAGAAGCCCATAAGGATTATTGCTGTCCTTTTAGTACACAGAAATATTCCACAAACGTGACTCTCTCAGCTTCCTGCACTATGGTACCCAGAAGGGGCAAGATCCTCTCCTCCTCCTCTGTGGCATTCTCTGCAGTGTCATCAGCTCTTGGGCTACCTGGGTCCAGCCTTCCGTGGTACCTGATCATTCACTGCCTGTCCTCCCACCACTGGGACTGATTGCCATCCATCCCAGTTAATGAGAGCGAACATCCAGCTTGGCAAGGTCGGCCCCGCCCTCTGCTGGGGCCTCGGCATTGTTTGTACTGCCAGTCTGGTTGCTTCCTTGTTGCCTTTGGAAGCCTGCACTTTCTCTGTGGCTTTTGTGGTCGCTTCCATCCGCCAGTGTGGTCCCTCTTAGAGGCACTAGCGTGCCAGACCAGCCTATTTGAATTGGTGCCAGGCCACTTACTGGGGAGGTGAAGCCAAATCCCATATATTTAAAACTGTAATGCTTTGCTTGTCCACCTAGCTCCTGTCTCCTGAAGTCATTAGTTGTGGTTTTATTTTACTGTTAAAACACTCTTCTTTTTTTCCCTTTTTCTCAGCTCTGGTTATTTTCAGTTCTATATATTTAGCAAGTTGTCTGTAGGTAGAGATCCTGCTCTTCTACTTAAATCCTTTTCTTTCTTTTCTTCTTCTTTTTTTTTTTTTTGGTGTGTGTGTGTATCTCTCTGTTTTATAGATATGTTTCTTATTAAATGGGGGATGCTGGGGGGAAAGATGTGAAATCACTCAGTCATGTCTGACTCTTGTGACCCCATGGACAGTAGCTTGCACCAGGCTTCTCCATCCAAGGGATTTTCTAGGCAAGAGTACTGGAGCGGGTTGCCATTTCCTTTTCAAGGGACTCTTCCTGACCCAGGGACCGAACCCAGGTCTCCCGCACTGATACACAGACGCTTTACCATATGAGCCACCAGGGAAGTCCAGGGGAAAAGTTAGAAAGTCCCAGTATTTGACTAGAATAGAAAATGAGGGAACAGTGGCAGCTTGTCCAGTAACACAGGAGTAGGAACAAGTCCATTTATGTGGCCTCAGGACAGATGTCATCCCTGATCCTAATTTTTTCCAGGAGAATAGACCGTTGGTTGCTGGAGAGAAGCCTTTTGTGCTCCGTTTTGCTTCACATATTTGAAGATCCTTACACTGTCATGGGATTCCCTTTGCATGATGTCATGTCCAAAGCTTTATAAAGATTGAGCATGACTGTACAATGTACAGCAGATAAATAATGTTTCCACTCTATAGCTGAATGTAACGAAGTTAAGTCTTCTTTGAAATCCTGCAGGAAGCTAGAGAACACGTCTAAGAACACAAGTGTGCATTCTGAGTCTCAGACCTTTCACCCAGAGCTGCATTGTCTGTCTCTTATTTATTCTAGAATTCTGCACATATGTTTTTCAAGTAAATATTTGGTTCTGGGGAGATTTAGGGTGGAACAGTCTTCTAACCTTTGTCAGTTCAAGGTGCTAGATTAACAATGCTGTAGACTGAAGTCTGCCATTTATCAATACGTAACTACAATTTGAATAGTAGCTGTCTCAGCACTCCTCGGGGGCTACACTGCAGTATTAACAGAATATACATTTACTAAAAGCAAAAAGAAAACTGCTGTCACTATATTCATATATTATGTGTTTTCTGGAAGTGGCCTAAATAAAATCAAGAATAGAACTCAGACCATGGAAAAAATAGACTTCAACGGTGACATGAGAACAGCTTAGTAATGACTGGTAAATGTGAGTGCTCCGTTAAAGAAGCAGGGGTTAATGAGTCTTTAACGTAAAACCTCTGAAACTCATCCTTGGTAAAATATGTGAATTTCTTATCTGGCTTGAAAGATACAATTATAATATAGATTATAGTTTTAGATGTGCTAGAATTTAAAAAACTGAGAATTTGACTGAAGTATTGGATGATTGATATTGCTGAGCAAGCCCTACAACTTCATTGTAGATGAATCTCTCCAGAGTGAAGGTCACAAACCCTAATATTTTGAGAGCCCAATCAGATATGAATGCGAATAATGACTGGCAGAGTGTAAAGGAGCTGTGGGTTGCATGCTAGCAGTGGTAGAGAGTGTGGCAAACCAGAGCACCTATGATCCTGGTAAAGGGTGCAGGGCCAGCAGCTCTAACCAGTGCTTGGCGTGCTGGATTGTGGTCAGATTGTCAGATTTTTCAAGAGAACGTGGAAATCCAGATTTTTTTAATGCAAGAAATCCTGACTTTTAAACGTTAGAAACTTTTTATTTTTTTTAATTTACAATTCAGTGTTGGCCAAAGAAAGCATATTCTATAAGACCTGTTCAATGGGTAGGCTGCCAGTGAATCTCTTTGACTCTTGAAGGTGACGATTTATGTGACGAAACACTGAGGCTTCTGGGGGAGTGAGTGGAGACTCTGAGAAAAGGGCGGGGGTGAGGTGATTTGGTGCAAGCCATGTATTCTCATACGATACCTACAAGAGTCATATTTGTTGTTTAGTCACTCAGTTGTGTCCGACTCTTCGATCTCATGGACTGTAGCCTGCCAGGCTCCTCTGTCTGTGGGATTCTCCAGGCAAAAATACTGGAGTGAGTAGCCATTCTCTTCTCTAGATAAGAGCTATGTACTGATATACCGATAACAAGTCTATCAGAAATATTTCAAATAGGAGGGTGGAAGAAACCCAAGAGGGATCACTGGGGTACGTGGGCCCTAAAAGATAAACTGGAAGTTGTGCAAAAAGAGGTGAAAGAGACCATATGAATTATTCGGATGGCTATGGAGAGAGAGTGCTTTCAACCAGAGTGCGCATGGATCCACACTGAAAGGATATTTAAACAGAGTAAGTGAAAAAATTAGAATTAGAAACTGAAAATATTTATAACCGCTTGCTACACATTTGATTAATGGTTAGACTGTGCCAGACTAGTTAGAACAGGAAGACTGCATACAGGCCCTGAGGCTGTGTGCTCAGGTTTTGTAGCCCAGAGCTCTCTGACAGTAGTAAAGTAAATGTTTCACTAGTAAGATCTTCGAAGGCATATGTTGAAGAGGACAGCATATGTTAGGTGTCTTTTTCATCACTGCCCCTAGCCCAATGGTTGGCGCATGAGGAGCTCGGTAAATGATTGCTCAGTAAAGAATCCATAGCCATGTGATGGTGCCAGTTATGTTGAAGGGATGCAGGTTACTAATAACTCATTTGGTATCAGATCTAACGGGTATTTCTCGCTGCACATGCTACTTAGAAAGGGGGTCTTAACATTATTCAATCTCCAGTCATCCTCTCCTTGATTGTCTTAGCATCCCTCTTGCCGGATCATACCTCTGCCTTTCTGTTTGTTTCCTTAATATCCTGGTCCCTGCTGCTTCCTCCATGTGCTTCTTTAATTTGGCAATATCTGGAGTTCTAGAAGCCTTCCGCACTATCCTTTCTACAGTACTCTCCAGTAATCTCATTGACATGAGTTGGTTCAGCTCTCATTGATATGCTGACATTCTCCTTTCTAGCCTGAACTCAAATTCCAACCCAAAATCCCAGTTACTGTTGTGGACTGAATGTTTATCTCCCCATTCCCATCCCTTCATGTATATTGATACCCCAACCCCTGTGTGGTTGTATTTGGAGATGAGGTCTCTAAGGAATTTAAGATTAACTGAGGTCGTAAGGATCTCTGCTCTGATAGCACTAGTGTCCTTATAAGAAGAGACACCAGAAAGAGTGCTTTCTCCCTCTCCCTTCTATCCCGTCCCCCACCCCACACACCCATGCAAGGCATGTGAGCACACGGTGAGATGGTGGCCATGTGCAAGCCAGGAAGAGTGCTCTCACCAGAAACCAAATTTGCTAGCTCCATGATTGTGGACTTCTAGCCTCCAGAGCTTCAAGGAAATAAATGTCTGTTGTTTGAGCCACCTGGCCTGTCATATTTTACTATGGCAGCCCAGGCCTCCTCATCTGTATTTCAGGATCTCATCGTTTCTTGCCTAAGATTTCTTTAAATTGATCTCTGAGCTCATTCTCTACAAACTCAAATTCATCTTCCACCTTGCCTCCAAAATTACTGTTCTAAAACACCTGATCGTCTATCAGTCCTCATTAAAACACGTTCATTCCTACCAAGTCTGAATTCCCGGGGGCAGTACAGGAGCACCCTCAGCTGGAGAGGTGAGTCATCCAAAAGAGCCTGTAGGGGTGGGAAGTCATGTCCACAGAGAAGCTGAGGAGGCATTCAGAAGCCAGGGGTACTGCTTAAGAAACCCCCTTCCTGGACTTTCCTTGCAGTTCAGTGGTTAAGACTGCACTTCCAATGCAGGGGGCACAAGTTCAGTCTCTGGTTGGGGAACTAAGATCCCACATGTTTTGTGTTGTAGCAAATAAAGAAAGAAAGAAACCCTTTTCCAAGGCCCCTGAGGGAGCCAAGCAACTCATTTCCTTAGCAATGAAGAGTGAAGTGAAGGACATAAGAAAGTACAGTGTTTACCTGACATGATGAATTTCTATTTCCAATTTAATGACAGTGTGTTTGAGAATTTTTTTAATGTTAAGTTTAAAAAATTTTTTCAAATAAAATTATTCTTTCACATTAAAAAAGTATTTCATTGTGGTAAGAATTACTTAAAATGAGATAATAATCCTCCCTCTTAAATGTTTACATGTATAGGACAGTATTATTGACCACAGGCACAAGTTGTGGAGCATATCTCTAGAATTTATTCATCTTTTTCAGCTGAAACTTTATGCTGATTGGTTGGTAATTCCCCATTTCCCTTCCCTGTAGCCCCTGGCAACCACCATTCCACACTTGGGTTCTTTATATTTGACTATTCTAGATATCTGACTTAGTAGAATCATGCTGTATTTGTCCTTCTGTGACTTTGAACATGATGTTCCTGAAGTTCATCCCTATTGTTGCAAATTGAAGGATTTCCTGACTGAATAAGATTCCATTATATATATTTATGACATTTTCTTTATTTACTCATCAATGGGCATTTGACTTAATGCTTATTACAGGTTATTTCCTGATGACCAGTGAACACACTTATCAAAGTTGATTTTGGTATACAAATGGTGGAATTAGAAAAATTTTAAAGTCTGTCTCTTTTACACATACCCACACACACAGAAGCATATGGTATTCATTTCTATTGGAGGCTCTGTATTGAGATTCAGATGGCTTAGATTTAATGGTTCTACCCCCCAGAGTGTACCACTGGACAAATGACTTTATTTTTCCCAGCCTTTGCTTCTCTTTCTGCAAAATGGTTATAATAACTGTATGTTTTAATAATAGTAGCTTGCTTTACAAGGTTGTTGTAAGGGTTAAATAAGGCAGAGTGCTTAGCACAATGCCTGGCTTACAAGTCCTCAGTCATTATTTATGCTGGAACTAGTGATAGCCACTGTTGTATTATTTTGTCATAATCTCATAATAAAAATGCTAAGAAAAAGAAAAACAACCAGTTTAGAATTCTAGGGATCAAGGAATCCAGTTTGAGAAACACTGACCTAGGCTTCATATACACTGACCTCCTCCAGCTCCTTGAATATACCAGGCCCATCCTACCTTGGGGCCTTCCTCCAGACACTGTTCTCTCAGGTCTGCACATCTCAATCCTCAATTCATGCAGGTCTTCACTCATGACTCACCTTCCTGGTGAGGTCTGCCTGACCAGCTCATCTGAATGTCAGCATTGCCCTTTACCCCTACTTCAGCACCAAAGCTTTATACCTCCCCTCCTGCTTTATTTATTCTCTTACATTCTTATCCCTAGCACATTTTATTTTAATCATTCATCCTTTATTTTTCCATTCTCCCATTGCATGAAACCAAGGATTTTTTGTCTGTTTCCTATCACTAATAGGTTCTCAGTAAATATGTATTGAACAACTGAATAAATAAGTTACAGTAAAATATTCCACTTATTCAACTCTGTGAATGAGCTATGTTCATTTGACAGTCTGCAAAGATATGAATTTTTTACTATTCATTTTTTAAAAATATATAGGGTATGTTAGCTACTGTATATGAGCACTGGGAAGTTTTTACAAACATGCCTTTTAAAATCATCTAAAACAGAATATTTGCACACACGTGCTATACAGTTCTAAAGGGAAGGAGGATGCTTCACTGTTAAAGAAAAATAAATTAAGGGAAAACTGGGCTGAACTGCAATTTATTATTATAAATTTGCAGATATAATAGAGGCAGGATTATGTTACCTGAACTGTACCCATCATTCAGAATGAAGACCCAGACTGTGCCAATAAGAACACTAGAGAGCTCATTGTTTTTAGAGTGCTATTTTTCACATTGAAATAAAAAAACTTTGTATTTAAAATGAAAATAATTAAAATTTAAAGTAAAAATAGACTAATAACTTTAAAAACATTTAATTAAAAAAAATTACCACCTGGTTTATAGCATTATTAGGTATGGATATCCCTAATAATATTAGGGCTTCCAGGTGGCACTAGTGGTAAAGAATCCTCTGGCAATGCGAGACTCTCTCGGGTTCGATCCCTGGGTTGGGAAGATGCCCTGGAGGAGGACATGGCAAACCACTCCAGTATTCTTGCTGGGAGAATTCATGAAGAGAGGAGCCTTGTGGGCTGCAGTCCATGGGGTCACAAAGAGTTAGGCACGACTGAGAGTCTGGACACAGCCCAGCCCGAATATTTAGAAGAAGAGTGGGAACCAGTCCTCTCTTTCACTGTGCCCTTCTTATTGTCTTGCCTTTGCCTAAAAACCATTGATCATTTCCTCATTTGCATTCATTTTCTAGTATGACTTTTTCACCTGGGTAAATTGTTGTTTGAGAGAAACGATGTTGTGACGAGGGAATGGGCGTCATCGAGGGGGCCATCAGCTTGGTGAACTCACTGTGGACCAGCATCAAGTTCTCAGTTTAAAAATAACTGTGTTGTTGAGACCACCCTGGTGGTCCAGTAGTTACGACTCTGTGCCTCCGATCCAGGGGTGTGGGTTTGACCCCTGGTCGGGGAACTAAGATCGCACGTGCCACACAGTGTGGCCAAAAGATTTAAATAAGTAAATGAAATGAATATGAAGAGGAAAACTTTTTTTAAAACTATGTAAAAGAATATTTTCTCAAACAAGCAAACTGTGTTGGATAATCCAAAGCCTGTCATCCAAGAGAACTGAATGAGACTTACTGATCAAAGTAATTTAAGTAGTCGGAGGTAAATATGGATATCCACTCATAATCAGTGATGATGCTTCATGAGTTTCTACTGTTATACAAACTATGGGGTGACAGTGAGACATACTCTCCCTCTATCTGGGGAAGCTGAAACTAGAATAAGAGGTTGTATTTGTTTACTGAGCTTATATATGTAAAGCCAGAACAGAGGAATCCAGGGGTCTCTAAGGGGTCACCCTCCAGAAAGATGAATTGCATCCATCTTCTTCACTAAGCTGGTGGTTTCACTTTAGGGACCATAGTCATTAACCATGTTGACCACCCTTGAGTAAATGACTAACCTCTGACTCTGAAATTTTTCCATTTTGAGCCTCACAACAGTAATCCATGTTTGTATCTTATGTTTCATCTTGTCCTTTTCTCTGGACAACTGAAATACAGTTAATGAGGCTTGGGCTTGCCAAACTGCAATGACACTTCAGGCCCAGGGTCCTTGAGATGAATCCTCCTCGCCACTGGAATTGAATTGCCTCTAATCTCTTCCGTTCCTACCTGCAGACACTGTACACAGCAAGGCTGAGCTTACTCAGGCACAGGATGGATTGCAGGCTGCAGTATCTTGCCACTGCTTGTTTTGATCGGATTTCATTACGCTTTGCCTGAAGAATTGCAATGACCTTTAAGGGCCTGCAGTGCGGGCCCCTGCAAGCATCAGTTTATACTAGTATTCTCCCAGGTGCACTGGAGCTGTTTTGAATCATGTCTGGGTTCCCAAGGCCAAGTTAGGTGCGGTGTCGTTTGGGGACTCTTTTTGGAGGCAATATAGTCAGTCATGCAGTGATTTCTTACCTCACTGTATGAGTATCAGCCAAGTTCAGTTCCAGATGGTATTTAAAAGGTAACGTTTTGAGCTTTTATCTTTTATAGGTCTTTCAGGTAAGAGAGCTGGTATAACATGAGACTTGAGTCTTGCAAATGGCCAAATTGCATTCAGATTAGTTCTTACTCAGAAATTTATCAGAAACACGTTTTTCTTGCCACCAGAAGAGAGGACAAATGGGAGGAAATGTAAAATGTGTGCATTACCAGGACTTCAGCACGTGGCTTGCAGAAAGGAACCTGCCACTGCATTCAGTCCACAGGAGTTCTTAGTTAAGGGGTCAATACTCTGTGAAAAGTCAAGAAAGAATAGACAGAATTCAGTCTATTCAATCTGTAAATGTTCTAGATATAGAGAACTCGATCCCAAAACTACCTTTATTATTTTTTTAACTTTAGAAAAGTCATAGGAAATTAGCTTATGAATCATAAACACTTAAACTTTTCTCAATTTATTCAGGGGCTATCTATCCCTTAAAATGTTTTAATCATAGAAAAGTAGGACACTGATTCCAGAAGCCAAAGTATTTTCTTGTAGACTCTTTGACCCATACATTTCTTTTTGAATGAAAGTTTCCTTAGAAGTCTTCTTACCTTGAGTTCTAGTTTCTCATAATCTCACTCACTTTTCTCAAAGTAAACTCTAGAATCACTTTTATTTTCAAACATTTTGATCTAGCAATTTCTAAGTTGTATTTTACAAAATAAATGGTCAGATTTTTGAAATGTAAGCATTGCACTGAAAATTCATTTGAATAAGAAATAAATACTTCTTTATTAAATTTTTTAAAAGCCAGGAAGATGTGAACCTTTTGTTGGTTTAAATTGCCACATTAAATTATGTGTCTTTTACCAGAAGCTTGGGAAGCTGAATCTTAGGTTCAAATTTGGAATGCTTTTTTCTAGATGCTTTTGCTCACTGTGTTTATTCTGATCTCTCTTTTTTCCCTTTCATCTATATTCTAGAGTCTGGGGTTGAAATCACTGGTTCCTGTATTGACTATAACATTATAAATAAACAGAATAACCTCCCCTGGGTATTAGTCCCAAGACCAGTGGCTTATTTTCCCTACTTGCTAGCTTCTTTCTAATTTGATTTAATTAATCCATTTTAAATTGCAGATCACAGCAGCTCCACAAAAATACACATGATAAGATTTCAGAATTGCTTTTATGTCATTTGGTCAGATATCAGTCGTTTAAAAATATGTAGGGAAAGAGAGAGGAGTGGACATTAACAAGAAAATGATGATAAACGTGTCAAGCATTCCTATCCTCTCTGAGCTGACAATGCTTCCATTCATTTCTCTAGCCGTAGGGAATATGTTTTTCCTTTCTTCCAGGAGTGTGGGTTGGCTAGAGAGAAAGCGGAAGAGAAAAGGGCAGTGGAATCCTTTTCAAATCATCAAATACCTTTTCAGCTGACAGACTGGCTCATTTTCATTATGTACTTTTAAAAGAAGGAAACCTGAAATAGGTTCTTTCTATAGAGCACATGGTGATTCCTTTGCTAGTAAGATCTTTTGTCTATTCATGACATTGGAAAACAAGACTATTGAGTCATACCTCATTGGTTTTTTTATGTTCTTTTTCTCCTATGGCATATAAAATTGAATACCCAACTCCTTCAGAAATAAACATATATCCCTCAATAAGCTCAACTTTCAGTACCATTTAAAACTTCAAAGAATCCTAGAGAAAGAAGATTGTTGTCAAAAAAAAAAGTGGTATTTCGTAGAGTTCTGAGATGCTATATAAAATGTTGTACATATCCTAGTCAGTCTATACTGTTACATAGCTGTAGAAGAAGAAAATCATATATGTGTTAAAATGTTTTTTGGTAAAAATTTATAGAAGAATAAATAATAATCCATTTTGGATTCATACTGGAAAGTAGTCTATGGAATGAGGGAATGTGATATGATATCATGCCCAATAAAGTGTGTACACTCTTGCTTTATAGTTGCTTGTATAAATATCTTCTCTCTCCAGCTACATTCTAAACTCCTTGAGGGGAGGGTCCAGTTTACTTTTGTACCATTTAAAATATTTAGCATAATGTCTCTATGTCATAAGTGCTCGATAAGCATCTGCAAATGAAGGAAGAACACTGCAGGATCCTTCCACGTGGACTTCTTGAGACCTTCTTCTATAGGTAAGGCTTCCCTGGTAGCTCAGTTGGTAAAGAATCTGCCTGCAATGCAGGAGAACCCTGGTTTGATTCCTGGGTGAGGATGATCCCCTGGAGAAAGGATAGACTACCCACTCCAGTATCCTTGGGTTCCCTGATGGCTCAGACAATAAAAAATATCCACCTGCAATGTGGGAGACCTGGGTTCAATCCCTGGGTTGGGAAGGGAACCCACTCCAGTATTCTGGCCAGAAGAATTGCAGGGACAGAGGAGCCTGGCAGGCTACTACAGTCCATGGGGTCACAAAGCGTTGGATATGATTGAGTGACTTTCACTTTCTTTCTATAGGTCTTTTGAATAAACCCCAAACTTGAGATCTACAAAAGTACATAAAACATCAAATG
>SJYX01023296.1:618736-654403 GCA_006410675.1 Oreotragus oreotragus | reverse complement strand
AAAGACTTTGATGCTGGGAGGGATTGGGGGCGGGAGGAGAAGGGGACGACAGAGGATGAGATGGCTGTATGGCATCACTGACTGGATGGACGTGAGTCTGAGTGAACTCCGGGAGTTGGTGATGGACAGGGAGGCCTGGCGTGCTGTGATTCATGGGGTTGCAAAGAGTCGGACACGACTGAGCGACTGAACTGAACTGAACTGAAGTGATATATACTTTGAACAGTTTTTAACTTTATACAACAAGGACAGCAACATCAGTAACAACCACCACAAACTATGTATGGAAAAGAAAAAACCCGATAACCAAGAAGATAATGACAAAGTAAAACTGGAAGTCTGGATAAATGCATGACATTTTTTCCCCTTCTTGTCTCCATGTCTCCCTGTTTCCTCTTAGTTGAATTTGTGATAAGCTTATAATTGATAAAATAGCTTAAATTTTAAATTTCATTTTGCTTACAAGAGTAATGCATGTAAATTACTAAAACTTCAGACAGTACATACAGCCCTTGTTGACGCATAAGGTGAGAACTTGATGTTTATTTAGTCCAAAATGAGTTTCATTTAAATGTGAGGAAAGCTTGAAGTGTCTCCTACAAGAACTTCCTGTGATCTGCCACAGGGAAAGATTTACATGAGAAAGAATCCCGTAGGATCTTAGATCTGCTCTTTTACAACACCTTCCCTTTGAAAATGAACTGACTAGAGAAGTGAGGGAATATATCTTTTTATAAAAATGTATTAGATACTATGCTGTAGAGTGACTTGTGTAATAATGCCTTTTCTCACCCTAAGAAGACCAACAAATTTGAACTGAAGCAAGGGAATTTTTACCCATAATATGTTTTTGGAAGGACCTTCAGGTTGGTTATTTTTTTCAGCCCCATTGGGCATGGGTGATTTATATGGTAAGCCCTTTTGGAGTTTGACTCATTTCTCAGTTTTGCAAGAGTGATGATGAATGCTTATGTAAATCCACCTATAGAATACTTAGTTGAGAAACCAATTAACTTTTAATAAAGGCTAGCTTTTCTTTCTTTCTTTCTTCTGGAATGAGATAATGGGTGTAGAAGGCTTTGGCACAATACCTGGCACATAGTGGGTGCTCAAATTTTTTTCTCTCCCTTCCTTTTACAGTATTTTAGATTTAAGTTGCCGTGAAGTAGAAGTTTATAATATACTATCTTAGAAATCATCAGTTCTTTGAAGCACATAAGTTTTCTTTTGCTGAAATAGCGATTTGGTCTCTAGTTGTTCCTGGCTATATGTGTTAGCTCAGTTGGTAAAGAATCTGCCTGGAGCGCAGGAGACCTCAGTTTGATTCTTGGGTCAGGAAGCTCCACTGGAGAAGGGATAGGCTACCCACTCCAGTATTCTTGAGCTTCCCTCGTGGCTCAACTGGTAAAGAATCCACCTGCAATGTGGGTGACTGGGGCCTGGGGTTTGATCCCTGGGTTGAGAAAATCCCATGGAGAAAGGAAAGACTACCCAACTCCAGTATTCTGGCCTGGAGGATTCACTGGACTGTGTAGTCCATGGGGTCGCAAAGAGTCGGACATGTCTGAGCCACTTTCCACATGACCATCACGATGTGGTTGTCCATGCCTATAAATGTGTGCTGCAACCTTCAGAGTAGATGTCAGCAGCTCAGAATAAACTCCCAGAGACGATAGTTGAGAATGTTGTTTTTTGAAGTTCCTGCATTACCAACACAAAGGATGACTGTATGGAGAGATGTGGACGTTGATGACTCTGAGTTAAGCATCCAGAACCATCAGACTCTGAATGTGAACACATTTTGGGAATACTTTAAATAGTTTATTCCCTTTACATTTTCTTTTATAGGTATGTATGTACAAGAATGAAGTTTTGGGCAGAAAAGTCTAAGTGTAAAAAGACTCTTTTGATAAATTTAAAATGGAAAAAGCATTGTGTTATAATTAATTGGCCACAATTTCTATTTTAGTGGTGTACAAAGTAATGATGTATCTTGTGGTTAATGGTATCTTAAATTGGATGAAGTATAATCATTCTAATTATCTTTGAAAACAAATTCTCTCTGTGTTAAGCTCTCTAGGAAGATCTTTTATCTAAAGACATGGCAAATGTTTCCGACCAGTTTGCTGTATTATAAGGCAATGGGAGAAATTATACTAATGGCTATAATTTGGGAAGAATTAATGACATTTGTTAAAAAAATATAAACAGACCTCTGTCCCTATTTCCTCCCAGATCTATATCCATGTTCCAGAAAAAGCATATAAAAAATTACTTTCCATGAAGAAGGGTGAGCAAAATAATCTGAATTGTGAATTTCTTCCACACCTGCTTTCTATACCACTATGGCACCTTGCCTCAAATGTATCAAGTGATAAATATTAAAGATATTGCTGATACATCTGTTGTGTCAGAAGTTTCAGATTAAGGAAATATTTATCAATGACTGAAGGCATAGTTTGTGTTCACCGAAAACCTTAAGATATTGCTGATACATCTGTTGTGTCAGAAGTTTCAGATTAAGGAAATATTTATCAATGACTGAAGGCATAGTTTGTGTTCACCGAAAACCTTAACTATCCTTTAATTATATTTGGTTTTGAACTTGTGGCTGGGGGTATGAGAATGCTTATATTGAGCCTGTCCTCGAGGTTCCTGGCAGGGGTTCTCTGTTGAAACTTTCCTTCCAGGGAAGCAGAAGGGTAGACATCTGGAAGTTTCTTCTATTTAGCATAGCCTTGAGTGTTTTCAGTTTGTCCTTTCAATTTTACTTTATTATTCTAAAACCTGTGCCTATGCAAATGTGGGCCTGTGCTAATTTTCATGGCTGGTTCAACTTGTCAGAATGTAATAATTTGTTCTTCAAACCCACGTGTTAAGTATTTCTGATAAATAGGAAACTTACATCCTAACAATCCCTCTTTTAATCACAAATAATAGGCACATAAAGTGGCTTGCCATCTGTACATTTGCATGTTTCAGATTCTTCAGATATTAGCAGATTCTTTTCTGTTTTGAATGAATCCAGTTTTGCCTGGCTGCATACTTAAATGTTTCCTGGCTCCTGTGGCCTGTGGTTTCCAATGGAATATAAAGCATAAGTTCTAAGCAGACTGAGCACAAGGCTTTTGGCTCTGACTTTATCTGTGGGATATCGAATCAATCAAAAATTTGCCAGGTAATTGGGAAAAATAAGAATAATGCATTATGAAGTATTTGGAAAGGTTGATTAAACAGTGTACTCAAAAGCTACCAGGCATGGCTGAGTTAACTGTTCTGAAATTTTTAGACTTTCAATATTGAATTTCTTTTCCTCTCTCATAATAAGACTAGGACTTCCTTCAAATTATAGTCATAAAATGACACTAGTTAAATCCTTTCTCACAGGAAGTCCTTGCAGTGCAGAATAGTACGCACAGTGGCTAAGAGGCAAGGCTCTGGAGGCAGGGCCCCGAGGTAAATTCCAGATCTCAGGTTCAGCCTGTGTCACCGTGGGCAAGTTGTTGAACTTCTCTGTGTCTTCCATTTTGTCACCTCTAGATTGGAGTTGATAATGTGGCATCTCCCTTTGGGATTATGTGAGGATTAAGTAAACTAATATGTGTGAAGTGTTCCTAAGAGTTCCTGGGACAAAGGAAGTGCTGTGTGAGTGTCACTGATATTGGTGATTGCTGAGGTCTCTGGGTAAGCTTGTTTGTGAGGAGATTAATGTCTTCCCAATAACCTTGCTATTAATAAATTGAGATGGATACCGAGATATCAAATGTCTGCAGTGGTTCAAGCACTGTTTCATGCCATTCCCACAATCACTCGAAGAGGCATGTTTGGGCACCTAGTTTTCTATCAGGATAGAGACACGGGGAGGTTAAAAGTCCCACTCGGTGACATATGAGAAGGAAGGAGCACAGCGGAGCTGGGGTTCACACCCAGCTCCAACTGACCCCATATCCTAGAGTCCTTCCATGTTAACAGGAAGACTCTATGCGTGAGCATAGCAGACAGGATGCAAGTTAAGCAGCCTGTGATCTCTTGCCAACCAATTCTCTCACCATGACCCAGTGACCCTTTGACATAAACAGTATAGAATCCCAAATATCAGGTAATGAATACAGACCAGCTAAGACCCAGGCAAAACTGCAGAATAGTGATAATTTAACTCTATGTAATTTTGCAACCTTCACATCTCTCTGTAAAAGAACCTCATGGAATCTTATAGCACAAGAAAGGGTCTTGGAAGTAGATACATATCCCTCTTCTATTTCAGGTGAAAGAACAGAGGCATAGAAAGTGATAAAGACATCCAAAGTCACAGGCAAAGTGACAGAGCTGGGTTTGCAACCAGGGCTAGGCCTGCCAGTGCAGGCTTCTCTCCATTGCCTCATGACATTTCTGAGGTTATTGATTACAGATGCCCAGAATAAAGCAAAGTCTTAATAGGGTGAGTTCACCAAGTAAGGAGATCATTAAGAACAAATACTAAAAGTGTCTTGAAGACCACTACCTCTTTGTACCAAGAGACACCATGCAGAGTCTTCATGACTTGGAGGAAAGGAATAAATAGATTGTATTTGGAGCTCTTCTTTGGAGTCCATTTGTATATGACTTAGAATTGTGGAGTGGCATGATAATGATATCCATCATGGTCTTTAATGACTTTTAGGAGCATTTCTTCAGAGAATTCCAATAGTTTCTCTTGACCAGTAATATAAAAATTAAAATAAAAACAATATTAACAGCTGTATTCATTTGTTAGGACTGCTATAACAAAATACCATAGATTGGGTGACTGAAACAACAGAAATCTATTTTTTTAACATTTCTAGAGGCTAGAAGTCCAAGATCAAAGTATCAGCAGGGCAGATTTCTGAGGCCTTTCTATTTGACTTGCAGGTGGATTCTTTCTCTCTGTGTCTTCACATGATCTTCTCTCTGTGTGTGTCTTGATCTCCTTTTCTTATAAGAACACCAGTCAGATTGGATTAGGGCCCACCCTCATGACCTCATTTTACCTCAGTTGCTTCTCTAAAGAACCAATCTCTAATATAATCACATTCTGAGGTACTTATTTGGGGTTAGGACTTTAACATATGAGTTTGGGTGGGGGGACCCAATTCAACTCATAGCAATAGATACATCTATAGCTACATATATATCTGCTGCTAAGTTGCTTCAGTCACGTCTGACTCTGTGTGACCCCATAGATGGCAGCCCACCAGGCTCCCCCGTCCCTGGGATTCTCCAGGCAAGAACACTGGAGTGGGTTGCCATTTCCTTCTCCAATGCATGAAACTGAAAAGTGAAAGTAAAGTCGCTCAGTCGTGTCCGACTCTTAGTGACCCCATGGACTGCAGCCTAACAGGCTCCTTCGTTCATAGGATTTTCCAGGCAAGAGTACTGGAGTGGGGTGCCATTGCCTTCTCCAACATATATATATCTACATCACCATTTGTGTGTCTTATTTGAACCAGAAATAATTAGTGAGAATCCTGTGATCTGATTGTGTGATATGGAAAGGTACACATTTGAAATCTAATTTTCCTAGCTTAATTAGCATGTGACCCATTAGCACAGACTTATGAGGAAAGAGCATTCTCCCAGCCACCATTATCTAATTTCCGGGCCTCTGAGACCAACTGCTCCACTAATGCTGGGAAGGGTGAGCACAGCTGGGGGTATGTCACCAGGCTGCTGGCCGGCTGCCAGAAAGCCCCTGTAGCATTAGATCTGGAAAGGCTCACTGCAGGCAACCAGAAAGAGGCTTGCACTGCGAGCATTCCTCTGGCCTTGGTCCTTTGATTCTCTTTGAGGCAGGTACTAAAGGCAGACAGGTGTCCACACACAAGAGGTGCAGACATGAATGTGGGGCAGTTATTGGTGCCTTTCAAGTGAGCAAGCTGTGTAAAACTAGAATATGCAGGGCTTTCTCTTTCTCTCTCTCTCTCTTTTTTTTTTTTTTAGGATTCAAGTTTATAGAAGATTTTGGCATTTTTCCCATACCCTTCTCTTTCTCCTTTCTCCCCTTCTTTTTCACTTAGCTTCCTTATCATCTTTTCTCGATTATTAATATTTATGGAGCAAAGGCCTGCTCTGAACAAGGCGCCTTGCTTTGTCCTCTGGGGGATAAATAAGTGACTCATAAGTGCTCTCTCTGCCTTGCATGTTTTATTCTGATAACCTAGTCCCTGTTCTGGTTTGGGTTATGCTTTCAGGCATTGCTCTGCTAGTTCTTGGCAAACCTGAAAACCACTCAGTTAACAGTGTCCAGGCCTCACGCACCCTAACACACTGTCCCTCCTCCCTAAGAACTGGCAGCTGTCTTACCTCAGTCCTGAGCAGCCTTCCCATACCTTTTCCCCCTCAGCCAGTGCCCAGGCTCCTGACCCCTCTGGCCCCGTGGTGATCACCATGTTCCTCTGTCTTGCTTCCCAGGCTGCTTTATTCCGCTTCTCCCTCCTTTTCTGAGCTGTTCTTTCTGATTCCTCCTACTACTTCCTCTTCTCACTTTGACTCTTTTCCTGATTCACATTGATTATCCCCAATGAGCCAGCTTACTGTGAAAAAAATAAAAGTTTTAATGATCTGCTTCCTCTCTGCCCACTGTTATTTATTCCAGGGAACAAAATTTTGCTTCAGGAACTACTTCCCTGCAGCTGAGGGTAAAAAGAAGGCAGCCTAGGTTCATTTGTCCCTTTCCACAACACTTACCTCTTCCTAAAGTCACTTCCCCGGAGAAGGCGATGGCACCGCACTCCAGTACTCTTGCCTGGAAACTCCCATGGACGGAGGAGCCTGGTGGGCTGCAGTCCATGGGGTCGCTGAGTCAGGCATGACTGAACGACTTCACTTTCACTTTTCACTTTCACGCATTGGAGAAGGAAATGGCAACCCACACCAGTGTTCTTGCCTGGAGAATCCCAGGGATGGCGGAGCCCAATGGGCTGCCATCTGTGGAGTCGCACAGAGTCGGACACGACTGAAGTGACTTAGCAGCAAAGTCACTTCCCAACCACTAAATGGAAGGCAGTATATTTATTTTGATAAATAAGGAGGGGGAAGAGCATGGAGGGTAGAGGATGAGGTTCCACATCGTCATTTAAACCTTATATGCAGGTTATAAAATGTTATGATTTGATTCATTATGATTCATCTCTGGAATGAAATTCAAAATAGGTATGTATTCACTTGAAAATTTCATATATATATATATATGTATGTCACATTGACACAGCCAGAGTGTATGTTCTTCTCACCCCAGCCATTCTCTGGGAAGACAGACTTACTCCTCTCCAGCTAATCAAATTCATGTCCTAGGCAAAGTTCTGTAGTCTGTGAGGGCTGCCTGGGCTTCTGGAGGTCTAGCCTGCATCTAGGCTGTCTAGGTATCCCGGCGACAAGCAATCAGATGCATAATAGGGATTCACCACAAATGTACAGGATAAATCAAAGTGAAAAACTTTCTCCAGCCTCTTCTAATCACTCTCCTGCTTAACTCTAGTGTACTTGCTGTCCAGACAACTCTTTCAGACATTGTTCATTAATCTCTTTAATGGTGATTGCTTTATTCTTCCCATCCAGGTTGCCAGTTCCTTGAGAAGGATAGTGCTTCACTTTTTTCTCCACATTTCTTTCCAATACCTAATATAGAGATGGTGCTTACAAATATCATTGATTTAAACACTTCCTTTTTTCTTGACAGCAGTTTCTGTTGGGAACCATGTTTAGAGAGCTGATTTTGAAGAAGGCTCAGTTTTCATTTTAAAACTTTAAAAATTTTAATTAAAAAATTTTTATTTATTTTTGGCCGCACTGGGTCTTTGTTGCAGTACACGGGCTTCTCATTGCAAGTCTCCTTGTTGCAGACACAGGCTTTAGAGCACTCGGACTTCAGGCGTTACACAGCACACGGGCTCAGTAGTTCTGGTGCAAGGACTTTTTGCTCCCCTGCATGTGGGATCTTCCAGAATCAGGGATCTAACTCTTGTCCCCTGCATTGGCAGGAGGGTTCTTAACCACTGGACCACCAGGGAAGCCCCACAGTTTTATTGTAAGCATATCTATCTGAAAAAAGCTCTGACTGCTATGCATTTCAAACAAAAGAGATAAATTATTAGCCCCTCTGCTGCTTGGTTTGGTTCCATCACATTTACTGAGGAGTTGCTTTTAATCTGATACTGAACCAGGCAATGTTTCTGCCTCATAGGAACAGAGAAGACAGGAGGTGCCTTGCTGCCTACCCTTGACCTGGGGATAATGCTTGTCCTCACCAGCTGGTCATAGATAACCAGCAGGCAGTGAACATAGTCCCAGTCACATGCCCTGGACCTTTCTGGATGATGACTTGGACCTTCTGCTTAGCTAGTGCGGTCCCCTTCTGGGTGGTACCAAATTGCTGTCTCCTCTCCCATCCTTCACCCTCCTTTGTGAGCCAGAATAGATTTTGCAGCAAGTTAGGTTACTTGACTGAAAAGTCTGCACTGTCTTTTCAGTAAACTTTAAACTAATTTGCTTAAGAAGTAAATAACATGCAAATGTGAAATAACGCTGGTAAGGCTAATAACAGGGATTTCAAGCTGTGTTGTAACAAACCAGTCACAGAGTATTCACGTGTTAACTCACTGGCATGTTCTCTGGCATAAGCACCCCCATCCTTCCTTCCCCCATTCCAACTGTTGTGCTGCGGCAGAATTTGGTCTGAGTCTGGGCAGAGTCCCTTTTGAAAAGCAGCCCTCCAGCTTCTATTACAGCAAGAGTCTGGCGAAAGTGATTCTTGCCTTCCTCTCGCACACAAAGGCAAGGAGCTCTTTAAAGGGACCTTCCTGCTTCTCCATGCAGCCGCAAACCGTGTGGGTACGGATTCAATGACCCAGGCTTTTGCCTGAAAATGAGTGGGGAGGGGTCTCCAGGAGCTCCCAGGATCTCCCGGAGTGGGCCAGGGAGGGAGCTGACAGCCTGAGTGGATGGAGAGCACCGGTCCCTGGGGAGCGGCTTGCCATTAGCTGCTTCTTGGGATGCTCCACGCGCCAGCAGAGCATCCTGCCTGTGGTCCAGAGGGTGCTAGCGGCGCATCTTGCGGTATGCCTGCGTGGATTTGAGCCATCGCCCAGAGGCAAGCCCGCATTCAGACACGGCGGATGGTCTTCTGGCAGGGCTGCGTGCAGTCAGCACGAATGCTTAGCTCCAGGCGTCTGCCCAAGCCTCCCGACTACATGGATTTGGCTGTTTAATCAAGCGAGATTACTGCCTGGGAAGATTTGCGAGCCTGATCCGCGCTCCAGCTGCTGTGACAACTTAAGGGCTGGCTGTTTACTTCTGTTGGTGTCTGGGACTCTGTCCTGCGCCGCAGCCACTCCTGCCACTTTCCCGGACTCTGAAGTCAGCCGCGAGGACTCCTCTGCCGGCATTCCGAGGAAGAGGGAGCAAGGAGGGGTTAAAAGACGAGCAGACCCTCCCAACTGCTCGATCTCTCCTGACTGCCTGTGTTCTGGGATTCTGAGAGGGACCGCGCGGTGCCCGGGGAAGCAATGCAAGTCTCCATAGCCTGCACCGAGCATAATTTGAAGAGTCGGAATGGTGAGGACAGACTTCTGAGCAAGCAGAGCTCCACCGCCCCCAATGTGGTGAACGCAGCCCGGGCCAAATTCCGCACAGTTGCTATCATCGCTCGCAGCCTAGGGACCTTCACCCCTCAGCATCACATCTCTCTCAAAGAGTCCACTGCAAAGCAGACTGGCATGAAATATAGGTATGGACGTATTGATAAGATTCCCTCTGCCCCGGGTTTCTGTGTTCTATTACAGGTGTAGTGGAGACAATTCAGCGGTTTTGAAAAGTGACTTACTTATTGGTGAGCTGCTTAATTTAGAATTTTCAGGTGTCTTTAAAATAGGAAACGTGTCTTTCCTTAGGAAAGTGGAAAACCCAAGGTGGTTTTGTGGTGTTGTATTATGTATAGGATTTAAAAACTGTGGCCCATTTTGTATATTCTAAAGTGTTATGAACACCTTAGGAGCTGTATGAATTTCATCTTCAGAGAATAACACAGCAGTTGAAAAGTGGTATTGAGATTATGGTAGCTTTTTAAGAGCAAATGTGCCTATCTTATTTTATGGTACAGACTGTAGTTTCTGTGATTATACTATTAAAAATAGTTTTCCATCTAGTACTGTATTCTTATCTTTTGAAAGCTCAAGGTGACAAATGCTGGGCAATCTTTTAAGGAAGTTCTGTTACAGGGAAGAAACACCTATACTGGTAAGTTAGTTTGAACATTGACATACTTAAACCTAAATTATTCTTAAAATACAGTGCAGACCTTATAAAATATAGAGAAAAAGTCAATTGTTGTAATATTACTGATTTCTTCATAAATTTTTAAGCTCCTCTTCCCTCTATGCTGCTTTCCAGAGCTGGAGATCTTCCTGGCAATAGTTGATGCTCTCTTTGATAGGGAATGACTGAAATTTGAAAAGTAGAAAATTTCATTATTCAATTCTGTACTCTTTCCTCCTCATTGTATTTGTTTTGTGCCAAATCTTTCTGACTTTATTTCTTTAAAACTCCTGTGCTTTTTGTCTCTGAAAGTCTTAGCAGATGTAAAGAAGAGCTTATGATGTGTTTTCCAAAGGCTTTGGTGATTCTAGTTTGCAGACACAACTTTGTCCATTATTTATATTTAACTTTCCCTCATGTTTGTTAGGAACCAGGTTTTAGGATGAAATGAACTTAAGGCAATTAAAATAACGCCCGTGAACACTTAAGACTAGGTTTTCCTTGTGGGAATTGTGAAATAAGCATTCAAACCAATTTCTATAAAAGTTGTCCTTGAAAAAAGTTTCTTTGCAGAGTTAACAGGGAATCTTATTGAAAAAACAGCAAGCCCTGTTGTTTTGGTATATTTTTGAATCATTAAGAAATAAAGCCTTGAATTTGATGGGGTAGACTGACGCTTGTCCCAACTGCAGTACAGTGCAAGCAACCTAACTCCAGGCATCTCCTTGAAGTATCACTGGTGTGAGAACCTCTGCTTTTCTTAATGTTTCCAGGGTGGAAAATGGGGCCCCATGACAGGCTGATAACTAGGACTGCAGGCTTGAGTGCACTGGCATTTTCTGTTGCTGCTTCTGTGGCACACACCCAGCCTCTGCCCCTTGGCCACAGTGCTGCTCCGTGTGCACTTCAGCTTCTCTGATGGAGATGGAGAGGAGTTGCTGCCTTCTTGGGCAGGGCCTCTGGGAACGGGACACGCAGGGTTACAGCAGACTGCAGAGGTCATTTGAACTGTGGCCTTCAGCAGCACCTTGAGCTCTCTTTTTGTAAGCCAGAAGGGATAAAGAGTAACATCCTTCATTTCTTGTGGCAGAGTTTCATAGTTGCTTGTGAATTAGTGTATTGGAAGAGTTTCATCTTACAAAAGCAGGAGATTTCCATTATGGTTTTTCTGGTAATAGAGCTCAGCTCAGTTTGAATGATAATACACACCAAAAGCTCAGTGTATAAGATTCACTTGGGCATCTTTCATTACTAGCAACTAAGGACAGCTCTTTCCTGACAAAAAGCTAGCCATCTGCAGTCTTCAGGATAACTTGAAGTATTTGTTGTTTATGGTGACTGGACATTACCTGGTTTCCACTCCCCCTCTTATTCTGAATTATTCCATCTATGACAAGCAGGTGGCTTTGTGTGTGTGTGAGTGTGACTTAACTCCTTTGTCTTTCAAATTCTACTTAGAGTGACCTTTTATGGAAGAGATCAGGAGATTATGCCAAATGTACGCTAAGGCTTTCTTAGGGTTGGAGAAAGAAAGAAGAGAAAGACAGAAGCGGGAGGGAAAGAGACTATAATATACTTTATAAAAATGATAGACATAGTTTACTAGTTATATTTTCTGACATTGATGTCACTAAAATATATTGTGCATGAAAAAACTATTTATTACTAATATTGTAGCAAAAAATTAAAAAAAAAATAATGCCAGTGACTTGGGGAGGTAGTTGGCTTGGGTAAACAATCAAGGAGAATCCCTGAAGGAACTACAATGGAAAATCAGTGGCTAATTGTGTTTATAATAACATTCTCATCCTTGAAAATGATTTCCATCGGCACAGCTTAACTGGGATCCATGAATCCTATAGAAAGTAAAAATATTGTCTTTCTGTGTATATTTTTGAGGAGAGGGTTCATAGCATTGGTCAGAATTTTTAAAGTGTCTACCACTCAGTAATTGTAAAAAAAAAAATGTTATGGAATGAAGAGATATCCATTTAATCAACAAATATTTACTGAGAACCTGTTCTGTGGCAAGAACCCTATTAGAAATGGGTACACAAATGTATAGAAACCAGATAAGGTTTGGGGTTTACATTCTTAGGAAAACAGACCATGAATAAGCAAACTCACAAATACATAATTTTCTACTATAAGATGTTTTTATGAAGGCCGTATTTGGGGGTTCATAGTCAGACCTCAACCAACCTATTTGTCCATTTTGAGGTTACTGTCTCTGTTATGGTTACATCTTGGGACACAAGTCATTGTGCCCATATCTGCCATCTATTTGCATTCCCAGGGACTTCTTTCAGGTTCCAACCTTGCTGTAGGGGGCTACCTGGCCATTGAGGACCTACTTACAACCCTGAGTAGAATACTTGCTACTCATTTAATACCTTATGACTTTTAAGGCAAAACTCACCACTTATAATTTCCATCCTGACATTGCCAACCTGACATTAATCAGGAACTCGTGAACTTGGGATTTTAGAAAGAATCAATATACACTTGTACGAAGCATCTGAATTTTGCAAGAATACTCAAAGCCACTTTTACCTTCACATCAGCATTGTGCAAGAATCTTGCGTAAAATTAACTATTGTTTCAAGGCTGGTGATGAGAAAAAAAAATCCATCAGAGCAATCTGCTATTCAAATGTCACTGTAAGTTCAAGAGAACAAAATTCCATCGAACATTTATCTTGGGAACTATCTTGTGTGTAGATAATACAGGACTATTGTGTTTCTTATAGTTTTTATACTTGTGCCTTATTAATACATGAGAGGTCCTTTGTCTTAGTTTTGCATATATTTTTAATATTAGAGTTCATCACACTGTTAGAGTTTGATATACACTGTGCAGGTATACATGATAGATGTTTACATGATATATATTTACATGATGTATATATATATGTGATGGGTATCACACAGAGTTAGATATATACATGAACCTTTTATCCTAAGAAAGGCAAATCACTCAGAACAGAAAATAAGCAAGATTTTTTTGGTTGCTTTTGTTTGATTGATTGGTTGGGTGTTTTTCTTAAGATTTTTTTTTTTTAAGAATGATCCAGCTACTAGTGATGAATGTGATCTCAGAGCTTTTGTTATTCATATTTGAGCACATTTGTGCTGATAAGCTACTCCTCTATTCCAAAATTTTTACTTTAGTTCCAGAACAAGTTGAATGTCAATGAACCCAATTTCATGAAAAAAGTATTTTTTGTAACATATACAGTTATATCAATATAACTTTGTGTTATATAGTTGCATAAAAAATGCTTTGAAATTCTTAAGAGAATTATTTACAAGAAGGAAATTGCCTGAGTAATAATCTTTAATTCCACTATAAAACTTTTCTTTTTTTCGAGTCAATCCACTTTACCTTTTTTTGGTCATTATTAAATTTTTTAATTCAAATAATTATATATCACAGAAATTCACAAAAAAATACAGGGAATTTTTATGTAACTAAATGATTTTTCTCCATTGAGAACATCTTGTATAACTATAGCACAGCATCAAAACTAGTAGATTGACATTGCTGCAATCCACATTTTACTGGTTATCATGTATTCATGTGTGTGTATTTCTATGTCTGTGCAATTAACCACACGTAGAAGTTTGTGTAACTGCCACTACAATGAAGCATTAGAATTGCTTCATCACCACAAGGCTCCCTCATACTACCCCTTTACAGTCACATCCATGTCCTTTTCCCAGTCCCTAATCCTTAGCATCCACTAGTCGCTGATTCTCTATAATTTGTTGTTTCAAGAACATTATATAAATGGAATCATACAGTTTGTAATATTTTGGCACTGGCTTTTTCCATTCTGCATAACTTTTTTGAGACTCATCCAGATTGTGTGTATCAATAGTTCATTCCTTCTTCTGACTGAGCAAGTAGCTCATGGTAAGGATGTTTCATGATTTTTTTAACCATTCATTCAGTGAAGAATAATTGGGTTGTTGTCATCATTAGATAACTTCAGATTAGATAATTATTCCCAAGTTTCTTCATTGCCATTCTGTAGCTCAGGGGATAAAATCCCAGCTACCTAGCATGGTACCTGAGATCCTTCATGGTCTGGCATTCAGCATGCTTTACAATCACTACTCTGTTCTTATCTCTGACAACTCGTTTTTACCAGAAGTACCTACCTGGGAGAGAATTCCGTATAGTACCCTGGACCTTCTTGGTTTTTTATGCCTCTGTGTCATTTTCCATGCTGGTCCTTCTACCCTGAAATTTTCCTACCTCCTTTGAACAGTTAGGCAAGCTACTATGCATCCTCTAAGACCCAACTCTAGCCTTACCTTCTTTGTGAAACCTTTCCTGGCTTCACCCCATACAGCATTAAGTAGTTGTTCTTTAGTGCGTCCCCTGCATTTGATTCTTATTTCCATTGTGGAAATTATTGATCATGTAGTGTTGCTATTATCCATTTGCATCTATGTCTTCCCCATTAGTCTGTAAACAGCTTGAGGTTTGACTCTGGCTCATCTCTATAACCCCAGTGTCTGACCTGGCACATAATAACTGCTCAATAAATGCTTGGAAAACGAATGACTACACATGCAGGATACTGTGTAAAATGCTGGGGATACAGAGTAAGGGTCCTCTCTTGAGTATTTCCAGTCTAGTACGGTGGTGTGCTGTGTGTACTCAGTCATGTCCAATTCTCTGTGACCCCATGGATTGTAGCCTGCCAGGCTCCTCTGTCCATGGGATTTCCCAGGCAAGAATACTGGAATGGGTTGCATTTCTTCCTCCAGGGGATCTTCCAAACCCAGGGATTAGACCTGTGTCTCTTTCCCTGGTGGCTCAGAGGGTCAAGCGCCGGCCTGCAATGCAGGAGACCTGGGTTCGATCCCTGGGTCAGGAAGATCCCCTGGAGAAGGAAAAGGCAACCCACTCCAGTACTCTTGCCTGGAAAATCCCATAGACTGAGAAGCTTGGTAGGCTACAGTCCATAGGGTCGCAAAGAGTTGGACACGACTGAGCGACTTCCCTTTCCCTTTCTCTTGCATTGGCAGGCAGATTCTTTACCACTACATCACCTGGGAGGCCCAATGTGGCTAGATACCTGCGTGAAAAGGCTGCATATGTTAAGTGATACAAAGAATAATTCTTGCTATACTTTGAGGAGCCATCATTCATCAGGGGCTGTAGGAGTTAGGGAGAGGTTTCATGAGAAAGATCAGGGAAGCTTGATGTTGAGAAAGGAGAAATACCAAGATGAGCAGAAAGGAGGATGAGATCTGATAGACTGCAGCAGAGGAGCAGCCTGTCCCAAAGGCTGTGCGTGGAGTCCTGAGAAATAATGGAGTAAGGCAGAGAGTTCATACAGGGAGATGGTGAGAGGGCATCCTGTAGAGGCAAAGAGGAGTTGGATGTAAGGGGAACATCAGCAATGAAGAATCATTTCAGATTTTTGAACAAGGTGTCTGGTTACAAAGTTCTATTAAAGAGAAATTAATCTGGCAGCTGTTCCAAAAAAAAAAAAAATAGAAATCTAAGAGTTGTAAGTTTGAAACAAGAGAATTTATGTTGAATTCCAAGGCATTTTCTATTTTCCTATAAAAATAAGACTACATAAAAGCGGCTCGGACCAGATGCCTTTCTCAGGCCCTTCCTCCTCTAGCCTCTTTATGAAAGCACACAGCTCATCCACAGTTCCTTACCTCCCACGAATGGTGGGCAGATTTTGAATCAAAGCAATTGAAGTGAAAGATCAATCTTGTCAGCTGATTACGTAAAAGGCACTGAGTGTGTGTGAGTGTGTGTGTATGCTGGTGAGCTTCCGTATGGGGAAAAGTGGGAGGAAATAGGTGGGCTGAAGAGGAGGAAGGGGAGAAGTGCCAGCTCTGTGGCTGTGTTTCAAATAGAAATATTTGATTTTAGTCCAGAGAAGAGAGCAGCTTGGATATTTAAAATGTCGTTTTGGGGGAGAGCGGGTAAAGAATACCATTGTCATTTTCACTTATACCCATGGGTGTGGGCTTTCCTCTCTTCCTCAAAGCAAAATGATGAAAATGGGGGATGTGGAGAAACCTTCCTGAAAGTTGGTTGCTGATTCAGTCTCATAGAGTTTATTCCACCTCTGCAAGGCATCAGCCAGAAGTCTGGCATCCATGGGATGGTGAGAAAATGGTAGGAGGGGAGGGAGCCTCCTGCAACTGGTAGGCAAACGTAGTTCCAGGTCTGCAGCTCTGGAAATGTATGTATGCACAATCTGTGTGTGTATGTGTGTAGACACATGCACAAGTAAAGGAATCTACCTAAGGTATTTCCAGAAAGAACTTGTCTTCTAGCTGAGATCTTCAGTTGACTTACATTTGGAGCCCTTAATCCTAAATCCATTCAATAACCCTCTCTGGACGTTGCACTCATTATAGAAATTCTTTTTTAAAAAATTTCTGTAAACATTTGCACTTGTAATTTGAGAAATGTTCTGAGAGAAGGAGGAGAAAAAATTCCATTACATTGAAAAGGAAAATCAGATTCATAAGTTTCACTTTGATTTTTTAAATTCATTTCATCAAATGCATAGTTTGTCCTTACTATATGAATTCATGAACAGATGAGACTTGGGTCCAGTGAATTGATCAAAGTATAGGACTCCTGGTTTCTTTGAATATGTTTCACAACTTTTTTTTTGAAAAAAAAAGAGAATACCATTTTATGAGAAGAACTGAATTCACATGTATTGATTCCTCCATTTCCTTACAAGAATTTCAAAGCCATTTTGGGAGTCATCAGAAATAATAAAAAAATAATTTGATGCTGCAATTTTAATCATGTTGTGTGCTTAAAAATATTTCTATGACCAGTTTCCCACTCTTTTCAGAATTAGAAGATAAGAGTGATAGAAACTGAAGGATTAAGGCCAAAAAAAGTCTTTCAAATTTCCACTTCAATATTGAGAATTTTTAATCCTATGTAATCACAGAAATAAATGAATTAGCAGTGGTTGTTGGCACCGAGGAAACTTCAGATTCCATCTAGTTCAGTCATCTCATTTTATGCAGAATGACCAGTTCCTTGACCACAGTTACTCAAGGAGCTGATGAAAGGGTCAAGGTCAAACTCAGGTCCTGGCTCCAAGAGGAGGATTCCTTATGCTCTGTTAGCTTCTACATGGTAGCTCCTTGATCATGCCCCATTTCTTAACACAGGAAAGAAGCACAGAGCATGAAACACTTCTAGAAGGGACAATTCCTTTCTATACGTGTGCATAGTCTGCAGTTCAAGCTTTTATCTCTAGAGAAGGAAAGCCCTGCTGTGCATTCGAAGAGCCAGACCAGCTTCCTTCGTCTCCTGCAGAGTCATGAGGACCCCAAAGTGCCCCCGTGGCAGCTCTCTACTTACATGAATTCTGAAGCTGAACATAAATTAACTTTCAGATGACAGTGTGCTTGGTATCAGTTTCTAAATAACTGGTGTCTCAGAAAGAAATCTACAAACCCTTGGGCACAGGTGATAGGACAGGAATACATGTCAGTCCTGGATATGAAATGCTCCTTAGGGCATTCGACACTGAACATACTTCACTGTTCTCCATGCTTTGAGAGATTACTTTGAAAACTTGCTCCTGAGACTCAGAATCAAAATACATTAAAAAAAAAAAAAAAAAAACCCTCCTTGCAGGTTGATTTTCAGTTACTCAGATTGGAAACCAAAACAGAAGCCCAGCAGTGATTTTTTTTTTCTTGGAATTGACAGCTAGGGAGGACTCTGAGAGTCCTCACACAGGCCATCTGGTCCAGCTCTCATGAGAAATCTGTCCTGTTTTTCCAATTTGCACTGTGCAGCAACTACTTGTAAAGCCCCTGAAGAAATATTGTGTAATCTCCTTTCACAGCAGTCATGAAAAAAATTTTTGGCTCATTTTTCTATGAATTAGAATCATTCAGTAAGCTCTGAAATCCTCAGAGGAAGCAATAAAGTGAGGGCTCTTAGAATTCTTGTCTGTCGTCTGGACCCTAATAGTCAAAGTCAGGCTGAAAATGATAATAGAAAATTGAGAGACAAGAAAGCAAGGGCACAGCAGTGAGGCAAGATGGGGAGCACCATGATGTGCTGGAGGCTCCTAACCTCCTGTTGATATCTGGGGAGGGACAGTCTTTCCCATTCTGGTTCCAGCACCTGCTCTCCTGGCCTGACTATTCTGCTGCTAATGATCCAAGTCAAAAAGATACTTCACCATGAGAAAATTCCTCCTTGTGATCAACTCAGCTCCTTTCAAGCTGCATTGGAAGCTTCTTGGTTTGTCCTCAATTGAAAGGAAAATGAAAGTGTTAGTTACTCAGTCGTGTCTGACTCTTTGCAACCCCATGGACTGTAGCCCACCAGGCTTCTCTGTCTATGAAATTCTCCAGGGAAGAATTCTGGAGTAGGTGGCCATTCCCTTCTCCAGGGCATCTTCTTAACCCAGGGATTGAACCCGGGTCTTAAGATAGCTATAATTATCTGCTTCGTAAGTCCTCTGATACTTGAAAACCATTACTATGACAGCTTTCTAATTTCTAGGATGGTTCCTCCTCCTATACTTCATTTTCTGATTCCCAGCTGCAATTATGACTCTTACCTAAAGCCTCTATCCATCCAGAGCTGGATACAATTCCAAGTATAGATCTAGACTTTTTAGTACAGAATCATAAGATTACTTAATAACAGAAACATGCTCTGTCCCCTTGTCTGCATTCCATTGTTATGCTTACTGTTTTAGAAGAAAACAATAAATTTTAACATTTTGAGCCAATCTTTGAAAAAATTGCTCTGAAACATTTTTAAATGTTTTGACCCATGTATTTGAATAATGGAGGATCCCTCTGCTGATATGTAGCAACTCTTATGAGATAATATGCTCTAAAGCTTTTAATGGTGACAGTTGAAATCTCTTGGGTTAAAGAAATAAAGGTTAATTCTGGCATGTAAGTTTCAATAGCAATTGAGTATCTAGATAGAAAAACTAACAGCTTGCAATATGATTAATTTGCCTTTTGATATGCTCTTATAGAGATTCTTTTAATCTAGCGGGTTTTAATGTAAAAGCAACTGTGCGTAACTAGTTTTATTAGCAGAAAAAGTTTTCTGTATTGGTAATTAACATCTTCCAAGACAGTGTCCCTGAAGGGACTTAACCGCAGGAAATTCCAAGCATAGTGTTCTCCATGATGAGTTTGTTATCTATTGGAAGGCCCATCTGCTTTGACAGAGCTCTTACATAAGAAAAGTGAGCTTTTCCCTGAAGAACATATGCTATTAAGGCACCCTCTTTTCCATTTCTTTGAAATTAATTTCCACATTAAACTTGGTTTTTGTGTTATGGTGTTTTGTTGTTAGTGTCTTTGGCCTGAGACCACAGCAACAAGCTTGTTATAAAAATCAACTGCGTAAATAATATGGCTTTAATGAATGCTATTCTCTCTCAACAAAAGCCAGCAAAGAATTCCTCTGAGGCATTTGATGAAAATAGACCTTTTGACTCACTCCTTCCCCATTTTCTACGTCTATATGAATAAGCACTTCTGCATTACAGAGTTTTTGCACTTATTGAAAAGAATGGAAATGCTCAGAAGATATCTTCATCTGATCACAGAGGGTTTTCATCTTAATGGAAAACATAGTTGTTCCATTATGATGAAGAGAAAATAAGCAAACTGTTCAAGGTGGCTCAGATAGAAAGTGGGAGTTGGGAAATTCATGGTCTAGCATACAGCTTCTCACTCAATAATGGCTTATCTTTCATTTCTAAAGAAGTTCAAGATTTCAATTACACTCAAATACAGTTTTTCCAAAAGCAATCTTTTAGAAATCAGGAGGCTTGGGTATCTTAGTCCATAAAAACACAGAATCATTCCTTAACCAGAGAAGCAAGTGTATGTTTGCCTGAGGGTTCCCGACTCCACCAGATGTTTCCTAAGGTCTTCATCAGGACTTTCTGAGGTCTTATTTCAAAACAGGAAGTAATTTAGAAAGAGACATGGCAAGTATCTTTAGGAAGCAAAGCTGGGCATTTTATCCTGTAGTAATTTCCAATTGCTCCTGCAATAAACTGCCACGAAGTTAGTGCCTTAAAACAACGCAAATGCGTTCTTTTACAGCTCTGGAAGCCAGAAGTCTAAAATCAAGTTGTCAGCAGGGTTCCGTTCCTTCTGGAGGCTGCAGGATAGAAACTATTTCCTCACCTTTTCCAGCTTCCAGAGGCCACTTGCATTTCTTAGCTCATGGCACCTTCCTCTGTCTTCTAAGCACCTCTCTCCAACTTATGGAGAGATTGAACATCTCCTCTTTCTCACTTTGATCCTCCTGCTTCCCTCTTATAAGCACTGCTGAGACGACATTGGTTCCAGCCAGATAATCCAGGATAATCACCCCATCTCATAATCTTTAACATAATCACACATGCAAGTCCCCTTTACCGCATAAGTTAACATTATTCACAAGTTCCCAGTGATTAGGCTGTGAACATCTTTTAGTGGCCATTATACAGTTCTACCACATGTATCATGCAAATATGTTATGCAGAAGAGGGCCAAGTAAAGGAAACCAAAGTATCAAACATTACATCCTCATTACTTTCTCTAGCATCTGAGACTCACTCAGGTGAGGCAAGACAGCAAAAGGAACAATGAGGTCATGGAATATGCAGGGCGATGTGGATTTTTCTCTGTCTAAGGCTATAGCTTAGGTTTGAATCAGAATAAAAATTCATATTTACAGTGTGTAGCTTCAGTGTGAAAAAGTTTAAACAGTTTTATCTTGACCTCGGTAATTACCATAATGGCAGCTATTGCTTGAAATTCGTTCTGTCTCTTAGGCCCCTTAATGCAACATCTGCAGTGCATCTTTCATCCTGATATGATGTATCTGTGAGGCTCAGTACATATAATATAATATAACATAACTTAACCTTCAGAGAAGGCAATGGCACCCCACTCCAGTACCCTTGCCTGGAAAATCCCAGGGACGGAGGAGCCTGGTGGGCTGCAGTCCATGGGGTCGCTAAGAGTCGAACATGACTGAGCAACTTCACTTTTCAGTTTCATGCATTGGAGAAGGAAATGGCAACCCACTCCAGTGTTCCAGAAAACTCATACTGTCCCTTCCTCCTTTAGTTCAGTTCAGTTCAGTCGCTCAGTTGTGTCTGACTCCTTGCGACCCCATGAATCGCAGGACGCCAGGCCCCCCTGTCCATCACCAACTCCCAGAGTTCACTCAGACTCACGTCCATCGAGTCCATGATGCCATCCAGCCATCTCCTCCTCGGTCGTCCTCTTCTCCTCCTGCCCCCAATCCCTCCCAGCGTCAGAGTCTTTTCCAATGAGTCAACTCTTCGCATGAGGTGGCCAAAGTACTGGAGTTTCAGCTTTAGCATCATTCCTTCCAAAGAAATCCCAGGGCTGATCTCCTTCAGAATGGACTGGTTGGATCTCCTTGCAGTCCAAGGGACTCTCAAGAGTCTTCTCCAACACCACAGTTCAAAAGCATCGATTCTTCGGCGCTCAGCCTTCTTCGCAGTCCAGCTCTCACAGCCACACCCTTCCTCTTTAGTGCTGTCAATTAATGGTGGTGTTGGGGACAGGAAAGTAGGAGTTCCTTGCAGGGATATGGATTTCTTTTCTGAACCCTTCTATTAAATATTTTCTTGAACTCATTAGGTTGGTCAGGCATTTTATTTTCATGACAAAGATATTTTTATTCTTATTCATAAAATTTGTACGTATTCTGATACAAATTTGCAAAATTTTTAGCAAGTGTTTTATTTCTTTATTATCTTTGCTATGCTGGGTCATCGTTGCTGCACAGGCTTTCTCTAGCTGCGGCGAGCGGGGGCTACTCTCTAGTTGCAGTGCATCATTTTCCCCTTGTGGTGGTTTCTCCTGTTACACAGGACGGGCTCTATGCCAGGCTTAGTTGTCCCTAGGCATGTGGGATCTTCTTGGACCAGGGATCGAACCCATGTAATGGCAGGTGGATTCTTAACCACTGGACCACCAGGGAAACCCCCACATTTTCAAATGTTTTAACTCATACAGTTTTCCTCTGTGGTATTTGGTCTAACATACCAATAAGAAGTAGCTAGCTGTTCCTTAGTTTTCTTCATTCTTTTCCAAGACCCACGGCTCCTCCATTACTGCCTAGAATATTGGATTTTGAAGAATTACACTTTTGATGCCAAATCATTTAATTTTGCATACCTTCTCTGGGCCTTCAAGCAATAAGTACCAGATTATATCAGATTTAGGGAGAAATGTTAATGGCTGTAGATCAATGTGAGTTAGAAAAGATTCATTTGGAATTCAGAAATCAGAAGAGTCAAGAGTTAAAACTCACCCTTGGGTTATAATTACCTCACTCATGACCAGCTTTTGTTTTCTGGAGACTTTAAAGGACACAATACTTGAGTGAGAGGGAAGTGAGGAAATGAGCTCTTTGGGACCTTGTTGATTGTGGACTGTGCTACCACTCTGAACTATAGAGCTGAGTTGCAAAGAATGGGTTAGCATGCAATGGTGGAGGAAGTAATTCTATAGTAAGAATAGGAAAGTGTTGTTGTAGAACACTCACAGGGCTGTGTAACAACACCTGCATTTTCAATTCAGTTGACCATCTTTACATGAATGTGACAGTGTATTTATAGTCACCAGTGAACACCAAGCCCCTCTAATAGTACATTGAGGGCAGGATGGGGAAGAATCAGACCTATCCTTGATATCCCCAGAATTATTGCCAACAGGGTCTATTTTCTAACTCAGAGAAGATATTTTCCTAATGTGAACACAACAATAACAACATTGGTTAATGTCAACAACAGAAAAAAAATTAACAGATTGAAGTCTGCAAGTCTCTTCAGCTAATAAACTTGTTTGATTATAGGTCATTGATGGCCACTAATGAAACAAATGTGATGAATTTAATGTGTACTTCAATCTTATTTCTTAGAAGGAAAGTGGTATCATATGACAATGTCATTGATCAAAGTATCTGACTTTTAATAATAATTAGTTTTAGAAATAAAGACATTCACAAAATGTTAGCTTGTAATTATTCTATTAGCCTGATGTATACCTACTTTCAGAGAAGGCACTGGTGACCCACTCCAGTACTCTTGTCTAGAAAATGCCATGGACGGAGGAGCCTGGTAGGCTGCAGTCCATCGGGTCGCTAAGAGTCAGACATGACTGAACGACTTCACTTTCACTTTTCAGTTTCATGCATTGGAGAATGAAATGGCAACCCACTCCAGTGTTCTTGCCTGGAGAATCCCAGGACAGGGAAGCCTGGTGGACTGCCATCTATGCGGTCTCACAGAGTCGGACACGAATGAAGCAACTTAGCAGCAGCAGCAACATACCTACTTTGAGATGGAAATACCTTGGGGGCAGGGTTTGACAAAAGACAAATACTAATTATCCAAAATGTCTGAGTAACATTCTGTTCTACCAAAATCTGACTTTATGTGATTGCCTCACATAAACATTTAAACCAAGGAATTGAAAGAGCTTAATTAGTGCTGTTTTTATCCTTGACCAAAATTCTGAAAGGGGTTAGCAAGTAGTGTTAGATCCATTTTCA
This sequence comes from Oreotragus oreotragus, assembly GCA_006410675.1. Classification (NCBI taxonomy): domain Eukaryota; kingdom Metazoa; phylum Chordata; class Mammalia; order Artiodactyla; family Bovidae; genus Oreotragus; species Oreotragus oreotragus. The sequence continues at coordinate 630,547 of SJYX01023296.1, read as the reverse complement.
GTTATAGAAACTGAGGCATAAAAACAGAACCTAATGACATCTTGTACAATCCCAAATATTGAGCTTTCCATTTCAATTCTAAGTTCAGACAGTTTCTGGCCAATTTTTTTTCTTATCGTGGCCCAGCATTTGTTTATGCCAGTTGTGACTCAGGACTAAAAGGAATCCAACATGTGCAAGTGGCATTTCTGGACGAGGTTCTATCTTCCCTTGTTGGCATGAGCCATGGAATGGTCCAGGTACGTGGTATCCGTCATTATTACTCTGACCAGAAAATCGGGGCAGAGGTTGAACTGGAGCAGCACAGTGGTACAAAGAACATATATGCCGGAGCTCAGGGCTGGTTCAGAATCTATAGGCTGATGGAAAGTTTAGCAGCCATTATATTTATTTTTGGCAGTTCAAACTATTAGAAGTTTTCCTCGAGTGGGGAATAAGGACATCTTCAGGTCTTAGTAGGTACAATTATATATAGCTCAAGAAAGTAACAAATATTTTAAAGGTGAATTTTTGGCAAGTATTCATTATACATATTTAGTTCAGCAAGGTGTGTGTGTATTTAAGGTGCAAACACAAAATGTGGAGTACTAGCAGTAAATAGGCTCTGCAGGAGCATGCCCAATAGCTCCCAGTACTGCAACACTCATTTACCCAGCTTTGTCTTTTTTTTTAAATTGAAGTATAGATGATTTTCAATGTTATGTTAGATTCTGGTGTACAGCAAAGAGATTCAGTTATATATATATATATACACACATACACATATTAAGTTTATATATATATATTCTTTTCCACTGATTTATGACAGGTTTTTATATATTCAGTTGGCTGATATATATTTAACTATATCAAATATAGTTCTCTGTGCAGTACAATAAGATCTTTTGTTTATTCATTCTATATGTAATAGTTTGTCCAAACTCCCAAACCAACCTTCCCCTGCCCTCCTTCTTCTTGGCAACCACAAGTCTGTTTTCTGTATCTGTGAATGTACTTTTGTTTCATAGATCTATTCATTTGTGTCATTAGATTCCACATGTAAGTGATATCATGGGGTCTTTGTATTTATTTTTCTTACTTTGCTTAGTATGATAATCTGTAGGTCCATCCATGTAGCTGCAAATGACAGTATTTCATTCTTTTTATGGCTGAATAATATTCCATTATGAGCTTACTTACTTGGTGGCTCAGTGGTAAAGAACCCGCCTGCCATGCAGGAGACAATGAGTTCGATCTCTGGGTCAGGAAGATCCCCTGGAAAAGGCAATGGCAACCCACTCCAGTATTCTTGCTTGGGAAATCCCATGGACAGAGGAGCCTTATGGGGTACAGTTTATGGGATCACGAATAAGTTGGATATGACTTCGTAAGTAAACCACAACAAGCAAACAGTATACCATTATGTGTGTGTGTGTGTGTGTGTGTGTGTGTGCGCGCGCGTATCCACCACATCTTTATTCATTCATCCTTTGATGGACATTTAGGTTGTTTCTATGTCTTAGCTATTATAAATGGTGCTTCTGTGAACATTGGGTACATGTATCCTTTTGAATTTTATTTTTGTCCAGATACATGCTAGGAGTGGAATTGTACCTAGCTTTGTCTTTACTAGCAAATTTCTTAATTTCTCTGTGCTCCAGTATCTGTAAAATGGACCTGGTAGTCCTTTATGGGATTGCTTTGGAAGATTACATGCGATTGTAAAGTACCAACTGTTATCTGTTAAAATTCTCAATAATATCAAAAAGAAAATTGACAAGAATGAATGAGGCTCTATGAGCACATGTTAATATCATCACAATAGATCTTTCTTTAATCTTTTTCTTTTTGCTTTGAAATATTCATATTTTAATCAGCCCCAGTCTTAGCACAGTATCTGGCATTTTGTAGGTGATCAATAAAGTTCATTGGATGGATAATTGGATGCATTAATGAGCCAGTTTTCATCAGTTTCTAAGGTTTCTGTGGGATTGTGTTACAATGTAAAACTCTTGGCTTCCTGTGCAGGCTTTATTCTATCAGACTTGTCCTCTTCACATCCATGATGAGTTCTTCTCTCCTTTGAAGGGAGGAATCCTGTCTGTTTTTGACCTTAGCTACTGAAGAGCTTGACCTATCCTTGCTGTCCCCCACTGTTTCTATTATATCTACTTATACCCAGCCTTGTACCAGAAAGGAATGTAAGGTGGTTCCCCAAATGGCATGGATTAAAACATGAAAAAAGAAAACTAAAATGACAGAGTAAAGACAGGGATTAAGGGTACTTGTAATCATTTGTTCTAAAACACGTACATTCCTTGAGAAAGATCTACTGGCCATGCATTGTGTTGCTCCAAAAGAGAAAAGTGCATCCATATGCGGATCCTGGGAGGAGGGCTGTGAGGAGACCATTTGAGTCTGCTTTTGTTGGCTTTCTGCTACGAATGTGGGTCTGCATAAAATGATGATTCCCAAGTTATCACTTGATCCTTTACAAAGAAAGGGATAATGAAAGCAAGATAATTTATAATACTATAATCTCTATGGTAGTAAATAGATTAAAACATAAAAAGAATACCTGAAAGCAAAATACCAGACTTTGTAGGCAAATTATTTATATTGATATTCACAGGTTCACATTGATCAATTATGATAACTGTTTCAAACCCCTTCAATGAGTTGGATTTTGAACACATCGTGATGTGCATTTTGAGCTGGTTAAATTTTGCCATGACACATCCAATCATTCTGGCCTTTTATCAAGGGATACACCAGCTGGAGAGCTTGAATTCCTCAGGGGTTCAGGTAACAGGTCCCCTTGAAATTCTGAGTCCAGGTCCACTCATTCCAGCCACAGTGAGCTACAATGTTGTCTTCTGAGATGCAGGAACAGAGAAAGGATCTTCTGGCTTGGTTGCAATGGGGCATTTCATTATCTACTGAAAGATATTAACATATGTGGCTAAGTCCCTGCATCTTTCTACTTTCTTTTCTCCATTCAAATAAGTAGTTTATGCTTTCTTATTTGCAAAAAGTGTGATTTTGTTTCCCAAAATCTAAGCCTGTTGAAGAGACTCAGGTTTTAGAGCAAAGGCACTTGCCAGATTAAGCTGAGATTCTGATGGATGAGAGCTTCAGTGGAAGGTCTTTGGCCCCATGAGTCTTCCTCCCTGATAGCATCTAAAGAACATGATAGGATCTCAGAGGAAAGGGCCCTATGATATCAGAGAGACTGGGTCCTCAGGCAGGGACTCAGCTTCTCCCCACATCTATGAAGTTACCTGTGTGGCTTGAAGGTAGCAGAGTCAAGGACCATATGTTCTGGGACAAAGGCTGTCTCTAGGATAACAATGGACAGATGACCAATAATGGGAGGCATTCCTTAATACCTTTGGAGGGTAAGATTGGGACCTTGACCTGACCTCAGTAGTATAGAGGGAGCAAAAAGAGAGCTGCTGCTGCTGCTAAGTTGCTTCAGTCGTGTCCGACTCTGTGCGACCCCATAGATGGCAGCCCACCAGGCTCCCCCATCCCTGGGATTCTCTAGGCAAGAATACTGGAGTGGGTTGCCATTTCCCTCTCTAACGCATGAAAGTGAAAAGTCAAAGTGAAGTCGCTCAGTCATGTCCGACTCTTAGTGACCCCATGGACTGCAGCCTACCAGGCTCCTCCATCCATGGGATTCTCCAGGCAAGAGTACTGGAGTGGGGTGCCATTGCCTTCTCCGAAAAAGAGAGCTAGTGTTGTCTAAAAGTTAAATTTCTGGTCAGCTTGGCAGGAGAAGCTCCCTGAGTTGAAATTAAGCGAAATTATAGAAAAATTTTAGCACACTATATTTCTTGAACATCTATGTTTGTGGCCTGAGACTCGTAGTTGCTTTGTGTACATTTTGAAAAGTGGACGAGTTGTATAGGAAGACAATCCAGGCATCATTTCAAGGTGGGAAACGAGCCAACCAAAGTAAGAAGGACAAGAAAGAGGACAAATGCTTCCTGCTAGAGACATTAATGCCCATGCCTCATCCTACAGAGACTACAGTGTCGCTTAGTATCTACAGAAGATGAGGTCCAGTAACTCCATGGATAACAAAATCCCAAGATGTTCAAGTCCCTTATACAAAATGACCTAGTACATGCGTGCATGTAACCTCACACTGCTTCTGATAGACTTTAATCATCTCTAGATTACATATAATACCTGCTGCTACTGCTGCTGCTAAGTCGCTTCAATCGTGTCCAACGCTGTGCGACTCATAGACGGCAGCCCACCAGGCTCCCCTGTCCCTGGGATTCTCCAGGCAAGAACACTGGAGTGGGTTGCCATTTCCTCCTCCAATGCATGAAAGTGAAAAGTGAAAGGGAAGTCGCTCAGTCGTGTCTGACTCTTCGCGACCCCATGGCCTCCAGCCCACCAGGCTCCTCCATCCATGGGACTTTCCAGGCAAGAGTACTGGAGTGGGGTGCCATTGCCTTCTCCTAATACAATATAAATGCTATGTAAACAGTCACCAGCATATGGCAAATTAAGTTAAGCCTTTTGGACCTTTCTGGAACTTTTTTAAAGAATATTTTTGATCTGTGGTTGGTTAAATCTGTAGATGTGGAACCTACAGATACGAAGGGCCAAGTATATACAGATTTGTTTTAAGAATGGCAGAAGTTATTTTTTATGGAAATTTTTTGTTTGGAAATGTTTTCATTTCTATTTCCTTTCTACCTTCTCAAGAGTAGAAATAATTTATATAGTTAAAAAGTTCCTCCTACCAGCTCACTTATTTCTCAAAAGAATGATTAATTGGTTTCTACTTCTGCTTAGGACAAGAGAGAATTTTATTAAATTGAGAGTTGAGTTTGATGGTGCAGAGCCACGCTGAAGGGCTCTGAAGTTGTCCTGGCGCTATTACCACCACTCTGAGGGAGGAGAACTCAGGCCCAAAAAAGGGCAGATGTATAGATAAGGCAGAGTGACACCATCTCAGGCAGGCTGTGACTGACCACACCATTATTAAAATACCATGCAGTGTTCTAACCATGAAATAGTAGGAGTTAGAGGGCAAATCTCGGTATTAAACTGTTGCATATGTAATTGTGATTATCCACAAAAGAGTAAGTGGAGCTTCCCTGATGGCTCAAAGGGGAAAGAATCCTCCTGTAATGCAGGAGATACAGAGAAGGCGGGCTCAATCCCTGGGCTGGGAAGATCCCCTGGAGGAGGAAATGGCAACCCATTCCAGCATTCTTGCCTGAAAAATCCCATGGACAGAGGAGCCTGATGGGCTACAGTTCACAGAGTTGCAGAGTTGTACACGACTAAGCACAGAAAGGAGTNTACAGAGAAGGCGGGCTCAATCCCTGGGCTGGGAAGATCCCCTGGAGGAGGAAATGGCAACCCATTCCAGCATTCTTGCCTGAAAAATCCCATGGACAGAGGAGCCTGATGGGCTACAGTTCACAGAGTTGCAGAGTTGTACACGACTAAGCACAGAAAGGAGTATTATGCAGAATAAATAGTTCCTAGAAGACCATCATGCCCATATATGTGGATCCTTATCTATTAAGGCCAATAGGATTTCAAAAGAATGGATTCATTCAACAAAAACTCCCTGAACACCTGCTCTGTGCCCTGGGTGTTGAGGATAAGCGGGTAAGCAAAATGGAGTCTTTGTGTTTTAAAAGCTTAAATTTTAAAATAAGGAGAAAGAAAAACAAAGTAAATATTTAGCATATCAGGAGGTAAGACCTGCTATTTGAAGATAAGCATAGCAAGAGGCAGAGGCTCCTGGAGGGTGCTATTTAAAGAGGGTGGACAGATAATCAAAAGGTCTACAAATAACAATTTTGGTGAGGATGTGGAGAAGAAAGAACTCTTGTACATTGTTGGTGGCTATATAAACTGATGCAGCCACCATGTAAAACAGGATGGATTTTTCTCAAAAAACCTAAAAATAGAATTACTTATATGACCCAGCAATTCCACACTTGTGTATATATTCGGAAAAACCAAAAACACTAATTTGAAAAGATACATGCATCCCTATGTTCATAGTAACGCTATTCCATAATAGCCAAGACATGGAGACAAACTAAGTGTCCATTAACAGATGAATGGATAAAGAAGATGTGATATGTACATACAATATAATACTACTTGGTGTCAAAAAGAGTGAAATTTTGCCATTTGCAGCAACGGGGATGGACTTGAAGGGCATTATGCTAAGTGAAATAGGTTGAAAAAGACAAATACTGTATGATATCACATATGTGAAATCTAAAAAATACATCAAACTAGTGAATGTGACAGAACAGAAGCAGATTCCCAGATACAGAGAACAAGCTAGTGGTTACCAGTGGGGAGGTTGGGGAGGGATAACACAGGAGTGGGAATTGGGTGGTACAAACTATTGGGTGTAAGGTAGGCTCCAGGGTGTATTGACAACATAAGGGTTATAACCAATATTTTGTAATAACTGTAAATGGAAAGTAACCTTTAAAAGTTGTATTAAAAAATAAAGAAGGTGGACAGGAATGTTTTTTGACAGACTAATGCAGACAGAGGAACTAGCAAGTGTAAAGGCCTTGAGCCCTTGCTGCGTCTGGGAACAGCTGAGAATCCATTGAGGTTGGAATGGGTCAGGGACAGGGAAGAGCAGCCATGAGACAAATCTGGAAGGTCTCGTGGGCCATGGTTAGAACCTTGGTTTTAATTCTGGGTGAGATGGAGCCATTGCAAGATTTTGAGCAGTAGTGTGACAAATTTGTTATAGGCTTTATAAGGATTGCTTGGGTATCTTGGAGGATAATAGACTGTAGGGTACAAGTGCAAGTCAAAAGACCACTAAGGAGGATGCTGAAGTCTTCTTCAGGAGGATGAAGGTGGCCTGGGGAGAAAGGGATGGAAGTAGTCAGATCTCGGGTAGGCAAGCCTGTGGTGATAAATGGGGACATCCTCCCTATTCACTGTAATACTTAGACTCGAGTTTAAATTCACCTGTGCCTTTTACACTGTCTTTGATGCTGGATTAGTTTTTTATCAGTCTGGAGGATGACAGTACCTATTTTATAGGTTGTGCAGTACAGTTCAGTTCATTCGCTCAGTCGTGTCCAACTCTCTGTGACCCCATGGACTGCAGCACACCAGGCCTCCCTGTCCGTCACCAACTCCAGGGGTTTACTCAAACTCATGTCCATTGAGTCAGTGATGCCATCCAACCATCTCATCCTCTGTCATCCTCTTCTCCTCCTGCCTTCAATCTTTCCCAGCATCAGGGTCTTTTCAGATGAGTCAGTTCTTTGCATCAGGTGGCCAAAGTATTGGAGTTTCAGCTTTAGCATCAGTCCTTCCAATGAATATTCAGGACTGATTTCCTTTAGGATGGACTGGTTGGAAATTCCTTGCTGTCCAAGGCGCTCTCAAGAGTCTTCTCCAACACCACAGTTCAAAAGCATCAATTCTTCGGTGCTCATCTTTCTTTATAGTCCAACTCTCACATCCGTACATGACTACTGGAAAACCCACAGCTTCGACTAGACGGACATGTGTCAGCAAAGTAATGTCTCTGCTTTTTAATATGCTGCCTAGGTTGGTCATAACTTTTCTTCTAAAGAGCAAGCGTCTCTTAATTTCATGGCTGCAGTCACCATCTACCGTGATTTTGGAGCACCCCAAAATAAAGTCTGTCACTGTTTCCAGTATTTCTTGATCTATTTGCCATGAAGTGATGGGACCAGATGCCATAATCTTAATTTTCTGAATGTTGAGTTTTAAGCCAACTTTTTCACTCTCTTCTTTCACTTTGATCAAGAGGCTCTTTAGTTCTTCTTCACTTTCTGCCATAAGGGTGGTGTCATCTGCATATCTGAGGTTACTGATATTTCTCCCAGCAATCTTGATTCCAGCTTGTGCTTCATTCAGTCCAGTATTTCTCATGATGTACTCTGCATATAAATTAAATAAGTAGGATGACAACATACAGCCTTGATGTACTCCTTTCCTGATTCGGACGGAACCAGTATGTTGTTCCATGTCCGGTTCTAACTGTTGCTTCTTAACCTGCATACAGATTTCTCAGGAGGCAGGTCAGGTGGTCTGGTATTCTCATATTTTTAAGAATTTTCCAGTTTGTTGTTAACAGGATTAGATAAAGAGCATAGCACAGCACTGATCTTAACATTTCAAAATTTTAACTCCCGTCTCGTCAACACGTGTTAAGAAGCCTCTTGGAACCAAAACAGGGCTTGTTATGGTTATATTTCTTTGCTCTGAATAGCTATTATCATATGGTCCATACATTTTCAATTGATATAATGTTTGAATTTAAGAAATATAGGGTATCAGCGTAAACAATTGGAGCATACATATATCTTGAGGATTCATTAATACTAGCTTTCAGATTGCACTGAAATTATTTTTCCCTTTTAGTTAGGGATCCATTCCTTATTTTTCCCCTTCCAAAGAGGAAAGAAAACCACCCCCTTTCCTCAAATTTCAAAACTGGAAAACCAGTATTTCTTTAAGAATGCTAGTGAGCATTTTTTTCTGACCTTGCCTGTTTCTCTCTGGTACTCCATGAAGTTGCAAACAATAAAATACATCTATAAAAATATAAAAGGAAAGCATCCAATCATATATATATTTTATTTCCCTGATGCCAGAAGTATGGACTTTAATTCTGGATAGTTTGAGTTTTGGATGACCAGAATTAATCTTGAATGTCATGTATACAAAGCCTGGGAGGGCAGCATGAGGCAGCCACTCTCTCTGACTCTACACGGCAGTCGATAGCCATCACAGATTGCCACAACACAGCCTGCTGGGGACGCAGCTCCTGTTGTTTCTCCTTCAAGTCAACACGTCTTTATATCTAGTTCCCATCTGGTAGGATCTCTGGATAAAGCAAAGAAAATACAGAACACTGCTTGTTCCTTAAGGATCATCTCAGGTGGCTCAGCTGGTAAAGAATCTGCCTGCAATAGGGGAGACCTCGGTTTGATACCTGGGTTCGGAAGATCCTCTGGAGAAGGAAATGGCTACCCACTCCAGTATTATGGCCTGGAGAATTCCATGGACTACAGTCCATGGGCTTACAAAGAGTCAAACATGACTGAGCTTTCACCTTATTGGGAAGACAAGACTCACCTGCTTAAATGAATTGAGACTAGCAGTAATATAAAATGGATTACGCAGTATAATTATAATAGTAAGTCAAGTTGAATGTTATTAAACGCAGATTCCAGCTCACCCAGTGTCTATGGTCAGCATCAAAGAAAGAGGAGTTAGTTGATCTCACAAAAGGAGGAGACTTGAGAAGGCTGGATGCCCTCAGTCTTCTTGCTGCCTTGTGACCAACCTGATCTATCAAGTGTCACATGCCAGATGATGAAGGGGCAGTAGATTGGGGCTTCACAATTCTAGAAACTAAAGAGAAAGCTAGGTGCCAAGTGTAATTTCCCATTGTTCATGGTTTGAGATTAGTCCCGTACAGATAGCTGCTGAGTATTAGTGGTCTACCACGTCCTGTTATGCTTGCTGAGGAGTGGGATTCTAGCAATATCAGCCCTGGGACCATCTCCACCACTCACTCAGCCAAACTAGTATAGAGAGGCTGACTAGGGAAAGAATGAGAGGTCTCTTCATGAAGCACTGCGGTGGTCTCCCTCCTTCCACTAACTGCCTGCAAGGGAAGGGGGTATTTTGCGTTTCATCCCAAAGCCAAGAGGGAGACTCCCGGAGAATCACTTACCAACCTGCCAAACCGTCCACCATCCTCAAAATCAGGGACAGTGAGGCATGCTATTCTGATAGTTATCAAGCCACTGGCAACTGCCAAGGTGTGGAGGAAACATCAGGGGAGAGCAACGTGGGGCAAGGGCATGAAGGGGCATAAGAGTGTGTGGGGCACAATTAGGCCGTGGATGTGGAGAGAACAGGAACTCTCCCCAAGCAGAGAAGCAGGAGACGCCTGTCTCTCTTTTTCCTTGTTCTCCTAGACTAGCACCAGGAGAAACATGCAGGAAGGGGAGGGGAGATGTATCCAAGGGGCAGAAGGCCCCAGTCATCCTCCCCTCTCATGTGCCCACAGTATTTGGACTAGGGTAGAGTCAGGGATGAGAAGGGAAGAGAGATGTGAATTAAATATGAGGTAGGCATTTTCAAAGGAGCGGGGCTGAGTCTAGGAAGTGTTTTAAGAAAATTGCCTAGAAAGATATGGAATTGAGCCAGCACAGCCTCATGAAAAACATCACTGGGTGAAGGAGGTCAGGCAGGTCAAGGCGTAGAGTTGGAAGCAGTGACTGGGGAAATTATTTATAATCCAATGAAGTAAGAGTCTGTGGTGGGAGGGGAGGGAAGGGAGAGGTCACTTTGACCAGAGAGGTAGCAAGAAGGCTTCAAGAAGATGGTGAGGCTTGAGTCCTGTATTGAAGGGTGAGTAGTTGATGAGTAAAGCTGGGAGAACAGGTAAACCATGTGGGGTGAGTGAGGAGCCCCGCTTGGATGGAGCCCAACCTCAGGACAAGGCTACACACCTGGACCAGAGGTACCTCAAGTTCCCAGGTGAGGAACTGGGGCTCAGCCAGAAAGCTGGCAGGTAGTCATTGCATGTCCTTTATCACTAAGGAAGGTGACTCATCTGTGAAAGAGAGAAGAGGGAAAGGTGCTCTTAGGAAGCTATTCCACCCACTGTGTGTGGGGCAGAGGGACTCAGAAGTGTGGCTCTGCCTGGTTACGCTGGGCCTTTATCTAACCCCATTTGTTGACTACAAATATTGCAGTTGTGTATGAGTTCCTGCTTTTAGGAGGTAAAGAGCTAATTGGTTAGAGAGGTGGGGGCTTGGAGCTCTGTAGACTGTTGATAGGTATCCATACGGAAATCAAGACTCCCTCTCCTCACATGTGCAGTGATCAGCTTTGGAGCACCCCAGGTGTGCAGCATGCATTTGATTTATCCTACTTACTTTTCTCCCGTTATCTATAATTTTACACTGCTCTCTATATTAGTCTCCATGGAAACATGATGCTGTGAGCCGGCAGAGCCTAGTGACATGCACAGTGTGATAAGCCGGATTAAGGAGTGTGTGTGCGTGTGTGTGCTCGGTCGCTCAGTTGTATCTGACTCTTTGTGACCCTATGGACTAGTCCACCAGGCTCCTCCGTCCATGGAATTTTTCAGGCAAGAATTCTGGAGTGGGTTGCCATTTCCTTCTCCAGGGGAACAGTGTTAAGCTGGTTTTATACAACAGCTGGCAGTGTGAATAACTTCTCTGAGTCAAGTGGGTGGCAGGTATTGCTACCACATTTATGTAGACTATCACCTCTGGTAGGAGCTATGGCTATTGAACTTAAAAAGAAAATGGGGCTACATCTTCACCCTGAAGAAGACCAGTTCCAGAGGTTTTATACAATGTTGAATAAAGTATTGAAAGTACTACAAAGAGGGAGACTTTTAATATGCTAAAACCAATCAAAATTTCCCAATATATGGGTGCAAAACCCAGTTGTGGAAATGTCAGATATCTCACTATAATGAGCATGCATGCTTAGTCGCTCAATTGTGTTTGACTCTTTGTGACCTTATGAGCTGTAGTCTGCTGGACTCCTCTGTCCGTGGAATTTTCTAGGCAAGAATACTGGAGTGGGTTGCCATTTCCTCCTCCAGGGTATAATGAGCATAGTTCTATGTGTATTTGAATGGCCTATACTCTGTGAAGTAATGGAATTATTATTGCAAGCTCAGTGGGTGTCAGTTGACTGCTCATTTGGCCCTCTTCCCACGTTGGTGGAAATTCCTCTCAAGGAAGGAGGAATGTCAGCAGCTGCCTTTTTTTTTTTTTTTTT
>SJYX01023296.1:545999-616226 GCA_006410675.1 Oreotragus oreotragus | reverse complement strand
AGGTAGTCATTGCATGTCCTTTATCACTAAGGAAGGTGACTCATCTGTGAAAGAGAGAAGAGGGAAAGGTGCTCTTAGGAAGCTATTCCACCCACTGTGTGTGGGGCAGAGGGACTCAGAAGTGTGACTCTGCCTGGTTACGCTGGGCCTTTATCTAACCCCATTTGTTGACTACAAATATTGCAGTTGTGTATGAGTTCCTGCTTTTAGGAGGTAAAGAGCTAATTGGTTAGAGAGGTGGGGGCTTGGAGCTCTGTAGACTGTTGATAGGTATCCATACGGAAATCAAGACTCCCTCTCCTCACATGTGCAGTGATCAGCTTTGGAGCACCCCAGGTGTGCAGCATGCATTTGATTTATCCTACTTACTTTTCTCCCGTTATCTATAATTTTACACTGCTCTCTATATTAGTCTCCATGGAAACATGATGCTGTGAGCCGGCAGAGCCTAGTGACATGCACAGTGTGATAAGCCGGATTAAGGAGTGTGTGTGCGTGTGTGTGCTCGGTCGCTCAGTTGTATCTGACTCTTTGTGACCCTATGGACTAGTCCACCAGGCTCCTCCGTCCATGGAATTTTTCAGGCAAGAATTCTGGAGTGGGTTGCCATTTCCTTCTCCAGGGGAACAGTGTTAAGCTGGTTTTATACAACAGCTGGCAGTGTGAATAACTTCTCTGAGTCAAGTGGGTGGCAGGTATTGCTACCACATTTATGTAGACTATCACCTCTGGTAGGAGCTATGGCTATTGAACTTAAAAAGAAAATGGGGCTACATCTTCACCCTGAAGAAGACCAGTTCCAGAGGTTTTATACAATGTTGAATAAAGTATTGAAAGTACTACAAAGAGGGAGACTTTTAATATGCTAAAACCAATCAAAATTTCCCAATATATGGGTGCAAAACCCAGTTGTGGAAATGTCAGATATCTCACTATAATGAGCATGCATGCTTAGTCGCTCAATTGTGTTTGACTCTTTGTGACCTTATGAGCTGTAGTCTGCTGGACTCCTCTGTCCGTGGAATTTTCTAGGCAAGAATACTGGAGTGGGTTGCTATTTCCTCCTCCAGGGTATAATGAGCATAGTTCTATGTGTATTTGAATGGCCTATACTCTGTGAAGTAATGGAATTATTATTGCAAGCTCAGTGGGTGTCAGTTGACTGCTCATTTGGCCCTCTTCCCACGTTGGTGGAAATTCCTCTCAAGGAAGGAGGAATGTCAGCAGCTGCCTTTTTTTTTTTTTTTTTTTCAGAAATGACCACAAGCCTGGGTCCAGCCAGAATGAGCCCTGAAGCCTTCTCTCACTTTTTGAGCATTCTACTCCTGAGTCTTCTTAACCTCTCACCCAGTATCTCCTTTTGGATCTTTTTTTTGCTTCATGTTTCTATTTCTTAGGAAATATTGTCTATTTTACCCTTCTGTGGCACCAGTAGCAAACAACATTAGCTTAAACCCATACATTCAAATGAAATTCAGTGGAAGAATTTAAATGAATTCTAAGTAACAGGAGACACAGTGTGACTTGGGTATGCGTCTTATTGACGCACTGGCATTTGCTGGATTCATTGTTAAGATGGACTGGGACACACCCACATTGTTTGATAGGAACTTCCTTCCTCTTTATTTTATTGGCTACAGTGGAAGGCTGGATAATGGCCTTCAAAGATATTAAAGTCCTAATCTCTGGAACCTGTGAATATTACCGTCTGTGGCAACAAGAACTTGCAAATGTGATTAAGTTGAAGATCTTGAGATGGGAAGATTATCCTGGATTATCCAAATGAGTCTTAAATGTAATCATAAGTATCCTTACAAGAGGGCAGCAGAGGGGAGTTTGACTACAGAAGAGTCAGGCAGGAGGCGGTGTGATGACAGAAGCAATGAGAGATTTGAGGATGTTATGCCACTGGCTTTGGAGATAAAAGACGGGGCCAAGAGCCAAGGGGAAAAAAAGCTATAGAAGCTGGAAAAGGCAAGGAAGTATGTTCTCTCCTAGGGTCTCTGAAAGAATCAGTCCTGTCTGCATCCGAACTTTGACTCAGTAAAACCGACTTGGGACTGACCTCCAGAACTGCAGGGGAATAATGTGTATTGGAAAACACGTCTGTGGTATAATTTGTTATAGCAGCAATAGGAAACTAATATAGCTACCTATCAGGCTAAACCCAGGAAAATGGAGGGGAATCATTATCAGTGTTTCAGTGACCAGAGTGTGAAGTGACATTCTTTTTGAGCACTGGGGGAGAGGAATAATTTAAGCTCCAAGCTCCCCTTCTCCACTTACCCTTTCTTTCCTATCTGGTCAGAAGGGAGTTCTCTCTTTTGCCTCTGTGTATATAACTCACATACCACTTACTTTTCTGCCAAGTATGGTAAATATTTTATCTGTCAACTTGATAGTAAATTCCTGAAGAGCAGAAACCTTATCTTATACTTTTCCTTGATTCACTCATCCAGTATTTATTGAATACCTGCTGTATATTAGGCACAGTTCAAAGCACTGGAGGGACAAAGTGGGTGTAAAAAGGCAAAAATTAAGTAAATTTATATAATGCATTAAGTGCTATGTCAAAACTGTACAGGTGAGAGTTGCCATTCATTGCATTCTTATCTGTAGACATATTGCTAAGTTATTACCTTTCTTCTATTTAAAACTCTGTGAAAGTGAAGTTGCTCAGTCTCGCTCAGTCATGTCCAACTCTTTGCGACCCCATGGACTATAGCCTACCAGGCTTCTCCGTCCATGGGATTTTCCAGGCAAGAGTACTGGAGTGGGTTGCCATTTTCTTCTCCAGAGGATCTTTCTGACCCAGGGATTGAACCCAGGTCTCCCGCATTGTAGGCAGATGCTTTACCATCTGAGCCACCAGGGAAGTCTGTCTCAAACTCTGTGAGGCTGGTGTTTTTATCTTCATTTGATAGGTGAGTAAACTGAAGCCTAGAGAAGAAATCAGTCCAAGGTCATTCCACCTGCCTGACTCCAGAGGTCAGCCTCGTCACTATTTTGCTTTATTGCTTCAACATGTCTGCCCAGCTAGAAAGCTGTGTGAGCAAGAGCTTCCGGGCTAAGTTGTCTAATTAAAAGCTGGTCATGGACTAGGAGCCTGTGACAAGTGCATAGATAACTCCAGCTCAAGAAACAAAGAATTAATTGTCCTTCATCTTTCTGAGGCAACATTTTCTTAGGCCTCTAAAGTATTCTTTAGTAATCTTGTGAGCAAGAGGCTGAAAGCTGGTACATAATTTGTTGATAAGAAAGTTGAGTCATCAAACACTTAAATGATATTCCCATTATCAGAGAATGAGCCAGAGAGAGGTCAAAGAAGGTGGGGCTTATCTCTGTGGTACAGAGTGCCGATTTTTACCTCCTGATGCTGTGACCAGCCAACAATGGGGGAGGAGGTCACTGTCAATGGATTTGTAAGCAAAGTAGGCTGGTGACCAGGATACACACAGGAGTTCTGACTTTTTTTTTTTTTTTTTAATTTTTTATTTTTTGTATTTATTTATTTTTTTACACGAACTCCCAAACAAGGAGTTCTGACTTTGACTCTACTTGACAATGAACATCAGGCAAATTGCTGAGTTCTCTGGGATCCCGCCTGGTTACCACTTCCACAGTAGGGAGCACCCTGTTCACTGAGGTGTCCTGGAATTCCTCATGATCTGAGGCTTTATAGACTGAACAATGATTCATCCCAAGCCAGTGTCCCAGAATATTGTTAAATATCTTTCCACTTCCCAGCATATGTAAAGGAGTAGAATCCATCTTTTCACTATTCCTTACAGAAGCCTATGTTTATTTTTTATCTCAACCATGATTATTATGGATTTTGTATCTCAGTTCAGTCTCTCAGTCATGTCCGACTCTTTGCAACCCCGTGAATCGCAGCACGCCAGGCCTCCCTGTCCATCACCAACTCCCGGAGTTCACCCAAACTCACGTCCATAGAGTTGGTGATGCCATCCAGACATCTCATCCTCTCTCGTTCCCTTCTCCTCCTGCCTCCAATCCCTCCCAGCATCAGGGTCTTTTCCAATGAGTCAGCTCTTCACAAGAGGTGGCCAAAGTATTGGAGTTTGAGCTTTAGCATCATTCCTTCCAAAGAACACCCGGGGCTGATCTCCTTCAGAATGGACTGGTTGGATCTCCTTGCAGTCCAAGGGACTCCCAAGAGTCTTCTCCAATACCACAGTTCAAAAGCATCAATTCTTCGGCGCTCAGCTTTCTTCACAGTCCAACTTTCACATCCATACATGAGCACTGGAAAAACCATAGCCTTGACTAGACAGACCTTTGTTGGCAAAGTAATATCTCTGCTTTTGAATATGCTATCTAGGTTGGTCATAACATTCCTTCCAAGGAGTAAGTGTCTTTTAATTTCATGGCTGCAATCACCATCTGCAGTGATTTTGTATCTCACCTATAGCATAAATGGGCCCAATTTAAGAAAAAAATTCCTCATTATTGTTCATGTGGGGGTAAGCCATTTTATGAAATATATCTTCCTGTCTATATCATCATATTCCCTAAAGTACGTCTTGTTACACAGAGAATTATCAATGGTAAGTGAAATTTTCTTACTTTTTAAAATGATTGAATATAAATGTGGGATCCTAATAGAAAGGGCTTATACAAGTTTTTATACAAGAACTGTTGACAGATAGTCAGAGATGCCCTAACAAAGAGTTTGTGCTATGGAAGAACAGCGATGCTTTAACCCACAGAATGAATATGACACATTCCACATATGTGAGCATGCACACATGCATATACTTAAGTATTTATAGAGAGAGCTACATTTAATACTGTTACAAATTGTTTTTTTTATTGTTGTTTAGTCACTAAGTTGTGTCCAACCTCATGGAATGTAGCCCACTGGCCTTCTCTGTGCATGGGATTTCCCAGGCAAGAATACTGGAGTAGGTTGCCATTTCCTTCTCCAGGGATCTTCCTGACCAGGGATCAGACTCACATCACTTGCATTGGTGGGCAGATTTTATACCACTGAACCACCAGGGAAGCCCATACAAATTGTTTTACCCAAGGAAAAATAACTTAGCATTTATATAACATTCACATCTTTTTAATGACTTTTCACGTCTATTACCTTACTTTTATTCTTAAGAGAATCCTGAGTAATAATTGGAATAAGTCTATTTCCTCCATTTTAATTTATTTATGTATTAATTTTTCTTGAGGTATAACTGACGTATAACATTACAGATTTTCCTCAACTTGCAATGAACACATATCATGATAAACTCATTGTAAGTAACTCAAAACTGCCTTTAATACACATAATCTACTGAACGTCATAGCTCAACCTTGCCTACCTTAAACATGCTCAGAACACTTACATGAATCTACAGTAGGACAAAAGTCACCTAACACAAAGACCATTTTATAGTAAAGTCTTGAATATTTCGTGTAATTCACTGAAAGTAAAAAACAGGATGGTTGTCTGGGTACAGAGTGGTTGTAAGTGTATCATTTGCTTACCCCATGATATCATGGCTGACTGGAAGCTGTGGCTCACTGCTGTCACTTAGCATCCTGAGAGAGAGTGTTGTACCACATATCACTAGCTCAGGAAAAGACCAACATTCAAAATTTGAAATACAGTTTCTACTGAATGTCAGAAAGAGTCTCAAAAAATTTCAGGTTGAATCATTGCACTGTCTATATGTAGGTTTCAGGTGTACAACATAATGATTTGCTATTTGTATTTGTAGCAAATGATCACCACAGTAAGTCTATTCACTGTCTATTTCCCCCATTTTATAGATGATAAAACCAAGGTGGCTTTAGAAAATCAACATGGCCCAGCTCAATAGTAGTAAACTAAAGTCAGCTCCTCTTCCTGGACTGGAATCCTAGATGCCTTTCTTAACACTTTGCAGAAAACCAACATAATGGGCATCCTGTTACAGACCTTGTCAGTATTGGGTAAGAGCTCAGGCTGACACCTCAGTTCAGATCTTGATTCTAGCATTCACCACTTGAGCAATCTTGTACAAATCACATAACATGTCAAAGCCTCAGTTTTTTTTTCAACCTAAAAAAGGGAAATGGTAGTCCTGTATTATTCAGAGTCCAGGAAATTCATAGCACACTCAAAGTAACTGAGAGAGTTTAATGAGGGGCTAATGACAAGAGCATAGGTAAAGTAAGAGCACTCTACGAAGGCTGGGGAAACGTCGCGGGTAAAGTAAGGCAGCGCCCGTATCTGAAGTGACAAGGAGGGGGGCAATTACCGGGAGCTGAAGAGAGTGTGGTGGCTTTCAGAAAGGGGCTCTGACCAGGAGCTGAGGTGACAGAGAGAAAGCTAGCTCAGGACCCCAGGAGACAGAGATGGAAGGATAAATACCCAGACTTCCCTTTCATCCTACTCTGGGAAGCTGACATAAGCCAGAAGGCCCGGGCACTTGATGACATCTGTAAAGGCTGGCACCCAGGGCTCAGAATGGGATGATAAAAGGTGGAAAATGGACCCAAAGGGGAAAATGGAGAATGAACTGCAAAGGAACCATGTCTTAGGGTAGTTGTGATGATTATATAACATAAGGCAGGTACCACGTTTAGCACAGGGCCTAGAACTTAACAAGTTCTCAGCAAATGTTAGTTGTTGAAATTATTTTTTTTATTACCATTAATATTTGGTAGTGTTTTTTAGCTTCAGGGAGATATTTATAGAAAATTAACTGAAAGGAACTCACTTTAATCTGGAACTTGGAATAATTATTCTGCTTAGAGGTGGGATAGGTATGTCAGACATTAGAAATGCAATTCTAGACACATCTACAGGACTAATTCATAGGATGAAAAGGGAATATTTATATGTACATTTTAACATTGTGTCTGGTGACAGTATAATTAAGAATATGTCAAGGTTCCCATTGTGTCTTGCTATTTTCAAGCTTTTGTAACTTGGTTATAAAATTTTGCTCTGGTAGAAACTTGGCTTACTATGTCCCAGCTATTAGATGAAAATTTTTGCAGAGAAAAATGATCTTTTAATTGTCTTTCACTTGAGTAATGGAATGTATGTGTGTGTGTGTGCTGTGGGTGTATATATGTGTGTATGCTGCTGCTGCTAAGTCGCTTCAGTCCTGTCCGACTCTGTGTGACCCCAGAGACAACAGCCCACCAGGCTCCTCCGTCCCTGGGATTCTCCAGGCAAGAACACTGGAGTGGGTATATGTGTGTATATATATCCATTAATATATGTGGTAATAGCTTTGGTGTTCTGACTTACTTCTTCCCTATTCTTGATACCATTAACCCTGCTACTTAATAAGGAAGTGACTCAAAAAGATGACTCATCTACAACCCCTCAGGAAGAGAAAAAAAGAAAGAGCAAAAGAACAAGAAAGAAAGAAAAAGAAAAGCTATAAGATAGATGACTTATAATAACCTTGCATATAATTTTCTAGGATCTACCAGCCTACATATTTTTTTTTTTTACAAAGCCTGTTCCCAGTGAAGCTGAAACACAAACCATTTCTCAGCATCCACATGTGTTCTTGCATTTGCTATGAAGAACAGTGATGCAGTTAGTAAATAACATTGTAGAGCAAACAGGATGTTCCAGAATCTTGTTAAAGACATATGCTAATTTCCATCTAACTACTGAACTAAAATTTTAGACAGGTAGTTAAATATTTAAGATACCTAGGTATGTGTACCCCTGGTTATTTACAAAGCTAACTTGCGTTTCCAGAATGAAATGCAGAGAGAAAAAGAACAAGACTGAAGCCAAGGTGACTTGGCATATGCTGGGCATATTTCTGTCTTTGTAGAATTGGACAATCAAGTGAAAGATAGTGGGGCTAGGAGGGAGACAGGACAGAGGCCGTATCTTTTTTTTTTAAAACATATATCCACATCTCAGTGTTAAAATTAGTAACAGTATTAAGATGAAGATGTTCCATAATACACTTGAATATACTTAGCTGTCATTTTATGTTGCGTGTACTTTTAGAATCATGGCTGTTAGGAATAAAGAATCATTAGAAATCACTTAGTCCAAGCATCACAAACACAGACGCCTACAGGGGCCAGAAGTTAAAGGAGGGCCTGGCTGCGCACCCATACCCACAGAGGTGGGACTCAATGCCTAGTCTAAAGGTACAGCTACCACCCAGCTTCTCAAGAATTCTTACTATGTTGAAATATGGGCCCCATGTTCCAAGATCTTTCAAATTTTCAGGATGAACTGGAAATCCTCTAGAAAGTCAGCCCTAGGAGGGCATGGATTTTTTGCTTGTACTGTATGTAATTGTATATCCAGTGCTTAGAAGAATGTATGGCATTCAGCAAGCACTCAGTAAATATCTGTTGAATATGATGCACATAGCAAAGCAAGCAAACAATCAGCAAGCTGGATTTTATGTGAATTATTTTGAATTATAATATTAACAAATAGGTTTTTAACGTTGTGCTTGTCTGATTAAGATGGAGAAGAGCCATGCCTATGTGGAGTGAACAAAACCTATCTCAGAGCTATGTAAAAATCATCACTGGATGCTACTTTGCTACCTGGGGCCTGATTCAATATCCTTATGCCATAGACAAGGAAACTGAAGCCTCGAAACATTAATTCTTTGTTCAGGGGTCACACAGATGGTTAATGGTAGAGCCAGTAAACTAACAAAACAGCCTTCACCTTCTCATTCCCCATCTAGAGCTTTTTTCCTCCTTCACACCTCAATTTGTGGTTCAGTCGCTCAGTTATGTCCGACTCTTTGTGACCCCATGGACTGCAGCATGCCAGGCTTACCTGTCCTTCATCATCTCCCAGAGCTTGCTCAAACTGATATCCATTGAGTCAGTGATGTTATCCAACCATCTCATCTATCATCCCCTTCTCCTCCTGCCTCCAATCTTTCGCAGCTTCAGGGCCTTTTCTTAGGAGTCAGCTCTTTGCATCTGGTGGCCAAAGTATTGGAGCTTCAGAGTCAGTATCAGTCCTTCCAATGAATATTCAGGACTGATTTCCTTTAGGATGGACTGGTTGGATCTCCTTGCTGTCCAAGGGACTCTCAAGAGTCTTCTCCAACACCAGAGTTCAAAAGCATCAATTCTTTGGTACCTTCTTTGTGGTCTAACTCTCACATCCATACATGACTACTGGAAAAACCATAGCTTTGACTAGATGGATTTTTGTTGACAAAATAATGTCTCTACTTTTTAATACGCTGTCTAGGTTTGTCATAGCTTATCTCCCAAGGAGCAAGCGTCTTTTAATTTCATGGCTGCATCACCGTCTGCAGTGATTTTGGAGCCCCACAAAAATAAAGGCTGTCACTGTTTCCATTGTTTCCCTATCTATTTGCCATGAAGTGATGGGACTGGATCCAATGATGAGTTTTAANAGGTTTGTCATAGCTTATCTCCCAAGGAGCAAGCGTCTTTTAATTTCATGGCTGCATCACCGTCTGCAGTGATTTTGGAGCCCCACAAAAATAAAGGCTGTCACTGTTTCCATTGTTTCCCTATCTATTTGCCATGAAGTGATGGGACTGGATCCAATGATGAGTTTTAAGCCAGCTTTTTCACTCTCTTTTCTCACCTTCATCAAGAGGCTCTTTAGTTCCTCTTCACTTTCTGCCATAAGGGTGGTGTCATGGGCATATGTGAGGTTATTGCTATTTCTCCCCAAAATCTTGATTCTGGCTTGTGCTTCATCCAGCGGGGTATTTTGCATGATGTACTCTGCATATAAATTAAATAAGCGAGATGACAATACACAGCCTTGACGTACTCCTTTCTCAATTTGGAACCAGTCCATTGTTCCATGTGCAGTTCTAACTGTTGCTTCCTGACCTGCATACAGTTTCTCAGGAGGCAAGTCAGGTGGTCTGATATTCCCATCTTTTTAAGAATTTTCCACAGTTTGTTGTGATACACACAGTCAAAGGCTTTAGTGTAGTCAATGAAGCAGAAGTAGATGTTTTTCTGGAATTCTCTTGCTTTTTCTGTTATCCAACGGGTGTTGGCAATTTGATCTCTGGTTCCTCTGCCTTTTCTAAAACCAGCTTGAACATCTGGAAGTTCTCAGTTCAGATACTGTTAAAGCCTGGCTTGGAGAATTTTGAGCATTACTTTGCTATCGTGTGAAATGAGTGCAATTGTGAGGTAGTTAGCACATTCTTTGGCATTGTCTTTCTTTGGGATTGGCATGAAAACTGACCTTTTCCAGTCCTGTGGCCACTGCTGAATTTTCCAAATTTGCTGGCATATTGAGTGCAGCAATTTCACACCATCATCTTTTAGGATTTATATCATACCTCAGTACTGCTTCAAAGCAACAGTACCAATGAAAGATCAAAAAATAAAGTTATATGCCTTTATAAGATGTTAAATTATATAGATGAGAGCTTTGAAATTAAAAGATAATTGCAAGGAGGTCAATGAAGTTATATAGAAAGATCTAGGAGGGGCCCCTCCAGGGATTCCTGCACAGCCAGCCCAGCAGCGAAAAACACTCTCCTTTCCTACTCTTTATCTACGAGAACCAAAAGTCCAGGTTTTGTTGCTGGAGCACCCAGCCCCCAAATCTCAGTGGCTTCAAGCACAAGGTTTATTTCTCGCTCCCTCGCCCCCATAGCTGGGGACGCTCTGCATTGTCCCTTCTCTGTGGCCCACATCAACAAGCAGCCACCGCTGGGACATTGTCCATTGCTCTGGCAGACTCATACGGAGAGTATGGCGAACGGTACACTGGCTCACTGGCTTTTAAAGCTTCTGCCCAGAAGTGATTCCTGGCATCTCTGCTCACATGACATTGGCCTTGCAAGTCACGTGCCCACACCTAAATTAAAAAGGGCAAAAAGGAACAATTTTACCACATGTTAGGAATACATGGGGCAGAGCCACTGTTAAAAGACATTGCTTAACACAGCTCAAGAACCATGGGAAAAAGGCACCCCTTGAAAAGCACTGACATACCTAAATTTATTTCTTAGTAAAAGGAAAATCTTCAACTTGTTGTCAACATTTCCTATTGTATATTCTCTCTTATGCTTTTTTATTCTTCTGCAAGTAATTCCAAATATCCTGACATTTGGAGCTTCAGCTTCATCATCAATCCTTCTAATCCTTCTAATAATTCATCATCATCTAATCTTTCTAACATTCAGCATTGATTTCCTTTAGGATTGAGTGGTTAGGATCTCCTTGGGAACTGTATTGGTGGCTCCAGTACTTTAGGCAGATGGAAGAAAAAAAAAGCTTAGAAATCTAGGCTAATTGTTAATGCTCTGGATTTCCAAATAAATAAATAAGTATGCAGTCTGCTTTGATGAAGTCTAGTTTTAATGCTGATTATAGAGCCTCCCCCCACAGCTCTATGAGCATCTTTAAACATACACATGACCAGTATACTCATTCTGGGCAAGAGTTGAGCTACTTTCACTCCAGAAAATGAAAAATTGCATTCAGAGACACCATCTGCCCTTTCTTCAGGTTCTGATTAACCCCCAGGCCATCAGCAGGGCTGTGCCCAGACAGGACCAGGAATCCATACTCTGGAAACCACAGGCTGAGTTGCTCTGTGCCAGCTGAAGATATATACTGCTACTGCTGCTGCTAAGTCACTTCAGTCGTGTCCAACTCTGTGTGACCCCACAGATGACAGCCCACCAGGCTCCCCCGTCCCTGGGATTCTCCAGGCAAGAACACTGGAGTGGGTTGCCATTTCCTTCTCCAATGCATGAAAGTGAAATCTCTCAGTTGTGTCTGATCTAAACTGTGAGCTCTTTGAAGGCAGGAAATTTTCCTTAAACAAAAACAAGTAAATGTTAAAAACTTTAAAATTTTTTATTTATTTTTAATTGAAGTATAATTGCTTTACAATATTGTGTTGGTTTCTGCCATATATCAACATGAATCAGCCGTAAGTATATATGTGTCCCCTCCCCCTTGAGCCTCCCTTTTACCTCCTTCCCCATCCCACCCCTTTGGTTGTCACAGAGCACCAATTTGAGTTTCCTAAATCATCCAGCAAATTCCCAACGGCTATGCACTTTATATATGGTAGTGCATGTGTTTCCATAGCATGTGGAGATAAACTTTTTAAGGTTAAAAACTTTATAGCAACAGTTTTATTATGATTTGACTTCACATACAAAGTTAGAATGCGGTTATACTTGAGCTGAACTTTTTAAAACGTTTAAATATCATATTACAGATAACACAATACTGAAGTTCCAGAAGATATTCTCAGAAGCTAAACACGAAAGATTTACTGAGTTAAGGGAATAAATGGCTGAACAGTGCAAGCGATTGGGATGTACTTAAATGCACTGTAAAAAGGGTCGGGAAATATAATTTTCTTTCCCCAAATATGTTTTTAGTTGAGGATATGTTTGCTGAGATTGAGAAAGTGATGAAGGTTCACATAAGATTCTGGGTGTTTTCTCTTGTGTATAATCCACAGTCGCCTGCCATTTTCCATGGAGGACCTTTGGGAAACCATGAGAAGATACAGAAGTGGGAGGCCAGCCAGTGGGCCAGTGTGGGGAAGAGGAGTGAGGACCCAAGGAGGCAGGGTCCAGGAGAAGCCCCAGGAGGCAGCTGGGAAAGCTATCCCTTGTCCTCACTTCTCTGGGTTTTTTCTATTAAGATACCTCCAAGGAAGACTGTCCAGGGGACTTTGGGAAGCCTGGAGGAATTCTCCTCCCCTTCTTCACCTCACATCCTTGTCTGCCCCCTGGTTGCAGACACCCCAGATTGGAGGGGAGAAGGACAGTGATCGGTGAAGGAAAGAAGCAGGTATAGGAGCATGGTGAGGGGAACTTCTCCCAGCTCCCTTCCCTTCTCCTTTCCACCTTTCAAATTCAATCAAATATTGGTTCGGTTAAGGTTCCTGAGTTTCCCCTTTTCAAGAATGGCTGGTTTTAAAGAAACACTGGTAGTAGTAATATTGCAGTGTGCGAGCAGTTCACACCAGAAAAATGATTGTAAGGAGAAAACAAAGAGCTTTTCAATGTGTGATGTGCATTATTTGGCTGACTGTATCCTCACTCATGCCTCTGAGAGAAATATTCTATTAGTCCCATTTTATAGGTGAGCAAACTGAGGCAGTTGGTTAAGACCAAATGTTAGTGGGCGATTGCCTTTGAACTCATACAGCCTGGTTCGAGCACTTTTAGCCACTGGATTATATTTCCTTCCCCATACTCCTTCTCCTTCTATTTTTCTTTGGCAAATACATGAATCTCAGTACAAAGATGCATGCGGTCTATTCTTGGAACCCACATACCTTTTGCACCATTTATAACATTGTTTTTATAGCAGAATGCATTTTGAGTTCCAAATAGCCAGCTTACAAACAAACTTTTGAGCTTCGATCTATTTATAAGCTGGATATTTTTTGAAGTTCATTTCAAATCTCAGGTAGTAATATCTGCATTTGAAAGGAACCAGAAAGTCTGGTTCCAGAAAGTCAAGGTCCTCTGACATATCCTAGAATTAAAAATAGTGGAGATGCATTTTACATGCCAGGTATGTTCCAAAGTCAAAGGGTAAGAAAAACACAAGGTATAGTTAAAGCTATCCTTGAAAATCCTTTAGGAACCCTTCACGTTGGAAGCTAACATACCACTTCTCAGCCTCCTTTTTTCTCCAGTGCTGTTGAATACCAAGTGAAGTGGTCAGCTTGTGTTTAGGGCTATGAAGTTCAGGATGGCTTAAGCCCATGAGGTGGTCACTCTGTGTCAGCCAGGAGAAATGGGGTTCAGTTGAGGAAACGCAGACCCTCCCACCTTCTGCCCATTCCAGAACAGTCCTTAGAGGAAGGAAATCACTGGCAGAATGGCTTGAATTGTTTTTCC
Organism: Oreotragus oreotragus; assembly: GCA_006410675.1. Lineage (NCBI taxonomy): Eukaryota > Metazoa > Chordata > Mammalia > Artiodactyla > Bovidae > Oreotragus > Oreotragus oreotragus. Next base: position 602,385 of record SJYX01023296.1, on the reverse strand, counting down.
TCCTCTCCCTTTTCTGATCCAGTGCCTTTTGCTGAATTTGAGTATGTGAAACGGACATTTGATGTAACTGAACTTGAAACATGTACAGAGTAAACAGGATGCTGAAAAACTTAGGGCCTCAGAATTATCTTAAAAGCTTCACACAAGCTCCCACTCTTACATCTTCATTCATCTCTGAAGAGTACTTGAATATTTAGCAGGTTTTCAAGAGAACTTCTACTAGAAATACGACATCAAGGAACAGAGGAATTACCAGAGTGCTCAAAGGGCCTCTGAGTCTCCGTCTCTCACTAAGCCTGCTTTTTTAGCTCATGCCAGGCCCTCAGGTCTTTTAAGTTGACATGTCTGAGGACATGTTATGCTAGAAAGGAAGCTACTTGGATTATGAGATCGAAGCCTTCCTTTTTTCTAAAAGATGATGCTACAGATGTGCCAAGAGGTGGCCCACATTTTAAATGATTTTTCCAACAGGGTGGATCCACACCAACCAGTCCCGCCTTCTCTTTGATCTCTGCTTAACGTCCTAATCAAGACAACCCTCTGATGGATTTACCCTCCATTGTTTGACTCCTAAATTGTCTCAATTTTTCATCATTTGAAACTCACACAGGAAATGAGTTCTTTTTTTCCATCCACATTGCTGTGTGTATATAAACGATTGGTTGCCAGAAAGAGTCTTTGGATAAGATGGCTGATATTAAGGACCAGTGACTGGAGTGGGTTGCGTGTGCCTTTGAAAGCAGCATAAAACTGAAACACTTCTGTTCCATTGGTATTTGGGGGAGGGGTGGGGGAAGGTATGGCAATCACCTTCATTAAGTTGTTCCTGTAATCAGCATACACAGATTTGTATTAATTTACATCATTACAGTAGAATTTCAGGCCACTTTGTTTGTCGTGCAGTTGTTATGTCCAACTCTTTCCGACCCCATGTACGTCAGTATGCCAGGCTCCTGCCCTCCACTGTCTCCCGGAGTTTGCTAATTCATGTCCATCAAGCCACTTAAACCTGCAGAAGTGTATAATAATCATTCACGTACTTGATTCTTCATTTTGCTTATATTATACATTGACCACCTGCTTCCTAAAAATCTTCTCTTTTGGCTATTGAAAATAGCATTAGAGAAGTATTTTTCAAACAAATTCTTTGATTCTGTTTGAGATCTGTGTCATTCTGAAGAATTTGAGGTGTTTCTTTTGTGTGGTGAAGGTTAAGTTGCCATGGTAATGGCTTATTGTGGAATACTGGGAGAATTGCATTAGAAACATTGCATGTGGCAACTCCATATTGGGTTCCTGTTATTATAGCCTGGGCAGAACTTGACTTTTCTTGGTTCCAATCTTTCCATACTTAATAATAACAGGAATTTGCATTTCTAGCCCAAGGCTGCCTTTTTCCTACCACATGCTGCTTTTAGAATATAGAACAACAACAACAAAAAAAGTATCTCTGTGTAAATGGCTTCATATTAGGTATTACAGAGAAACAAAATTCTCATGACTTTTACAACATTTCAAACATTCACAGTGCTTTCTTTTTAATTCCTTCTCTTATGCACTGTTACTACTTCTTAAAGTCAAGGAACATCACATAGAATAGTTGTCAAGGACTGGAACAATTTTTTGCATTTTTTTTTAAACTTTCACTCTCAATTATTTTCATGCAAAACATATATGTTTTATGAAAAACATGAGGAATTGGGTGTACTTTCAGGGTCTGATCATAAATATGAGTCAGAATTAATAGAAAAATATAAACCATAATCAAGATGCTGCTGTGTCAGCGCTTTTTTGAGGTGAATGGATAGACAAGTATTTTCATTTAAATAATTCAAGTTCATCCTGTCCTTGGCAACAGTTTGGCTCTCTTATGTCTTTCGTGGGCCAAGCTGTATTTTATAAATTGGCCTATACTGCAATGCACTTTAATTAGGAAGCATAATAGATAAGTACAGAGTGATTTCGTTAAGACCTTGTACTATAATTTCCATCCATCTCCAGGAAAATGTTGCCCATATGTTTCCCATGAATCAGTGACATTTTAGTGATTTTGATGAACAGGTTTTTCAGAGGATGTAATTTTTTATTCATGTAGTCATGCATTCAGTAGATATTACTGAATACCTACTTTGTGCCAATGATGATAATGTGATGCCATGCACTCACCTGGCAGCTGAAGTTTTCAAGTTCAAGAACTGGTGCCAAGTGGGGGCCAGTGGTCAGAAGTCACCCATGCTTCCTGGGGCTTTGGTGGCTTTGAGACTTTCTTCCAGACCTTCACAGTATTGCCATTTTTGCAAATGGCTCTTAATCAGCACATCATTCATTCATTCAACCAGCATTTACTGAGCCAGGCTCTCTACCATGTTCCAAGCATGTAAAGACAAGTGTAGTCCTTGCCCCAAGAGGCTTAGGAATCCCTAACACCCTTCTGGAATCCTGCCTTTGAGAGTGTGAACCCAGAGAAGCTTGTTTTCATATTGACTTCCCTGCAGCCATACTTAAGCTTTCTTCACACTCTTCCAGTGTCTTCATTTCTCCCCTGTCTTTCTTCCTCCAAGCAAGGGCTTATCAGGTTGCAGTTCCTAAAATCATGGCCCTGATCTTCCTTTGCTGAGTGTGCCTAATAGTACAAAGAACAATGTTCATTTATTGAGGATTTGTTATATGCTGCATGTGGTGTGAAGCCCTTTACACATATGGTCTCATTAAGTTCTCACAATATCATATGAGATAGAGACTACTATTATCCCTGCCTTACAAATGAGGAAGCAGGCTCAGAGAACTGTTCTGCTGTCTCTTAGGTAAAGAAGTAGAAAAGCTGAGAGCCGAATTCAGTTTTGTCGGAATTGGGCAACTCCGTTGCCCAAGCTGTTAAACTCTTCAGCGCAGCCAAAATTCCTCTATTGCAAGTCATGGGTCTAATTCTAGTTAGTGTCCATTACCATTTATAAACTATGATATTCATGCCACTATTTTTATTGTTATACTTTATTGAGAAACATATGTCTCTTACAGTCTCTTTCCAAATAAATGTGACTCAGAGCCAGGAAGAAGTAGGTACTATTATTTAATGCATTTCAGAAAGATTTAGGAATTAAATAAAGAAAATAGCTTTCCTTGCTTTCCTTTGCATATGTGTTCCACTTTAAAAAAATGAACTTTATATGTTAAGAAATGCATATTTTATTTTTTTAAATAGTGATGTTTCTGCATTAAGAAAACAAAGTTTCAGCATAACACGAAAGCCTAAGATGTGTCACGTGTCATTGGTTGCTTTCAAGTTTTTCTCTGTCTTTGGTTTTTAGCAGTTTGACTATGATGTGATTAGGGATGGCTGTGGTTTTTGTTTTGTGTGTGGTTTTTTGTTTTTTTTTTTTTTTTGTATTTTTCTTGCTTGAGGTTTGCTGACCTTGAATCTGTAAGTTAGTGTCATCACTAAACTGAAATTCTGGTACCAGCTACTAAAGTTCTTAAGCACTGAGTAGAGCCTGGATTTTGCTAATAACTTCGGCCTAATTAGATCTTTTTATTGCACAAAGTCCCCTTTGCTTTGCCTTAAAGAAGATGGGGTTTACTATTAGGAGACTCACAATGTAATGGACCTTGAATGATAAGAGTCTCATGGACTTCTCAGAAAATAACCATAGAACAGCCAACTCTCCCTTGAAGTTGGTGCTAGGCAGCTCTAGAAACGCCTGGAGCAGGAGTTGTTGCATCATCCAGCTATGGAGGGTGGGTGCTTCTTCCTCAGCCACATTCAGCTACTCTCTGCTGCCTTCTACAGACTTGCTTATTCGTTTCTTCTTTCCTGTGTTTTTTCATCCGTCACACTGGATCTGCATATAACTCATAACTTTCTCTGCCATGACATTTCTGTGCACCTTTTCATACTACCTGCTAATAACTTCATTTTCTCAGTATCTCCTAGCTAGAATTTCTGTAAGAGAGCATCAGCTATGTCCAGTTTATGGACATCATCTCTGTTCAGGAAGAATCCTTGATATCATATGTCAGAACACTGGCAAGTATATAATAGTCCTCTCAGTGCCTATAGGAAGGTACTCACCATTTCTAGTCCCAGCAGCTCTCAGTGTATAAGGATGATAATAGCAGGAAGAAGGATTCCCTTGATGTTGAAAACAGTACTTCCTCAGTGCTTCTAGAGCAAGGTCAGGAGTGGGATGTTTTCCATTAAGGGGAACTAGAGGTATAATTGGTGCCATGATGGACATGTCTAATTTATTCTGAAGTCTTATTTCCATATGTGGAATTTCAAAATTGCCCCCAAAACACTGCTAGTGACAACTGTGTAGGTTGGGCTTTCTAGTTGGTGGCTTTCAATGTAGACTATGATGTATTTGATGATTTTTTTTTTTTTTTTTTTGCTTGGCTGTTCTATCAAGTTGCTGAAAGTGGAATTATTTCTCTCTTTAATTTTCAATTGTTGTTTCATATATTTTGGAATTTTATTGTTATAGTGTATATACTTGTTATGTTTTTCTAATTAATTAACATTTTTATCATTATAAAATATGTCCCTTTATTTCTGATAATATGCTTTATCTTAACATTTATTTTTATCTATTAATATACATTAATGTAGCTACCCCAACATTCTTTTTCTTATTGTTGGCATAGTATAAGTTTATCCATCTACTTACTTTCAGTTTACCTTTATATATGAAGTGCATCTCTTCAAGAGAACATATATTTGGAACTTGCTTTTTTGTCTATTCTAACAACCTCTGCCTTTTAGTCAGAGTGTCTGGTCTTTAATTAATGTAATTGTTGATACTGTTGGATTTATGTTTTCTGTTTGTCTTCTCTTTTTTTTTGATGTTTTGATCTTTTTATACCATCTTATGGCATTTTAAAATTGCATTTGTAAAAAATATTGCATTTAAGTTTGCTTATTATCTTTTTGGCTCTACCACTTTGCATTATTTTAAGTGCTTGCTCTAAGAAGTATAATATACACCGTTAACTTTTTACAATTTACTTAGAGTTAATTTTAAAAACTGTATTTAGAATATAGAAACTGCAAGCATATAAACCCATTTGCAGCTACTGCATACCCTTTAGATTATGCACTTTTTAAACTCTCAAGATAGTTATAATTTTTAATTTATAGAATCAAGTGTACTTTAAAGAAACTGAGAGAAAGGCATCTTTTGTATTTACCCACATATTTATTATTTCCAACATGCTTCATTCTTCCTAAAGATTTTCTGTCTGGTATTATTTTTTTGCTACTTTAAGAAACTCCTTTAGCATTTCTGATAGTAAAGGTCTGCTGGTGATACATTTTCTTGGTTTTATTTTATCTGAAAAATATTTTTATTTTGTGTTTGTTTTGTAGCATATGCTGTAGAATTCTGAGTTGAAATATTTCCCTGGTAGTTTGAAGATGTTGTTCTGTTGACTTCTGGCTTCATATTTTCTAAATTAGTTGACTGGAGTCATTGTTACTCTGTCAATTCAGTGTCATGTGTCTTTGGTTGCATTCAAGTTTTTTCTATATCTTTGGTTTTTAGAGATAATTTTCTTTGTATTTATCCTATATAGTGTTTGCTGACCTTCTTGAGTCAGTAAGCTAATGTCTTCATCAAATTGAGGAAATTTTTAGTCATTACTTTTTAAAGTATATTCTCTTTCACATTCAATTAACGTATTGTTAGACTTTTGGATATTATCTCCCAAGTCTTTGAAGGTATGATTATTTCTTAAAACCTTTTTTTCTCTTATTTTAATTGTATATCTTTTATTCATCTAGCTCCAGTTAGAGTTTAGTTTATTGAATTTTTCCTCTGTTATTTCCATTCTTATGTTAAGCCGTTCTAGTAATTGTTTTCTCACATATTGTATGTGATACATAGCTCTCATATTGTATGGAATACAATACATATCTCATTGTATTATTTAATTCTGAAATTTGTATCTTTTTAAATTATGTAGCTTCTATTTATCATCTGAGATTATTTGTTTCTTCTCATTATGACAACATTTCCCTTTCCATCCTTGAGCAGAGTTATAACTGCTGCTTTAAACTTTTTGTCTGCTAATTCCAACATCTAGGTTATCTTAGGGTCTTTCTCTGTTGGTTGTTTTTCTCTTGAAAATGATTTATATTTTTTGTTTCTTTGTATGTTAAATAATTTTTTATTATGTTATGGACATTGTAAGTATGTTGTAAAGACTGAATGTTATTAGATTTCTCCAAAGAGTTTTTGTTGTGGTTTTAGAGCAGTCAGTTAACTTGACTGAAGTGCAAACTCTGCTGATGGGCAGCTGCTGCAATCTTATTTCTGAAATTACAGTCTCTCCTGGGCCATTTGGAATCTGCTTTGCAAATGCATGCTTCCCTGGTGGCTCAGGCGGTAAAATGTCTGCCTGCAATGTGGGCGACCCGGGTTCGATTCCTGGGTTGGGAAGATCCCCTGGAGAAGGAAATGGCAACCCACCCAGTATTCTTGCCTGGAAAATCCCATGGATGGAGGAGCCTGATAGGGTACAGTCCATGGGGTCGCAAAGAGTCGGACACGACTGAGCGACTTCACTTTCTTTCTTTCTTGCAAATGCATGGTTCAGAGTCAGCANTGGCAACCCACCCAGTATTCTTGCCTGGAAAATCCCATGGATGGAGGAGCCTGATAGGGTACAGTCCATGGGGTCGCAAAGAGTCGGACACGACTGAGCGACTTCACTTTCTTTCTTTCTTGCAAATGCATGGTTCAGAGTCAGCAGACATTTGGGCAGAATCAATACACAGAATTTATAATTCCTCCGTCTGACTCTCTGATTTCTGTGATTCCCCTTTCACTTTCCAGTGGCTCTAGTTGTCCCATACTCCACCCTTTGATTGTTTAAGCCAGAAAAACGGCAGGATTTCTATCAGAGTCTTAGCTACTCCATATAACATAGACTGAGACCTGCTTTCAGACCAGAAGTCATGAAAATGAGAAATTGATTGGCTGTCATTCCCTTCTTTCAAGTGTCTACTTCCCTCTGTCAAAGTGTGATTTGATTTTATGTTCATATCAGCCAGTAAATAAGCCCGTGAATATTTCATGGGTCAGAGACAAGGGCACAGCAAGCATCGTGATTATCAGCATGTTGGCATTGATTTCTCTTGTTCTCAAGTCCTACATGAATGGCTTCATGGGCCCAGATGGAGGCCTACATACACAGTGGGTTGCATTATAGGGATGTAATACTGAGAATGGAGAATCTACCTCTTCTACATTCAGCAGTTAACACGCCCACTCTTTGTCCCTTAGGGAGACCATATATATATAGTCCTTCAAGATTTCTCACTGCAAATTCATCCCTGGGTAATGGCCTGGGTTATGAGCAGTCTGGGCCTTCCCTCCTAGCTGCTGCTGCTGCTGCGTCACTTCAGTCATGTCCCACTCTGTGTGACCCCATGGACTGTAGCTCTGCAGGCTCCCCTGTCCATGGGATTCTCTAGGCAAGAATACTAGAATGGGTTGCCATGCCCTCCTCCAGGGGATCTTCCCCACCCAGGGATTGAACCTGGGTCTCCTGCATCGCACACAGATTAAGAACATCCAGGGGCATTCCAGGTTTATGGCAGGTTATTTCTCCCAACACGCTCCATAGTGTACCTTCTCTTGATTGTTCCTTGATGCCTTCAGGTAGTTGGGTTTTTTTAATACTTATCCAGATGACCAGTATTTTGGTCATCTGATGCAAACAGCTGACTCTTTGGAAAAGTCCTTGATGCTAGGAAAAACTGAGGGCAGGAGAAGAGGGCGTCAGAGGATGAGATGGCTGGATGGCATCACTGATGCAATGGACATGAACTTGGACAAACTTCAAGAGATGGTGAGGGACAGAGAGGCCTGGTGTGCTGCAGTCCATGGGATTGCAAAGAGTNAGGGCAGGAGAAGAGGGCGTCAGAGGATGAGATGGCTGGATGGCATCACTGATGCAATGGACATGAACTTGGACAAACTTCAAGAGATGGTGAGGGACAGAGAGGCCTGGTGTGCTGCAGTCCATGGGATTGCAAAGAGTCGGGCATGACTGGGTGACTGAACAACAAGAGCAACCAGATTTTATTATTGTTATCCTCAGGAGGACCATTCTGATAGGAACTTATCTGTCCATTACAGGAAGTGGAATTGGTTGTTTCATCATTGTAAACCACACTGAGAATGGATTGGGAAGAGCCCCACCAAGTACTGATCCATGGCTCAGAGCCCTGCACCCTAACCTTAGAGTAGGCGGATCTTATTGAGACATCATAAAGCTGGCTGTGTGTGAAAGAGGAGCTGGAAGACAAGGCCCTGGGGTCCAGAGGCACAGCCTTTCTGCCCCTCTTCTTTCACAGTGCAGTGAGCCAGCAGATCTGACACATGTCATCTTGGGGTTGGGTTTAATAAACTGAGTTGCTAGATAAGAAAAACTCAGGCAACTAAGGTTCTCATAAATTGGATTAACAGAAAAGCTCTGTGCTTGAAACATAGGGATTTCTGTTGACTCAAGCCAATATAACAGAAGTGTCAGCCCCTCAAGGAAATCCCAGACCAGGATGCAAAGGATGAGAAGACAGATGGGACTTGCCTTTCTGCTGACACCAGCAGATGTGGACTGGCCATCATTATGGGGCTGCTCACGGGGCAGTCCTCCCAGGCAGAAACTTGGGAAGGGAGACTTGCTGACAGAGGCTCTTTCTACTATAAACAGTGTGAAGTAAAGAAGTTGGTGCCTGTTGGGCGCATCAGTCCTACTACATTCCTTATCATTTACAAGCATCTGACTTTACACTGTACTCTCTTCTGCTGCAGCTAGGGTGACCCTTTTAAAATACAAATCACAACATGTTACAAGGCTCCTCAACTCTAATGACTTCCCATCACACTGATAATAAAATCCAAATTCTGCTCTGACTTCACAAGTTCTGGCCTCTGGCATCTTTTCCAGCCTCAGCTTTTATCACCGATTTCCCCATTCACAATCCTGTCATAGTCTTCAGTTCAGTTCAGTTCAGTCGCTCAGTCGTGTCCGACTCTTTGTGACCTCATGAATCACAGCACGACAGGCCTCCCTGTCCATCACCAACTCCCGGAGTTTACCCAAACTCATGTCCATCGAGTTGGTGATGCCATCCAGCCATCTTATCTTCCGTCGTCCCCTTCTTCTCCTGCTCCCAGTCCCTCTCAGCATCAGGGTCTTTTACAGTCAGTCAACTCTTTGCATGAGGTGGCCAAAGTATTGGAGTTTTTCAGCTTCAGCATCAGTCCTTCCAATGAACATCCAGGACTGATCTCTTTTAGGATGGACTGGTTGGATCTCCTTGCAGTCCAAGGAACTCTCAAGAGTCTTCTCCAACACCAGTTCAAAAGCATCAATTCTTTGGCGCTCAGCTTTCTTCACAGTCCAACTCTCACATCCATACATGACCACTGGAAAAACCATAACCTTGACTAGACGGATCTTTGTTGGCAAAGTAATGTCTCTGCTTTTGAATATGCTATCTAGGTTGGTCATAACTTTCCTTCCAGTCCTCAAATACTGCAAGCATGCTCCTGCCTCAGGGCTTCTGTGCTTGCTATTTCCTCTCCTTGAGATGCTTGTGTCCCAGCAATGAGCATAACTCCTTTTCCCACTTCATTGAGTTCTGTGCTCATATATTGCTGAACTGTGGTGTTGGAGAAGACTCTTGAGAGTCCCTTGGACTGCAAGGAGATCCAACCAGTCCATTTTGAAGGAGATCAACCCTGGGATTTCTTTGGAAGGAATGATGCTAAAGCTGAAACTCCAGTACTTTGGCNCAACGTTTTCACTCTCCTCTTTCATTTTCCTCAAGAGGCTCTTTAGTTCTTCTTCACTTTCTGCCATAAGGGTGGTGTCATCTGCATATCTGAGGCTATTGATATTTCTCCCAGAAATCTTGATTCCAGCTTGTGTTTCTTCCAGTCCAGCGTTTCTCATGATGTACTAAGTTAAATAAGCAGGGTGACAATATACAGCCTTGACGTACTCCTTTCCCGATTTGGATCCAGTCTGTTGTTCCATGTCCAGTTTTAACTGCTGCTTCTTGACCTGAATACAGATTTCTCAAGAGGCAGGTAAGGTGTTCTGGTATTCCCATCTTTTTAAGAATTTTTCACAGTTTATTGTGATTCACATAGTCAAAGGCTTTGGCATAGTCAATAAAGCAGAAATAGATATTTTTTTGGAACTCTCTTGCTTTTTCCATGATTCAGCGGATGTTGGCAATTTGATCTCTGGTTCCTCTGCCTTTTCTAAAACCACCTTGAACATCAGGGAGCTCACGGTTCACATATTGCTGAAGCCTGGCTTGGAGAATTTTGAGCATTACTTTGCTAGCGTGTGAGATGAGTGCAATTGTATGGTAGTTTGAGCATTCTTTGACATTGCCTTTCTTTGGGATTGGAATGAAAACTGATCTTTTCCAGTCCTGTGGCCACTGCTGAGTTTTCCAAATTTGCTTGCAAATTTGCATTCTCAGGGAGGGCAGAAATTTCCTGGGTGTGGAAGCCCCATCAGGCAGGTGGAGACAGGTTGCAGAAACCCAGGGACACAGAAAGGTTTTTGTTCCCAGGAGCCCCTGTCCTGTGGCCACTGCTGAGTTTTCCAAATTTGCTTGCAAATTTGCATTCTCAGGGAGGGCAGAAATTTCCTGGGTGTGGAAGCCCCATCAGGCAGGTGGAGACAGGTTGCAGAAACCCAGGGACACAGAAAGGTTTTTGTTCCCAGGAGCCCCATAGGCTGTGGCTCAGTTACAATCCCCCCTTTTCTTTGATACTCCTCATTCTTGAGAAAAACAAGCATTGGACAAGAAAAGGAATATTGTTTTGGATAGAAACGTTAATCATAAACTCAGCAGAGGAACTTTGTTTTAGTGGGACTCAGTTTCAATCATCTACCAAAAGGCAGGACATCCTCCATAGAANCTTAAGAAAAACAAGCATTGGACAAGAAAAGGAATATTGTTTTGGATAGAAACATTAATCATAAACTCAACAGAGGAACTTTGTTTTAGTGGGACTCAGTTTCAATCATCTACCAAAAGGCAGGACATCCTCCATAGAAAAGCTATGCTTAAGCAGAAATAAAATGTTAGTGGCTCAGTTATATCTGGCTCTTTGTGATCCCATGGACTGTACCCCACCAGCCTCCACTGTCCCTGTAATTTTCAAGGCAAGAATACTGGAGTGGGTTGCCATTTCCTTCTCCAGGGGGTTTTCCTGACCCAGGGATCCGACCCACATCCCCTGTGTCTCCTACACTGGCAGGCAGATTCTTTACCATCTGAGCCACAAGGGAAGCCTATGATGGAATTTGTTGTTCAGTCACCCAGTCTTATCCAACTTTTTGTGATCCCATGGATTGCAGCAGACTAGGCCTCCCTGTTTGTTCACTATTTCCCCATTTGCCCAAGTTCATGTCCATTGCATTGGTGATGCCATCCAGTCATCTCATCCTCTGATGCCCTCTTCTTCTTTGCCCTCAGTCTTTCCCAGCATCAGAGACTTTTCCAATTAGTCGGCTATTTGCATCAGTTCAGTTCAGTTCAGTGGCTCAGTCGTGTCCGACTCTTTGTGACCCCTTGAACCACAGCATGCCAGGTCTCCCTGTCCATCACCAACTCCCGGAGTCTACCCAAACCCATGTCCATCGAGTCGGTGATGCCATCCAGCCCTCTCATCCTCTGTCGTCCCCTTCTCCTGCCATCAGTCTTTCACAACATCAGGGTCTTTTCCAATGAGTCAACTCTTCGCATGAGGTGGCCAAAGTACTGGAGTTTCAGCTTCAGCATCAGTCCTTCCAATGAACACCCAGGACTGATCTCCTTTAGAATGCACTGGTTGGATCTCCTTGCAGTCCAAGGGACTCTCAAGAGTCTTCTCCAACTCCACAGTTCAAAAGCATCAACTCTTCGGTGCTCAGCTTTCTTTATAGTCCAACTCTCACATCCATACAGCACCAGATGGCCAAAATACTGGAGCTTCAGCTTCAACATCAGTCCTTCCAACGAATATTCAGGATTGACTTCCCTTAAGATAGACTGGTTTGATTTCCTTGCTGTCCAAGGGACTTTCAGGAGTCTTCTCCAGCACCACAGTTCAAAGGCATCGATTCTTTGGCGTTATGCCTTCTTTATGGTCCGACTCTCACATTCATAGAAATACTGACTGGAATTAACCCGCACACTAGAGGGCGCACTATCCCATTACAGACCATTCCAAGCAAACGAAAAGGACAGGTACGCGTGTCAGTAATGTCCGACGCTGTGACTTCATTTACTGTAGCCCAGCAAGGATCCTCTGTCCATGAGATTCTCCAGGCAAGAATACTGGAGTGGATAATCATTCTCTTCTCCAGGGGATCTTCCCGACCCATGGATCAAACCCAGGTCTCCTGCATTGCAGGCAGATTCTTTACCGTCTGAGGCACCAGGGGTAACATATAAGTAAATACAGTACAACTGAGCTGGTTAAAGGGTCAGAGTATAAAGGATCCAGTTTATAAAAAGAAACTGGATGACTAAACTTAGTGAAGACTCTTTGGTAAAGGAGTGGGATCCTGTGTGAAAGCAAGAACAACTTGGCATCAAATGACTTATGTCTGACCCTTCTGTGCTCAGTTCCCACAGCTGTGTCTGACTCGTTGAGACCCTATGGACTGTAGCCGCCCAGGCTCCTCTATCCAGGGGATTCTCCAGGTAAGAATGCTGGAATGTGTTATCATATCCTCCTCCTAGATCTTCCCAACACAGGAATCAAACTCATGTCTCCTGTGTCTCCTGCATTGCAGGCAGATTCTTTATTGCTGAGCCACTAGGAAAGTCCCGACCTTTTTACTCACAAAAAGTTTCATCAGTGTTTCATATTTTAAAGTGAAGTGAAGTGAAGTCGCTCAGTCGTGTCCGACTCTGCGACCCCATAGACTGTAGCCTACCAGGCTCCTCTGTCCATGGGATTTTCCAGGCAATAGTACTGGAGTGGATTGCCATTTCCTTCTCCAGGGGATCTTCCCAACCCAGGGCTCGAACCCGGATCTCCCGCATTGTAGACAGACGCTTTACCGTCTGAGCCACCAGGGAAATCCTCATATTTTAAAATACCCATTCAAATAAAAGCACATCAAGAATCTCTAAGAAACCAGACATACAAAGCCAAGAAATAACCTCTTTAAAAACAACTTATTGTAATTTAAAAATTCATATTATTCATGGTTTATTATTTTAAATAAAATTTGTTGAGATGTAATTGATTAAGATTATGCTGAGTTAGAGTAATGTTTACATGTGGCCACTTAGATTAAGGCTGTAGGGAAGTCATACTGTGTCCAAGCCTTAGATCTCTGAGCTCAGCAACATTTTGACAGGAGCAGGGAGAATTTCCAGATCCTTGCTCACCTCTACCTAGGTGTAGACTACACCCCTCCTTTTTGGGGCCACACAGCAAGGTTTGTGAGATCTTTCTCTGACCAGGGATCAAGCCCAGGCCCACAGCAATAAAGATAAGTGGGGTTAGTGTTCAGAATAGACTGTCAGGTTTTAAGAATTGGTTAAAAAATATTTGTTTGCCAAGCCAACTCAATCACTTCAAGGCTTCAAGGAACTGATTTCCAGCACCCAGATGTTGACCCGGGATGAGAAGTGCACTCCAGCAGTGCACTGAGGCTAAAGCCACATCCATGCCTGCAAGAATATCTTCCTGGACTGCAGTGATGGCTATGCTCACAATGAGGGAGAGGTTTAGTCTCCTTGCCTTTTTCTTTAAAAACAGCTTTAATAAGAGATGAGGGGCACACTCTAAAACAGGAAGCCCAAACAAAAACCTAGAAGCAGGAATAACCAGGCTTTTTGCCACAAAGTCTGGAAGACCTCAAAGCCTGCTATGTGTCCGGAGAGAACATGTTAGTGAGCTGAGATTTACCAAAAGCCTGAAGAACCACTAAAAAGGCTCAGGGGCCACAGGAACACTCATTCACTCCACAGAGTTTTCTTGTGTTGGCCACTGTTCTCAGGAGTCATGAAAAATTGGTCACTGCTTGGGGCAGCTAATGTCTCCTGGCTGGTGACAACTAGAGGAAAACTCCTCGGCTTTCCTTTTGAGCCTTTCTCTTTGAAGGACAATGTTCTCAAGGTGAAAATGCCAAAAGAAATGGCTCAAGGAGACTGAGACCCAGCACTGGGGACAAGAATAAAACAGCCCTGGGACCATATAAATGCTCTGTTTGGAAGACTTCAATGAGCTTAGAGATCGAGACTCCAGAACTGGTCAAGAAGCTAAGATAAATTATAGTGAGCAGAAGTACCTGAAGAACAGAGATAGGCAAATTCTGCCCTGATTTTTTAAAAGGAAAAAGTGGGCCCTGGAAGTGTTACATTGGTAAGTCGAATGCTGATTCCTGGACCAGTGATATGTACCTAGCAGAGAAAAACGTGATAACTCATAATTAGCCACTAGCGTGGATAAGCTATACAAAGCTAATCTTATTTTCTCACTTTTCATTGTTTTACTATGAAAATGTGGCAGATGGGATATAGTTTGCAAGAAAGCAAGTTTTAAAATTTTTATGTAACTATCTCAGGGTCTCATTTTCCGAAAACTTGAACTAACTATATTGGGGGAAAGTCAATGAAATGTTATGACTTCAAAGTCATTTTGCAATTAAAACCCAGTCTTATTCAAGATTTTATAAGCTCTGGCTTTATGCAAATGCCTATGTTGAATGAGGAAAAGCATTTACTTCTACATCTTAATCTAGCCTGGTCTGGACTCCTTTGAAATGAGAACTGACCGAAGGTAATCAAAGGACAGTTGCCTTCACGTCCACATCTGCTAAGGGTCTCTGATCTGGTCCCCCTACTGCTGTCTACTGGATGATCCACACCATTCTCTTCTCTGTTGTTCCCTCTCTGCAAAAGTGGAATGACTTTTTCCTCCCACACCCTAGTGTTTCTCAGTCTTACCCGGGGCACTGGGAGAGTTTAGCTACTCTTCCATTCTCCCTTGGGACTATAGAAAGCTCTGTGTGGTTGCATTAGAATCCCTGGTCCGAGAGGTCCCTCCTAGCCATGTCTACTCAACTACTCGTACCATCCTTATCTCATGCTTCTGGTGCATAAGGCCAGTCTGCAAGGCAGCTCCTTCCCAAAGCCCCAACTCAGCATTAGGTCCCAGGTTCCCTCTACTTTTGGATCCCTAAAGGTGGAGTTCCCTGATCTCCATCCTCTTCTTGACCTATGGCTGGCTATAGGCAGGGGCCCTGCTCTCCCCACCACAGCACCAGCAGCTGACTCTCTTGCTTGCTTTCCACTTTCTCTTTCTTCTTTCCAGCTCAGAGTATCCTAATTTCACATCCATATAAGAGGGATAGAGGGAAGAAAACGTAGTAGGATGGAGACTACTACAATCTGAAGTGAAGTGAAGTCGCTCAGTCGTGTCCGACTCTTTACGACACCATAGACTGTAGCCTACCAAGCTCCTCTGTCCATGGGATTTCTAGGCAATAGTACTGGAGTGGATTGCCATTTCCTTCTTCAGGGGATCTTCCCAACCCAGGGCTCGAACCCAGGTCTCCTGCATTGTAGACAGACGCTTTACCGTCTCCCCTTCTGCCTTTTGGCTTTTTGATATTTAAAGTTAAGAGTTTCGTGGGTTTTGTTCCTGGTTCCACAACTCCCTGCATGTATTGACAAGTTTAGGTTGGCTGGCTGCAAGCAAGGTACACACCACCAAATAGAAAGCGCAGCAAAAGTAAATTTGTAAAACTTCATCATAACTCTGCACCTAGAAAACAACTCACTCAAGAAAATTTGGATAATACAGAAAGGTAAATTAGTTTCCCATTTAGATACTAGGTTCTTAGATAAACCAGATTTGAAGATTATAATAATGATAGAAATATCAAATACCTTCATTCTGATAAGACAAAAACTCACCAGATAGACTGTGGAGTCAAGTGGTTTTATGGCTGACTAAACAATTTGCTTGAAGCTTATTGAATTATAGATCAATTTCTCCCTGGGAGAAAATCTTTAATCTACTGTACTGCATTCTGTTCAACAAATCTATTAATGATTTTGTTGAGAACAGAAGATGTGATTATCAAATTTGTAGACGGCCCTCAGCTAGGAAGGACAGACAGACTGACTGCACCAATGGACTGAGACTAATTTAATGAAACATCTCAATAATAATTGTATCTTGCTGCTGCTAAGTCACTTCAGTCGTGTCTGACTCTGCACGACCCCACAGACAGCAGCCCACCAGCCTCCCCCATCCCTGGGATTCTCCAGGCAAGAACACTGGAGTGGGGTGCCATTTCCTTCTCCAATGCATGAAAGTGAAAGTGAAGTCACTCAGTCATGTCTGACTCTTAGTGACCCCACGGACTGCAGCCCACCAGGCTCCTCCACCCATGGAATTTTCCAGGCAAGAGTACTGGAGTGGGGTGCCATTGCCTTTGTATCTTGAAGTCATATTTAATACAATAACATCATAACTACAGGATAGTGGTGACCCAGTTAAATAACAAAGGAGCACCAAGTTCATATCCTAGAAGACAACCATTATAGTAATATGTGTCGGGAATAAGACACAACAGTGGGAAAATCTAATGGGCTGGGGGCTATGATAGTAGAAGATCCGCTTCCATAAGAAGTATATATTTCATTAGAGCCTATTCTAGAAAACTACATCTTCCCTCAATCCAACCTGCAAGTGTTATGGTTTCCCCTCGAAAACATTCCATAGCTCCTCACTGCCTCCAGGGAAAAGCTCAAGCTCCCTTGATAGTATACCATACCCTCATGACCTATTTCAGCTATCCAGTTTCATTGCCCATTGTTCTGGCTTCCTAACTGCTTCCCATTCCAAACACCCAATTTCCTCCTTACATATATTTTGTGTGTGCGTGTGTGTGCCTTTGTTTCTTTTGTGCCTTGCCTAAAATTTCACCCTGACTATGAGGTATGGGACAGTGTGGAAGGGAAGGGATGTCTCTTTTGGGTCAGAATTAGTGGTAGTGGGGAGGTGCAGGGAACAGAATCCCATGGAGTGAGGAACTAGACAGCCTGAGAGCACAGATGAAAAGTAACCAAGATGGGGGTTGTGCACATCTGGGGACTCCCAAATGCTGGGAGGAAGCCAAAGAGAAACATGAAAGCTATGGTACAGAGTCAAGGAGCTGAAGCTAAAGAGGTAAGTAAGAATGAGGGGAGCCAGCTCCCTATGATGTTTGCCTTCTCTGTTACCTTAATCGTTTCCCAAAACTTTCAAAATCTTTATCTCTTTCGTCTCTTTTGACTTCAAGATGGAGATGATACTCTCTTCCTTGTGCAATTCTGTACCCCAAATATTTCTCTATTCGATTGCATATGGCCCAGGTTTTCAATTATTTGTTACATTTCCAACTCTCATATTAGACTGAACACTTGCTTGATGGTGGGGCTGTGAATTACCTATGTAATCCCAGGGTTCAGCCCATAGTACTGTATCAGTAACATAGTATCTGACACATAGTATGCACTATATAAACATATACACACACCTGTGTATTTATCTGTATGTATGTACACACGTACACATATATATATGTACATGCTGATGCTAAGTCGCTTCAGTTGTGTCCGACTCTGTGCGACCCCATAGACGGCAGCCCACCAGGCTCCCCTGTCCCTGGGATTCTCCAGGCAAGAACACTGGAGTGGGTTGCCATTTCCTTCTCCAATGCATGAAAGTGAAAAGTGAAAGTGAAGTCGCTCAGTCGTCTTCGACTCTTAGCGACCCCATGGACTGCAGCCTACCAGGCTCCTCCACCCATAGGATTTTCCAGGTAAGAGTACTGGAGTGGCATGCCATTTCCTTCTCCAATATATGTACATAATACATATTTAATAAATTAATGGTGAATTTACCTTGTTAAATCATATTTCTCAAGTATAATGCCAATATTAGCATGCAGAAATCATGGCATCCTGATCTATCTCATTACGAGAGAATTATCCTTTAAAAAAATTCATTATTGAGTAGAAAATGTTTTCCAATCCATGTTCTAAATTAGTCATACCTATTCAAAGGCAAGGCATTTGGATCATATGGCTTCACCATGTGTGTTCCTGACTGCTTAAGGCCTCTGTAAGTGTTCTGTTTAGAAGGAAATAAAATACCTGATATTAACATAAAACCCTTCCACTGTCCTTCAAATCTTGCATATGTGAGTGGGCTAAATCCCTACCATAGAAACATGCTATTTTATTTTTGTTTTTATATTTGACTTTAGCAGATTTTTTAATATGCATAAGCAAGAGAGTTCCAGGAAAACATCTATTTCTGCTTTATTGACTATGCCAAAGCCTTTGACTGTGTGGANGAGAGAACATGTTAGTGAGCTGAGATTTACCAAAAGCCTGAAGAACCACTAAAAAGGCTCAGGGGCCACAGGAACACTCATTCACTCCACAGAGTTTTCTTGTGTTGGCCATTGTTCTCAGGAGTCATGAAAAATTGGTCACTGCTTGGGGCAGCTAATGTCTCATGGCTGGTGACAACTAGAGGAAAACTCCTCAGCTTTCCTTTTGAGCCTTTCTCTTTGAAGGACAATGTTCTCAAGGTGAAAATGCCAAAAGAAATGGCTCAAGGAGACTGAACCCAGCATTGGGGACAAGAATAAAACAGCCCTGGGACCATATAAATGCTCTGTTTGGAAGACTTCAATGAGCTTAGAGATCGAGACTCCAGAACTGGTCAAGAAGCTAAGATAAATTATAGTGAGCAGAAGTACCTGAAGAACAGAGATAGGCAAATTCTGCCCTGATTTTTTAAAAGGAAAAAGTGGGCCCTGGAAGTGTTACATTGGTAAGTCGAATGCTGATTCCTGGACCAGTGATATGTACCTAGCAGAGAAAAACGTGATAACTCATAATTAGCCACTAGCGTGGATAAGCTATACAAAGCTAATCTTATTTTCTCACTTTTCATTGTTTTACTATGAAAATGTGGCAGATGGGATATAGTTTGCAAGAAAGCAAGTTTTAAAATTTTTATGTAACTATCTCAGGGTCTCATTTTCCGAAAACTTGAACTAACTATATTGGGGGAAAGTCAATGAAATGTTATGACTTCAAAGTCATTTTGCAATTAAAACCCAGTCTTATTCAAGATTTTATAAGCTCTGGCTTTATGCAAATGCCTATGTTGAATGAGGAAAAGCATTTACTTCTACATCTTAATCTAGCCTGGTCTGGACTCCTTTGAAATGAGAACTGACCGAAGGTAATCAAAGGACAGTTGCCTTCACGTCCACATCTGCTAAGGGTCTCTGATCTGGTCCCCCTACTGCTGTCTACTGGATGATCCACACCATTCTCTTCTCTGTTGTTCCCTCTCTGCAAAAGTGGAATGACTTTTTCCTCCCACACCCTAGTGTTTCTCAGTCTTACCCGGGGCACTGGGAGAGTTTAGCTACTCTTCCATTCTCCCTTGGGACTATAGAAAGCTCTGTGTGGTTGCATTAGAATCCCTGGTCCGAGAGGTCCCTCCTAGCCATGTCTACTCAACTACTCGTACCATCCTTATCTCATGCTTCTGGTGCATAAGGCCAGTCTGCAAGGCAGCTCCTTCCCAAAGCCCCAACTCAGCATTAGGTCCCAGGTTCCCTCTACTCTTGGATCCCTAAAGGTGGAGTTCCCTGATCTCCATCCTCTTCTTGACCTATGGCTGGCTATAGGCAGGGGCCCTGCTCTCCCCACCACAGCACCAGCAGCTGACTCTCTTGCTTGCTTTCCACTTTCTCTTTCTTCTTTCCAGCTCAGAGTATCCTAATTTCACATCCATATAAGAGGGATAGAGGGAAGAAAACGTAGTAGGATGGAGACTACTACAATCTGAAGTGAAGTGAAGTCGCTCAGTCGTGTCCGACTCTTTACGACACCATAGACTGTAGCCTACCAAGCTCCTCTGTCCATGGGATTTCTAGGCAATAGTACTGGAGTGGATTGCCATTTCCTTCTTCAGGGGATCTTCCCAACCCAGGGCTCGAACCCAGGTCTCCTGCATTGTAGACAGACGCTTTACCGTCTCCCCTTCTGCCTTTTGGCTTTTTGATCTTTAAAGTTAAGAGTTTCGTGGGTTTTGTTCCTGGTTCCACAACTCCCTGCATGTATTGACAAGTTTAGGTTGGCTGGCTGCAAGCAAGGTACACACCACCAAATAGAAAGCGCAGCAAAAGTAAATTTGTAAAACTTCATCATAACCCTGCACCTAGAAAACAACTCACTCAAGAAAATTTGGATAATACAGAAAGGTAAATTAGTTTCCCATTTAGATACTAGGTTCTTAGATAAACCAGATTTGAAGATTATAATAATGATAGAAATATCAAATACCTTCATTCTGATAAGACAAAAACTCACCAGATAGACTGTGGAGTCAAGTGGTTTTATGGCTGACTAAACAATTTGCTTGAAGCTTATTGAATTATAGATCAATTTCTCCCTGGGAGAAAATCTTTAATCTACTGTACTGCATTCTGTTCAAAAAATCTATTAATGATTTTGCTGAGAACAGAAGATGTGATTATCAAATTTGTAGACGGCCCTCAGCTAGGAAGGACAGACAGACTGACTGCACCAATGGACTGAGACTAATTTAATGAAACATCTCAATAATAATTGTATCTTGCTGCTGCTAAGTCACTTCAGTCGTGTCTGACTCTGCACGACCCCACAGACAGCAGCCCACCAGCCTCCCCCATCCCTGGGATTCTCCAGGCAAGAACACTGGAGTGGGGTGCCATTTCCTTCTCCAATGCATGAAAGTGAAAGTGAAGTCACTCAGTCATGTCTGACTCTTAGTGACCCCACGGACTGCAGCCCACCAGGCTCCTCCACCCATGAGATGTGTATAAGAGACANACTCACTCAAGAAAATTTGGATAATACAGAAAGGTAAATTAGTTTCCCATTTAGATACTAGGTTCTTAGATAAACCAGATTTGAAGATTATAATAATGATAGAAATATCAAATACCTTCATTCTGATAAGACAAAAACTCACCAGATAGACTGTGGAGTCAAGTGGTTTTATGGCTGACTAAACAATTTGCTTGAAGCTTATTGAATTATAGATCAATTTCTCCCTGGGAGAAAATCTTTAATCTACTGTACTGCATTCTGTTCAACAAATCTATTAATGATTTTGTTGAGAACAGAAGATGTGATTATCAAATTTGTAGACGGCCCTCAGCTAGGAAGGACAGACAGACTGACTGCACCAATGGACTGAGACTAATTTAATGAAACATCTCAATAATAATTAGATCTTGCTGCTGCTAAGTCACTTCAGTCGTGTCCGACTCTGCACGACCCCACAGACAGCAGCCCACCAGCCTCCCCCATCCCTGGGATTCTCCAGGCAAGAACACTGGAGTGGGGTGCCATTTCCTTCTCCAATGCATGAAAGTGAAAGTGAAGTCACTCAGTCATGTCTGACTCTTAGTGACCCCACGGACTGCAGCCCACCAGGCTCCTCCATCCATGGAATTTTCCAGGCAAGAGTACTGGAGTGGGGTGCCATTGCCTTTGTATCTTGAAGTCATATTTAATACAATAACATCATAACTACAGGATAGTGGTGACCCAGTTAAATAACAAAGGAGCACCAAGTTCATATCCTAGAAGACAACCATTATAGTAATATGTGTCGGGAATAAGACACAACAGTGGGAAAATCTAATGGGCTGGGGGCTGTGATAGTAGAAGATCCGCTTCCATAAGAAGTATATATTTCATTAGAGCCTATTCTAGAAAACTACATCTTCCCTCAATCCAACCTGCAAGTGTTATGGTTTCCCCTCGAAAACATTCCATAGCTCCTCACTGCCTCCAGGGAAAAGCTCAAGCTCCCTTGATAGTACACCATACCCTCATGACCTATTTCAGCTATCCAGTTTCATTGCCCATTGTTCTGGCTTCCTAACTGCTTCCCATTCCAAACACCCAATTTCCTCCTTACATATATTTTGTGTGTGCGTGTGTGTGCCTTTGTTTCTTTTGTGCCTTGCCTAAAATTTCACCCTGACTATGAGGTATGGGACAGTGTGGAAGGGAAGGGATGTCTCTTTTGGGTCAGAATTAGTGGTAGTGGGGAGGTGCAGGGAACAGAATCCCATGGAGTGAGGAACTAGACAGCCTGAGAGCACAGATGAAAAGTAACCAAGATGGGGGTTGTGCACATCTGGGGACTCCCAAATGCTGGGAGGAAGCCAAAGAGAAACATGAAAGCTATGGTACAGAGTCAAGGAGCTGAAGCTAAAGAGGTAAGTAAGAATGAGGGGAGCCAGCTCCCTATGATGTTTGCCTTCTCTGTTACCTTAATCGTTTCCCAAAACTTTCAAAATCTTTATCTCTTTCGTCTCTTTTGACTTCAAGATGGAGATGATACTCTCTTCCTTGTGCAATTCTGTACCCCAAATATTTCTCTATTCGATTGCATATGGCCCAGGTTTTCAATTATTTGTTACATTTCCAACTCTCATATTAGACTGAACACTTGCTTGATGGTGGGGCTGTGAATTACCTATGTAATCCCAGGGTTCAGCCCATAGTACTGTATCAGTAACATAGTATCTGACACATAGTATGCACTATATAAACATATACACACACCTGTGTATTTATCTGTATGTATGTACACACGTACACATATATATATGTACATGCTGATGCTAAGTCGCTTCAGTTGTGTCCGACTCTGTGCGACCCCATAGACGGCAGCCCACCAGGCTCCCCTGTCCCTGGGATTCTCCAGGCAAGAACACTGGAGTGGGTTGCCATTTCCTTCTCCAATGCATGAAAGTGAAAAGTGAAAGTGAAGTCGCTCAGTCGTCTTCGACTCTTAGCGACCCCATGGACTGCAGCCTACCAGGCTCCTCCACCCATAGGATTTTCCAGGTAAGAGTACTGGAGTGGCATGCCATTTCCTTCTCCAATATATGTACATAATACATATTTAATAAATTAATGGTGAATTTACCTTGTTAAATCATATTTCTCAAGTATAATGCCAATATTAGCATGCAGAAATCATGGCATCCTGATCTATCTCATTACGAGAGAATTATCCTTTAAAAAAATTCATTATTGAGTAGAAAATGTTTTCCAATCCATGTTCTAAATTAGTCATACCTATTCAAAGGCAAGGCATTTGGATCATATGGCTTCACCATGTGTGTTCCTGACTGCTTAAGGCCTCTGTAAGTGTTCTGTTTAGAAGGAAATAAAATACCTGATATTAACATAAAACCCTTCCACTGTCCTTCAAATCTTGCATATGTGAGTGGGCTAAATCCCTACCATAGAAACATGCTATTTTATTTTTGTTTTTATATTTGACTTTAGCAGATTTTTTAATATGCATAAGCAAGAGAGTTCCAGTTGTATAAATTTAAAGTGTACAGTGTGATGATTTGATATATACACATATTGTGAAATCAGCACTACATAACAGCTAGTTACACATCCATTACCTCACATCATTACCTTTTTGTGTTTGTCTGGTGAGAACATTAAGAACTATTCTCTTAGCAAATTTAAAGTATGCAATACTGTATTCTTAACTATAGTCACCAAGCTGTACATTCAATCCTCAGAACTTATTTATCTCACAAGTGGAAATTTGTATGCTTTGAGCCCCCAGCCCAGGAAACCACTTTTCTGCTTTTTTTCTGTGAGTTGAACTTTTTTAGATTGCATATGAAAGTAAGAGGCCATAAGCATTTGTCTTTCTGCATTCTGACATTTTCCCACTTAGTATGATGCTCTTAAATTCCATATATGGTGTCACAAATGGAAGAATTGCCTCCTTTTATGGCATATATATTATATATATACATATGTTTTACATATATAACATTGCCTTTATCTTTTCATCTTTTGAAGTACAGATGTTCCCATTTCTTATCTATTTATGAGTCAAGCTGCAGTGAACATTGGGGTAAAGTGACATTTTCCCAAAGAAGACATGCATTTCTCCATGTATTTTAATAGTTAATGAATATGCACACACATATATGTATACCTTTGCCCTTAAAATATGATGATTATATTATATACATTGTTCATCATCTTTCTTCTTTCCTTTACCAATATATCTTGGAAATCAAGTTGCATCAGTATGTATCTTCTTCAATCATTTTAGTATTAATGGAGTTTTCTTTGTGTAGCTATATTATAACTGACTTAGCAGGGTTCCTATCAATAAATATTAAATTGTCCCTAGTTCTTTTCTGCATACAAGCATAATCACTGCACTGAATGACACAAGCATTTTTATGTAGAGGCGTAAGAATAATCATAGGAGAAATTTCCAGAAGTAGAATTTCATGGTCAAATGGAAAGTCCATTTAAATTTTCTATGTGTATTGCCAAATCACTCTGGAATAAGATAGCTTCATAATATCCTCCTATAGATAATGTTTGAGAATGTCTGTTTCTCATAATGAACAATAGTATCAAACTTTTTGATCTCTATTAATGATAGGTAAAAGTAGTATCTCAATGAAGTTTAAATTTTTGTCTTTTGATATTTAAATTCACTTGTGTTTCCATTTTCTCTAACTTTCTGTGAGAGTGTTCATTTTTCAGTTGGTTGTTGGTCTTTTCATATTAGTGTGTTAGAGCTCCTATTATTTATTAAGAAAATTATCTCTGTATTTGATCAACTGCTCGGTCATATCCAACTCTTTGCGACCCCATGGACTGCAGCATGCCAGGCTTCCCTGTTCATCACCAACTCCCAGGGCTTACTCAGACTCATGTCCATCGAGTTGGTGATGCCATCCAACCATCTCATTCTCTGTTGTCCCCTTCTCCACTGGCCTTCAATCTTTCCCAGCATCAGGGTATTTTCAAATTAGTCAGTTCTTTGCATCAGGTGGCCAAAGTATTGGAGTTTCAGCTACAGCATCAGTCTTTCCAATGAATATCAGGAGTGATTTCCTTTAGGATGGACTGGCTGGATCTCCTTGCAGTCCAAAGGACTCTCAAGAGTCTTCTCCAACACCACAGTTCAAAAGCATCAATTCTTCTATGCTCAGCCTTCCTTATGGTTCAATTCTCACATCCATAAATGACTACTGGAAAAACCATAACTTTGACTATACGGACCTTTGTCAGCAAAGTGATGTCTCTGCTTTTTAATACGCTGTCTATGTTTATTGTAGATTTTCTTCCAAGGAGCAAGCATCTTAATTTTGTCACTGCAGTGACAATGTCTACAGTGATTTTGGCCCAAGAAAATAAAATCTGCCACTGTTTCTACTTTTCCCCCATCTATTTGCCACAAAGTTATAGGACCAGATGCCATGATCTTGGTTTTTTGAATGTTGAGTTTTAAGCCAGCTTTTTCACTCTTCTCTTTCACTTTCATCAAGAAGCTCTTTAGTTCCCCTTCACTTTCTGCCATCATTGCACATCTGAGGTTGTTAATATTTCTCCTGGCAGTCTTGATTCCAGCTTGTGATTCATTCAGCCTGGCATTTTGCATGATATACTCTGCATATAAATTAAATAAGCAGGGTGACAATATACAGCCTTGATTTACTCCTTTCCCAATTATGTCGGGACAGTTTTAAGTCCAAATTTTTCCTCTAAACGTTCTTTCTTTTTTTTTTACATTTAAGCCTTTTATTTCTCTGAAATTAATTTTGGTATAGCAAGTATTTTCCTCTGTTTTGAAAGAAATGAACATCCCCATATGTGGCAGCACAGAATCAGAGAAATAGAGATGCGGAGCCTAGCTACACCATCAATAAGTAGCCTTCCATGACTGGAGGATACATCTTCCTGGCTCCAAGCTTTTTACAAACGAATGGTGTGTTGACAGAATGACACTGTGGGCTCCTCAACACCAATGGCCATGAAAAAGCCTTCTCCTTCCTTTGCCTTCTGCTTGCAGCATAGATTCAGAAGCATACAGACCCGGGAGCAAAGATCTGCTTTCCCTTGTGAATTGTGAAGCTTTGTGCAAGGGATTTTATTTTAATCTCAGTTTCTGCATCTGTGAAAGTGAGGATACCAGTTCCTATACATGGTAGCTACTGTGAGGGTTAAGGGTGTATGATGTTGGCTGGCACTGTTCCAAGCCTCTAAAAGCTGTCTAATGAATGTTAGTTTAAGCTTTAATTTTCTTTTTTTCATTTAACTTTGTCTTTTCTCTTGTATAAGTTGAAGTCAAGCCTAGTCAGAAATCATGATCCCTAGATTGCCATATTGGCCTCCTTCACATCTCAACCTCTGTACCTACACTTTCTTGGAATCTGGGACCCTCCCCACCACACCCATCAGTACTTGCTGTGGAAAACGTGCACCTTACTGTGAAAGTCTAAGCCTGAACCTGGAATTCCGCCTGGATTCCCTCAACTACCGGACTATCTCAGTGCTCAGATCAGACACTTTCCCCTTGATTACTTCCCTGACTCCAGCCTTGCCCCGCCCTCCAAATTTTTGCTGGAACCTGCTGCTAAATTGCTAGATTCTACCTCTCAGAACAAAATATCTCTCACTATTTCCCTGCGTGGAGGCTGAAACCCTGGTGGCTCTTGACGGACATAGCTCTCCATGCGCTCACTTCTGCAGTTGGGTGCTTCCCTCCAGGTGCTTCTAGATTCCCCAGCACTCCATTCTTTTCCATTCCTCCCTTCCATACCTCCTGACTTATTCCTCCATCCCGGAATGCTGTTTCCCTTATTCTTCTTTCTCCTGGAAAACTCTGCCTTATTCCTATAGGCCCTGTTCCCGCCTTCTCTTCCTTCTCTCTGCGAATTCGTGCTCCTCTCTTCCTTACCATCCTTCATCACTTTGCTTTTGTTCCCACCTTGACCCAAAGAGGGTGGCTTTGAGACCCCATTTTACTTCATACATGCAGAGATTACAACACTTACCACATGACATCTCTTTTGTCCTTGCATGGGACTCAATTACTCATATTTATGTCTGATTTTCCTTTAAACTATTTGCATTTGAAGCTACAGCTCTATTTAACACCAGCACCCTTCCTAGTACATAGTACATCCTCCAAATTATTTATTAAAAATAAAACACTAACCTGTCCATATCCAGACATTTTCTGGTCTCCAGGTAAAGAATGATTGAGTTAGAATTTTCAAACATGATTTTCAACTGATGCCAAGATACATCAAGGAAGAGCTTCCATTTTTATTTTCTCTGTCAGTACTTCAGCTGCTGTTTGGTATTTTATAATGTGAACCTGTTATAAAGCATTAGCTAATGAATCAGAATTTTGCCTAGATACAAAAAGAGCACAAAGGCCTTTTTTAGGTGGGATGCTATAAAGCTGTTTTGAAGTGTTTTGTGTGTGTGTGTGTGTGTGTGTGTGTGTGTGTGTGTGCTTCACACATATCTGAAAATAATAGCTTTAATCCCTTTGGTTAACATTGTGTATCTTACATTTTACTGTGAGATGTCATTTTTATGAAATTAGTTTGTGGTTATCTACTTGGAAATAAAATACCAGAAACATTGGTTACAACCCAAGAAACTATAAGTATATTCTAATTTAATTTTTGTAACTAAGAATATATTTAAGGGTAACAAAACAGCTAACCACAGTGCTGAAATCTTGATTGTTATTGTATTAGTTTCTTGATTGATGGGGAGCAACAACCAGGTTTCTTTTAAGCTCATCTATAGACTAAAACTCTGGACAGCAACTTGAAGAGAATTTGGAGCTTAATTCTGATGATCTGTACATTTTACATGTTCAGGATGGCACAGATTAAAATTTGGTTGCTGATGTTTATAGTGATGAAAAATTAGATTACTTTATTTGTACATATGTGACCCTGGTAAATTTCCAGAGATAAACCAGGGCATGATTTATGGACATTATAAGAGAGCTCATCAGTCCTTTTCTCTTGGAGATTTTTCTCTCCTTTAAACAAGTCTTAACCATGAGAAGGGAAAATAAGGAATGGGCAGGACAGGAGGATGCCCACTGGGCCGCCCAGCTTGTGGGAACAGCTGTGGCGTTCAATGAGTGGATACAGCACCACTCGCTCATACTCAGGGCTATAAGCAAGTTTCATATGAGATATCCAAGGACAACTTCAGAACTAAAAACTTTCATGATAAATGCAGATTAGACTAGAGTGTATGTTTATAGCCACTGGTTGTATAACGATCGGGTGCAAGTGCCAGTGGGAATGCTATTGCAGTGTAACAGAACTGAAAGACAAGTACAAACCAAAGTGTCTTCAATTACTACTATTACTGTCACCATTATTGTCTCACTTTTTTGCCTTTGCTTCCAGTCTCACTGATTTTAACATGATTCACATAGCATTTGGATGCACAGAAATTATTCAAATTCTTTACTTCTTCCTGAAGACATCACAACTGCTCCTCTAGAAATAAAGTTTTGTTTTATATATAAGTGAGATAAGTTGGAAATAAATCATCATCTGGGGACCCTGAAGTTGGGAGATTGTGGGGAAAGGAGTTTGCTGTTTTGGAGAGTAGGGGGTGGATTGCTTCAGAGCTGTATTCCAAGAGAAGTAAGAGCATTTATTATTGGAGTCAGAGAGCTGAGTAATACATTTGACTTTCTTTCTTTTTTTTTTTTTTTTGGCCCCACTTTCTTCTTTTTTTCCTGTCGTCGTGTTTTATCCCCTCAGTCCTTCTTTTTTCTTATTCCTTCATCCTTCCTTCTGTTTCCTTGTCCTTCTTTCTCTCCTCCATCCTCCCGAAGGAGCCTAGCAGCAGCACCAGTAGACACTGCTTTCTCCGCTGCATGGAGCCATAACACATCCAGTGATGTGTGATGCCCTCTGGCCACTGTACCCTGTCCTGTGACATGCACGTGTGGTGCATGCATGGGTGTCGGTACATGTCCCTCTATGCTGGGAGCTTCCAGGACAGCATGGTGAGCATAAAGAGCACGGACTTGGAGTTAGACAAATTTGGACTCAAGCCCTACCTTCCCCACTTGGTATTTGCCACGAGAATCCCAGGGATGGGGGAGCCTGGTGGGCTGCCATCTATGAGATCACATAGAGTCGGACACGACTGAAGCGACTTAGCAGCAGTAGCAGCAATAGCAACCTTAGGTAAGCTATCCAACCTCATGTGTGGAGGGGCAAGGGCAACACTTATCTCAAGGATGGTTGTGAGAGTTAAATACAGTGAGAGTTCAGAGCCTGGCATAGCTACATGGCATGTGTTTGATAAATACCAGTTTTATTGCCTATTTTTCTGTTCCAAACATGCAGTATGAGCTAACAGCACATCCTTAGGAAGCTCATCATCTGGCTAGGAAGAGGGGGTATACAACAGCACTGAGGCGCCAGCCATGCATGACACTGCCGCTGGCCTCCAGAGATGACGGGAGAGCCCTCTCCGTGCCCCTCCCTCACTGCCTGCCCCTAAGGGAGGGAGTCACAAATCTGATTGATCAAGTTCCAGGACACCCGAATTAGGTCAAGTCTGCTGGGTTGCTGGTGGGCAGGATTCTGCTTGTTCAAAGGTTTTGCATAGGAGCGTGGAACTCTCTTTTCCCTTTTAGGTTAGAAAGTGATGGCCCCCTTTCGCTTTTGAGAAGGCAGACATTTTACACTTTTGTGGACATTTCCACTTCCTTTCATTTCATAAGCCTTTCAGCATGTGGCAAATTTCAGGTTTAAACTTAAGGAGGGAAAACAGACCCTTTATATCTCTATCATCTTCCCATGATTCTGCTCTGGGATTGACAGCGGATCCCCAGCTGGTGGCAGAGTGAACACTTTGCTCATTGCTCATCTTAAATGTGTCCTTGTCCTGTGCTTGCATCTCCCTTGGTCCCTCATGGGGTCATGGGGATGGGCAGGCAGTATGCCATAGGGCAGGATCAGGCACTCCAAGCACTCCTGACCGTGATACCACCACACCACCAACAAAACACCCCAATACTTCTAACACACACCTTCGAGAAGACATAATCAAAATATAGATAGAGAAATTCCCAGAATGGGAATAGTATCCCTGGGAGGAGGTGTAGCATGGGGTGGGGAGGCAGCTCAGGTTGGAAGAGGAGACAGAAACCTGGCCTAGGCTTGAGGGACAGGGCTATGAATGACCAGAGGGGCTGGTCTATACCAAATGATTGTGATGTTTTGCCCTAGGATGAGGGCCTCAATATATTGCAGTAGAAGCATGGTATGCCTATTTTAGCAAGTATTTAGTAACGTTTTGTTCCATAATCATTCTCTTTTGACATTCTGGAACGTAAAGACTACCTTCTTTACTTCTCATAATAAAATTCAGAGCAAGAGAGTTTATTCCAAATGTGGTATGCCCCAGTTAGGACCCAAGAAAATGGTAACAACACTCTTCCCCCAGTTATTTAAGTGACTACCATGTGCAAATTCCTCATTTTATAAAATAAGAGTTGGGGCTTAGACAGGTGAAATGAGCTGCCCAAAGTCTCACAGGTAATAAGTGGCAGGGCCATGACTGGAACTTCAGATCTGGGACCACAGTGCCTGAGTTACTGTGGCGCCTGCTCACAACTCTGCCTGCCTCAGGTCCCCGAAATACCAGCCCATTTCAGTTGCAGTAGCACCCATGACCTTTTCCCAGGTGGGCAGCAGGTGCATGCTGTGGAGTGTCCCGGTAGCAGCTGCAGACTTGGCCCAGGCTGGGTGCCTTCTCTTGCCCTCTTGCCCTTGGGACCTACAGGACCCAGTGGAGGGTAGCGAGCTCACAGGCATTGGGATAACGAGCCTGACTCTGGTCATGTGGCTACTTGGCCTCTCTCTGTGGTCCTAGGGAGAGGGGATGCTGGTCCATTTCCTGTCTTTCTGCTGCCTAGTCAGATGAGGAAATCTCCTCTCAGACTTCTGTGTCTCCATTCTCTCATTGGTGACGGTGGATAACAACATCTGCTCAGCTTCTCTCAAGCTTATCATTAACATCAAGTATGACTGTGAATGTATAAACAATTTCTGAAGTTAAATACTGTATGTTACCGAGGTTTGTATCAAAGGTAATTGGGGGGAGGCAATATTGCTTAATTTTAGAATGGAGGCATTTCTGAGGGATCCACAGAAATATCCTACATATATTGTTGCCTGGGTATCAGTGCAGCTCTGAAATATCCTTTACTAGGGCCCAGCGGAAAAAGTCCATCTTGACTAATATTTAGCTTAAGTAAAAGAAAAAATCCAATGGAAACTGACTCTGGATAAGCTAAAAAATTAAAATCCCTAGAGTTGGTAGCAGTGACTCAGGATTTCTTCTGAAAGGGAGAAAAAACTGTTTATCACCAACTCCCCATGACATCTCTTTCAGAGCAAGGGGGGCTTTGAGAACCACCACAACCCACCATCCCCCATGGGCAGCTCCTTTCCTGAGAGTTCCAGGTGCCTCCCTCGGGCTTACAGCCGGAACGCCCACCCTGCCCCCTCAGACAAGGCTATCGGAAATAACCAGTGCAGGAGTCTCGCAGGCAGGGTCACCAGCTGCATCTTCAATGGGCCTGCGATGTCCTCAACTGATAGACCAAGTTGGTGAGCGTGAGGAGAGGAAAGAGGTTTTATAATTTGTGTGCCTGTTGAGACCTTTATTGCTATTTTCTATTGATCGTCTTGCTGCCAAGATACCGTGGCTTCTTCCTGACATGTAATAGCAGAATCTCACCTTCCTTATTGTTGTTGTTTTTTACTGAGAGTATTAGACTCTCCTAACAGCCCTCCTCACTGCTACCCACTGCCCAAAAGCCTGCCGCCTGCCACTGAGCATCCGTGTACATGCTGCTAAACCTTCTCCTCCTGTGCCTGTTGCTCTCACAGCCCAATCAGTCCCTAAGCTTTGTCAGACTAAGTGGCTTATCTTCCCACTGTGCCCAATAAAATTTGTTTTTTATTTTGTTGAAAAGAAATTTGATGCAGTGGCATTCAAATTCTTTGACTATTACCATGGAAAGAAATACAGTCTGTTGTAAACCAATGCACACATACATATACATGAACATAAATCAAAGATTCACAAACCAATAATTATCCTCACATATAAGGACTCTGAGCTTTGACATTTTCTATTCTATTCCACTCCATGCCATTTTATCCATCTTAAAAATACTGTGTGTGACCTTTAAAATAGATTTTATGGCAAACTAATGGGTCACAGTTGTCAACTTGAAAAACATTACCTAGTGTATACAGGGAAAGGCTTATCCTGTATCAGAGCCACCCGCTGGCAGCTACTTCTTTCTCCCCACATAGCCTATGATCCCAGTGGAGCTTGGGCCAACCCCAGCTCCTTCAGGGGCACCACCCAAATGCCTGGTGAGGTCCCTTCAGTAATACCCTCTTCCCAGCAAATACATGAATCTCTAATAAGGTGTGACTGTGGAAGAAGCCAAACTTCCTTTTATGTCTTTATTTCTTTTTCCTTCTACATCACCAGTACTACAGGTGATGCTAAAGGGAGACTGCACTGCTGGTTTGAGGAGACCTGAAAGGAATGAAAATGTTCAGTTTGGAAAGTTGCCTTAAGCTGCATCACCTGTCCTCTTAACTGAAAGGGAAGCACTGGAAGACGTTCATCTGTTCACACAGGCTTTCCTGAGGGACGGGCCCCAGTCTACCTGTCCTCCCCTGTCTCCCAGTTCCTGTCTCTGCAGTGTTCCTGCTGATGCTGTGGGCCTCCATCCCCTGAGGGTGTCCAAGGAGCGTGTCTGAATACCGCCTCCCTCACCCTCGTGGTGTCTGTGACGCACTGCTCACTTTTCAATTCTGAAGGGAGTTAGCCTGACCTGCACACACAAGAGCTTTTTAAAAATACCTCTGCCCAGAGCCTCATTCCCAGCAATTCCCATTTAGGTGGCCTGAAGTGGGGTATGGGCACTGGAGTTTTTGAGAGCTCCCTGGGGTTTCTGATGAACAACCAGGGTGGGAGCAACACTGGGATTGGCTGACACTGGGGGTTGGAGTGGGGGGAACTTCAGGAATGAAGTCCAGGGGTCTCAGTTTCCAGGCTCAGTTCTCCTTAAGATGTTCTAACCACCTGGAGGTGTACAAGGAGAGCTCTCGATCACACAGATGGGAGCGATGCAATCAAACACAGAGACTTCCCCCAGACAAATCATTAATTATTAGAATTGGTGCAGTTTACATGCATGTTTAGAAAAAAAAAAAAAAACTCTCTTACAGGCAACATAATCTGCACAGACCCCCTCATTATTACAAAGAATTGTGTCAGCCCCTCTCTGCCCACCCCCTTCTTCAATCTCTACCTTCCAGGCTGTGACCTTAGATCTTAGGGCTCCAAATATGAGCTCTCTAACTGCCACAGTTTTGAAACATCTTCTCTGTGCTTTTGGCCAATGTTTGTTAAAATTTAACATGGCCAGGACTCACCCAAGGATACCTGTTAAGATGCAAGTTCTGACTCAGTAGGTCTGATGTGGGGCCCCAGGTTCTACATTTAGCTCTCATGTGATGCTGATGCTGCTGTTCCACTCTGAGTGTAGGTCTTAGAACAGATTGGTTTCTGGCCAGGGTTTCCCTACATGATGGCTGTAAGCAGGCAAGAAGCCATGTGGGAGTTTGATGATCTCATGAAGTCAGCGCCAGACACCTGGGGTCAGTGGAGAGGTGCAGAAAAGCTTCGTTCAATGAACTGACCTCCCAGATCAGGGCCCTCTCAGTGTTCTCAGCTTGTGGGAGGGCATGGGGCTTGCTGGAAAGGCCCTACCTGGTTCTCTCTCTACTGAGAACTTCCCTCCTTGTCTCCCCTTGGCTGATTAACTTCAAAGCTGGTTCTGACCATATCAAAAGCAACATGGTTTAGGTGCCAGCATCTTTAGAATTAGAAAATTTAATAAGCCTACACAAAGAGGCTACTTATTTATAGTAACTCCATAATGGCTAATTTACTTATATATATAAATTCAGAAATACCAAGAAGTCAAGGAAAACAAGAAACTTCCAAGTGGAAAATGTATACTGCCTCTTCTTGGAGTGTGAACATTTGCTTTCACATGTTCAGCTTCTTCCTGAAGTTTTTTTTTTTAATTTTTTTAAGCACTTAATGCCCTGGCTGAGATAGTAATAACTACCCTGTTGCTTTCCTACTCGATAATTTGCTAACATTGCAGCAGTGTCTTGAATCCATCTGATCTTGATAGTGAGTCAGACTTCTCTTCCCAGAATGGCTTGAACAAACCCTTTCTTTGGAACAAAGCCACTTCATCCTATTGGTTCTTTCACTGAAGCTCATCTTGGCCAGAGACACCCACCCAAAGCTTCTTTTTATTAGAGAGATCTGTATCATTGCCACTTGAGTTTATCTCTTTCTGGTTAGCGTCTCAAAGGAGTAATTTATTTGAACCACAAGCAATATTAGGATTGTAAAGAAAATGACCATTTTCCTTAAAAAAAAAAAAATCAAGTTCAGTCCTCTAAGGTTGGAAAGGGAGGGAAGTTTGCCTTGTAGAAAACAATTGCTCTGCTTCCCAGCCCTAATTCTCCTCTGCTCTGTTTTATCCTCTGTTGCCAAGAGCCACTTTCTCCTAGAAACTGTCATCAGCTGCCGTCAACCATCCATCCCTTGCCTGTGGGTCTTTAGATGCTAGGTGTAGATGCTAGATGTTCCCTTGTAACATTCTTGCCACATATGTAACCACAGGTATACCTACAATTGACTCAGAGGCACAGCTGAGAAAATGAGGATATTTAAACCAGCCTAAAAGACTTGCTCAGTCATGTCTGACACTTTGCAGCCTCATGGACGGTAGCCTGCCAGGCTCCTGTGTCCATGGAATTCTCCAGGCAAGAATACTGGAGTGAATTGCCATGCCCTCCTCCAGGAGATCTTCCCTACCTAGGAGTCGAATCCAGGTCTCCCACATAATGGGCAGATTCATTACTGTTTAAGCTACCCAGAAAGCTTGACAAAAGACCAGGACAGTGAATGCCAAATTGGATGGCCCTTTAAACATCAGGTCATTAAGTTTTGATCCCAAAGATTCTGCTCTGGTAGCTTCTCAAATGATTCTGGATGATTCTGACCTGGTCTATGGGTTATACTTTGATAAATACTAGCTAAGAGATTAAATATAAAGAAGAAATAAACTGAGAGAATAGCATACAAATAAATAGGATCTGTTTGTAAGTTTATGATCTGAGGCTCCAAGAACTCTCTGTCCATCTAGCCCTCCGCTCTCCTGTCAGTCTAGGCCCTGAGGGGGCGATCCAGAACAGAGGGGTGTCCCTGATCCCTCCCGTCAAGGTTAGTTCTCTAGGTTTTGAGGCCTGGCCTCTTTCTTTAATGAATGATAATAAAACCCTCTATTTTTAAAGAGGGCCTCACTCTCCACCAGAAGGGTAGGTAATTATGCCACTGAGTCAAAAGGACAACCATATCTGAGCCCAATATAACATGTGTAATACCGGCCCAGAAAGGAAGCAGAAACATACAGTGTCAGTTAGTGGAGGGTGGGAATGTGCCATGGGTCATTTAAGAATAAATTTAAAAGTTCACACAGCTAATATTAAACAAAATGATTTATTTTTGTTCTAAATTTTTGTTTCTCCCACCCAGTATTTCTGGTCATCTTCAAACATTCTCCATCCTCTCTGATGAAAATCTTCCTCTTGCGTACCTGCTAGCATATGCATGGTAACTAGGAGGATGGGCCCGTCTTCCCAGAGCACACATTCTAAACAGGCTGAAGAAACTAAAATCAAATTGTTCCTAGGCGTTCTCCATCATAACAAATAACAAGCTGTCTAAAATCTTGTCTGGAATGAGAAGTATAAACAAATAAGTAGCATAATTTGTTTTTATCCATTTGTACTTTAATTACATGCTGTGTTCAGCAAGCAGTGGATAAGATTCAGGAGGCTGTGTGATTCTCCTTTTCCTAGTGATGAAGGGGAAAAACAAATCATTACATTAATAATGTTTTTTGGGGAGCAAAAGAAATGGATTGATGTTTTAAAAATAAATGTACCAGTTATAAAATTGCATTTTAATTTGGTTACTTTTTAAAGTTTTGGTCTTTATTTTTCTAACTTTATCATATAATTGAAAATAAAGAAATAACCTATTTGTTCAAGTGTAGTGTTAACACAAAGAAAACTCAAGTTCACTGAAGTTCAAGAACCCTGGAATTTGAGATTATGAAACTTTGATTTAAAAAGACTTATGGATTTGTATCTCCATAGCTAACACATTATATTGTAGCCTACAAAATAAAAATATTTTACCTCAAGAATGTACCATTTGAGATTCCTAGTCTCAAGGTAATGCTAATGTGAGAAATTGTTTGAATTATTATATTTCACTGGAACAAACTCTATTAGAAGCAGAGCTGATAAACTGGCCCTGGTGCTGGAACAGGTCTTAGCCATCAAGTTGCTGGATGGTGGGTGCAGATGGTGGGACAAGATGGTAACTGAAACTGTGGTGGTTGGGACACTTGGGGAAAACTTGAGGCAGAAATTCTTTTTTACCTGATGTGAAAGTTTTTTTTTTAGAATAGTCTCGACCAGCCCTAATTTGAACTAGACACACAGAGAAAAATAATGATCAATTCCAGCCTCTCTATGAAAGAAGTAAAGGGAAAGGGGAAGGAAAAAGAAAAAAGAAAGGGAAATAAATCAATGAGGATGTCTCATGCTGTGCTACTGAATAGTGTCCCACCATAGCCTAACTGAATTAAAACAAGTCCAATTTTGCTAAGCTTAATTTTTGGAGCCATCTCATTGTTCTGAAGGAACAAGAGCAAGCTTGAATTAAATGAGCATTAAGCATTTACACTACCTGAAATAACAGCAGGTATTTGTGTCTGTCATGGTCTGATACATAAATTTTCCATGTTCATATAGCTAATTATATGGTCTAGAGTAGTTATTAGCAAAAAGCTCTTATAGCAGACACCTGAAGGAAATAAAGCAAGTCAACCACAGTTTAAGCTCTATGTTTCATTATTTTTGAACTGGTAGGAAAGATGCTCAGAGGAAATCATGTAACTTGTCCTGTATGAGGGGCTGATGTACATGCAGTCCATAACACACTATGGTCACAGTATAAAGTCCATTAAAAAATAGATCAGCAGGAACATCATCTCAAAGCAAGTAAGGAAGAGTTCCTAAGGAGTGTGGTGATCATGTTCAGTCTGTCTCAGTCATGTCCAACTCCTTGTGACCCCATGGACTGTAGCCCTCCAGGCTCCTCTGTGCAGGGGCTTTCTCAGGCAAGAGTACTAGAGTAGGTTACCATTTCTACTCCGAGGTATCTTCTTGACCCAGGGATCAAACCCATATCTCTTATGTCTCCTGCATTGGCAGGTGGATTCTTTATCACTGAGCCACCTGGGAAGCCCCAAGCAGTTTGTTACCTGGTGGCAAAAGGCTCAAAATTTGTAGTTGACCATGATTTCAGTTCAAAATATGATTCTGTCTCTAGAATGCTATATAATCAGGAGAAATCTTACTAGTATCAGTTTTCTTTTCTAAAAAACAGTATAGTAAGCCTCAGGGTTTGTGTAATGATTAAATAAAGTTAACATATATAAATTGTCTTATTCATAATAAATGACTGTCCAGTGCTAGCTATGACAATCATCAAAAATTAAGTAGTCAAATATGAAGGGCTCTAGGAAAAATGAAGTTGATTAATATTATGAAAACATGTTTTTTTTTTCAATTTTAGCCTTTACAATAATTCAGCAGATGAATTTTCAGCAGATGTTTTTCAGACATCTTGCCCACCTGATTCTTTTCTTGCCGGTTTGCTGCTATTTTACAACTTATGAATAGAGTGATCAGAGTGCTAGAATAAACCCAACCCTTTTACCGTGTGTGTGTGTGTTAGCCACTTAGTCGTGTTCCACTCTTTGTGACCCACCCCATGGACTATAGCCCGCCAGGCTCTTCTGTCCATGGGATTCTCTAGGCAAGAATATTGGAGTGGCTTGCCATTTCCTTCTCCAGGGGATCTTCCTGACCCAGGGATTGAACCGGGGTCTCATATTGGAGGCAGATTCTTTGTCACTGAGCCATCAGGGAAGCCCAACCCTCTTACTGAGATACTTTTAAAAGAGCAAGGGAGAATAGAATTTAAATGATGTTATTATTTTTTAAGAGTCTCTGTGACATAAGTACATAAAGGTGAAAAACAATCCTGAAATAGGAAACATGTTTTTATTAACATTTTATCCACAAGGTAGGGCTTCCCAGGTGGCACTAATGGTAAAGAACCCAGTTGCCAATGCAGGAGACGTAAGAGATGTGGGTTTAATATGTGGGTCGAGAAGATCCCCTGGAGGAGGGCATGACAGCTCACGCCAGTATTCTTGCCTGGGAAAGTCCATGGATAGAGGAGCCTGGCAAACTACAGTCCACAGGGTCGCAAAGAGTTGGACATGACTGAAGTGACTTAGCATGCATGCACACATCCGTAAGGTTAAAAAAGTAGTAACACAAATTATAATAAGTTAAAAAAGACTAAGAAGAAGTAAAAGAAATTTACCCTCAAGTACCGGGTGAAAAATGTGATCCAAAATTCGAATGTGACAAAGGAAACTCTAGAATTAAGAAAAACAGGGCACACAGGGCTGAAATAATCCCAGGAAAAAGGAGATCGTTGGTCACATCTAATGCAGCTGAAAATGCAGTTTTCAGTCCCTAGGAATCAGCCCTGACAGGCGGGTTGGGGCAGTGGCACATGCTGTTGGGGGTGAAGGTCATCTCTCTGGGCCTGAAGCCCTCTGCAGACAAACTTTTGTCTTTCATGGATTTGTCATCAATGAGAACCTGATTCACCAGAAGGAGCTAGAGAATCAATAGACTTGGGCTTGCTTGATTTCACATCATAAGAAACTCATCCATCAGTTATCACATTATGTCCACATCCACAGAAATGCATCTATTATAGTACTTTATTGCCTCTGTGAGGAGATTAGTCAAAATAGCACTTAAGAATCTGGAAACATCCAGCCTTCAGATTCTTTCATAGACTCATATAATAGGTAATTGAGAGAGCTTGTCCATCATTTCTGAGTGGTATTTTCCTTTAAACATTATTTTCTTTAGCTCTTTAAAGTTGTGACCTTTAAATTTTTTCAAGATTCACATTTTTGTATACTTTAAAGTAAGTTGGCGCTTCTGTGAAATTTCCACTGGAATTTCTCAAAATAAGTGCAGTGTAAATCTGACAGGGCAGAGTCAATGAAACCAGGAACAGAGAGAGGGATCAATTAGGAGGATTCTGACCCATTCTTCATTCATTTTTATTTAGGAAATATGTATGGGCCATCTATCCACCAAGAACCAGACATTCTTCTAGTCACTGGGGAGATAAAAAAGAACAGGACACACAGGGCCCCTGTCCTCAAGTCACAAGAAACAAAAACAAATACGTGAATAAAGGAATCCAGGGGATAGTAAGCTCTATAAAAGAAAACAAACCAGAAGGTGAGATATAAAACATGATGGGAGACTTATTTTAGATAGAGTGATCAGGATGGGCTCTTTGAAGCTGACATTTAGACTGAAGTCTAAAAATGAGGAGACAGGCAAGAGTGGGTGGAAGAACATCCTGAGAGTGGGAATAGCATATGCAAAGGCCATAAGCTGGGAAAGAACTTGGCTTGGGAGAATGGCTTGCAGGGGTGTGGGAGAGGAAAGAAAGAGCTGTGTAGCAGTTCAGGCAAGAGATACCAGTGATTAGATCAGGGCGATTGCAGCAGAGATTTAGGGCAGAGGTTAGAGTTGAGACATATGTTGAGGACAGAACTAACATTTCTTGCTGTGAGTTGGCATGAGAGATTAAGAAACAAGACTTCTTCCTGCTTTCTGATCTGAGTCATGGGAGGATGGTGGTATTATTTACTGTGTTGAGGAATAGGTTTGGGGGAAAAAAATTAAGACTTCCATTTTGGACATGTAAGTTTGAGGTATCTGCATAATATGTGAAGCTTTAAGACAGTTACCTGGAGAAGGAAATGGCAACCCACTCCAGTGTTCTTGCCTGGAGAATCCCAGGGACGTGGAAGCCTGGTGGGCTGCCGTCTATGGGGTCGCACAGAGTCGGACACGACTGAAGTGACTTAGCAGCAGCAGCAAGACAGTTACCACTTGTGTCTGAACTCAGAGAAATATTTTGATCTGAAGAAATAACTCTGGGAGTCCTCAGCACAAATTCAATATTGCTGTTGAACCCAAGGGAATTGATATGATTCCTTCAAAGGCATGCACCTAGGCTGGGGTCTCTTGTGTGTGAATGGAGGAAACTTCCTTTCATGGGACTTACTCTTAATGAGTCCCTTCATTTTCAAAATCTCAGCTTAAAAATTGGTTTTTACAGAGTCCTTCCATACCCACTGGATCTTCCAACACTCTCTTCTGGACCACGTCAGGCCTCTGACTCATGTCAGATGATGAAACTAAGACACAGGGAGGTTAAGTCAGTCATGCTTGGTTTAGCGGTTCTCGAACTCTTAAAACTCTTCGTTTTACCACACTGGCTAATAGAGATGGTATTCAGTCCCAGAAGCACTGTTTTATTTGTCCTTATCGAGGTTATCTGGGGAAAGTGGAAGAAAATCAAAAGTAGAGAAGTTTCAAAGCAGTGCCTTTCTGCCATGTTCCAACCAGTGGTGGGGCCACAACAGAAACCGTTATTCCTATCACCCATTATTCCCGGCACCGTATTGGACCACCAATCCATTAATATTCCCATTAAAATTCCACAAGAGGTCAAAGTTCCCTGTTTGTTTGCTACTTTGTTTCACAAATACCTTCTAATGAAGAAAAGTAGCATTGAGGCAATTGTTGGTGACCTTCACCCAGTTACCTCAAATTCTCTAACTTCTTGCTTTGTATTTCTTCTTCAGTTTTTATTTCCTACTGAGTTCTTGTCTCCTCTCTCTAACTTCCTTGTTTCCCTGTAATTTTTGACACATGCTTAGCCCTATTGCTGTTGGGCAATTTCTGAATTTTCTTCTTTTGTTAAGACAGGGAGCATTTGGAGTTTTGTTCATCTTTTTTTCAAAGTACTTTCAAAATGCAGAGCGAAATGTTCCATTTTACATGCACAACATTTGTCATTTTATTATTTTTACCTTATTATCTGTCTTCTGTCATTTTATTTGGGAAACCCTTGTGTCGCTCAGGCGCTAAGTCATGTCTGACTCTACAGTCTCATGAACTGCAGCACGTCAGGCTCCTCTGTCCATCACTATCTCCCAGAGTTTGCTCAGATTTGTATCATTTGAGCTGGTAATGCTATCTAACCGTTTCATCTTCTGCCACTCCCTTTTCCTTTTGCCTTCAATCTTTCCCAGCATCAGGGTCATTTCCAATGAGTTGGCTCTTCACATCAGGTGGCCAAAGTATTGGAGCTTCAGCTTCAGCCTCAATACTTCCAATGAATATCCAGGGTTGACTTCCTTTAGGATTGACTGGTTTGATCTCCTTGCTCTCCCTTGAGAGTCTCCAAGGGACTCTCAAGTGTCTTCTCCAGCATCCCAGTTGTAAAGCACCAGTTTTTCCCTGCTTAGCCTTCCTTATGGTCCAACCCTCACATCTGTACATAACTACTGGAAATACCATCGCTTTGACTATACGGGACCTTTGTCGGCAAGGTAATGTCTCTGCTTTTTAATATGCTGTTGAGGTTTGTTATAGCTTTCCATTCAAGAAGCAACTGTTTTAAGTTCATGGCTGCAGTCACCATCTGCAATGATTTTGGAGCCCAAGAAAATAAAATCTGCCACTGTTTCCACTTTTCCCTTATCTATTTGCCATTAAGTGATGGGACTGGATGCCATGATCTTAGTTTTATGAATATTTTCAAGCCAGCTTTTTTCACTTTCCTCTTTCACCCTCATCAAGAGACTCTTTAGTTCCTCCTCAATTTCTGCCATTAAAGTGGTATTATCTGCGTATCTGAGGTTGTTAATACTCCTGGCAATCTTGACTGCAGCTTGTGATTCATTCAGCCCAGTGTATGTATTGCATGATGTATTCTGCATATTAGTTAAATAAACAGGGTGTCAATATACAGCCTGTTGTACTCCTTTCCCAATTTGGAACCAGTTCATCGTTCTATGCCCGGTTCTAACTGTTGCTTCTTGTCCTGCATACCGATTTCTCAGAAGACAGGTAAGGTGGTTTGGTATCCCTATCTCTTTAAGAAATTTCTACAGTTTGTTGTGATCCACACAGTCAAAGGCTTTAGCATAGTCAATGAAGCAGAAGTAGATGTTTTTCTGGAATTCCATTGTTTTCTCCATGATCCAACAAATATGGACAGTAATTGTACCAAGGTAATTAAACTTCACCTCAGTGCTGAACACATATGAGTACAAGTGTATTTTTTCTTGTTTTATATAA
Source organism: Oreotragus oreotragus (assembly GCA_006410675.1). Lineage (NCBI taxonomy): Eukaryota > Metazoa > Chordata > Mammalia > Artiodactyla > Bovidae > Oreotragus > Oreotragus oreotragus. The sequence goes on along the minus strand of SJYX01023296.1, from coordinate 559,980 downwards.
ATTAAATAAGCTGATTGATCAAACAGATTAGTTAAAGGAGGTGATTTTCTTCATGAGGAAAAATGATTCTCAGGACAAAAGTGTTCTTAAAAAAAAAAAAAAAACTTTTATTTGCAGCGTTGTGTTAGTTTCAGGCATACAACAAAGTGAATCAGTTGTACCTATCCATATATCCACTCTTTTTTAGGTTCTTTTCCCATATAGGCCATTACAGAGTACTGAGTAGAGTCCCTTGTGCTATAAGTAGGTCTTTATTAGTAGGACTGTTCTTAATACCTTAAAATTTTTGTTCATAGAGCATTTTACTTGAGAGAGGGGTTGAATGAGGAAAACTAGAAGTCCACCTTGTTTCATAGCCATTGCCCCCTAAAGATGAGCAATAAATACAAACAAAGTGTTTTAGAAGTTAAAACAGAAGTCCATGAAGATACATGTTTTGATTCCCTCAAATCTCCAGGAAAACATTGTGTATATAGTACAAGAGACCCTGTATCACAAGTTCAACTTCAGTATTCAATAAAATCTGGTGGAGAATCCCCAGTACCCGGCCCTCAGGTCTCTGGCATGAGGCTAGGTGCTGGGGGAGGTGTTGCCAGGTACAGCCTCTGCCCTCTGCCCCCGGGGGAGCAGGAGAGCAAGGACACAGCAGTTGGAACACCAGGTGTTAAAGACTCTTCAAGAGGTATGCACCGGGTGCCGAGGAGGCATGGTGGGTGAACGGAATCAGACAAACAGACTAAAAGATAGTGGGGTGGGGAGCAACATATTTTTAAAAATTCATCCAGTATGGAAAGGAAATGAAAACCTGAACTAGTCTGGAAGTTCTCATAAGAAACGTCTCTGAAATTTTTTGAGGAATCTCAGCAGACGCAGAAATGCTTTTGTTATTCTCCAAGTTGGCAATGCTGAGCGGATCTTGTGCCGTATGCGTTGGGGAAGGGAAGGAAGAGTGCAAATAGAATTCTCCTGAACTGAAGAATCAGGGCTAGGCAGACAGCTCTGGGATAACAAAGGAGAGTCTTACATCACAGAGAGCGTGGGCTTCCTGGGAAGAATCAGGCTCTCTGTCCCACTGTCTTCCAGTGTCGCAGTCCCTCATGTTAGTGAAACCCCAGTTTATCTCTAATTTAGCACTATTTTTTTACTGACCCCTAGTTTCCTTTTACTTTTTAATCCTCATTTAGGGTTTAACTGGTAGTATAAACTTCTGGTCTCACACCGAGAATTCCTCCCAGCCTGTGTACAGATGGAGGGGCCTGGGGTAAATGGGTTATGGCAGAAGCTTTCCTTGCTCCATAAACCCTCTTATCTGCCCTCCTGACAAGTAGAAGCTGCCAACATGGGTAAGAGTCTCACCAGGTGAGCTGTGGGACACCTGTAACATTCTTCACAGCTCTGTGCACACGTGCTCAGTTGTATCCGACTCNTAGGAGCAATTGTTAAGCCATTTACCAAATATAAAATTAATTAGAAGTAGAGGTAAAATCTGTCATAGGCAGTGGGCTATTAATTCTCAGCTTTCTGTCGGCCTGAGTTTCCATTCTTTCACAGATACCTCCCTTTTCCCCTTCCTCTCTCCCTCTCCCTGTCATTTTCTCCCTCTTTTTCTTTTTCCATGTCTCAAAAACTTATTGAGCTTCTGTTATGTGCCGGGCAGTGTGCTGGTAACCAGACATACAAGGGTAAACCAGACCCAGACTCTGGTCTCAAGGAGCTCACAGACAAGTGAATAGGTTGTATTAGTTTTTTTTTTGTGTGTGTGCTGTGTAACGAATTATTCCAAAATGTAGTGGCTTTAAAACCACACATTATCTCACAGTTTCTCAGGAATCCAGGTGTGACTTAGCTGGGTCCCCTGGCTCCAGGCCTGTCACCAGCTGACAGGGGTTGGCCTGGGCACCAGTCATCTCAAGGCTTAGCTGGGGAAAGACCCACTTGCTGGCTGTTGGTTGGAGGCCTTTCTCTCTCAATTCCTTGTCATGTGGTCCTCTCTGTGGAATAGTTCATGACATAGAGGCTGGCTTCCCTCAGAGACAGCAAGTAAGAGAGCGAGAGAGAACAAGCAAGAGATGGTAGAAGGAAGCCAGGGTCTTTGGCAAGCCAGTCTTGAAGATGGCATTCCATCACTCATTGTATTCTATTTGTTAGAAGCTAGTCACTGAGTCTAGCCCACACCCTAAGGAGGGGATTATGTGAGGGTGTAAATACTGGAGGAAAAGAGTTGTTGGGGGATGTTGCAGGCTATCTACCATGAAGGTGTTGCTATAATTTCTTTAAAAACATTTGAGCCTCAAAACACCTGAGCCGAACACAGTGAGTTAAAAACATTAATTGCCCTTTTCTTAAGATGCAGTGAAAAAGGCTTAAGTGAGGAAACTTAAGGGGCATTAAAATAAAGTCCCAAAGGTAGAATGAAGATGTTTTATTATTCCTGTTTCCCAACCTTGCCAAAATTTACAACTCAATTTCTGTTTCTTAGGAGAGCTGAGATAACCTCACCAATCCTGTTTGACTAAGCATTCCTCCCACCCATTCCCCCCCTCCAAAAAAAAACAGTGCCAACGTGGCAAGAAGAGGATGGTCAACTGAATATTAAATGTTCAGTTCAATGAAGTGAAGTGAAGAAGTGAAGTCGCTCAGTTGTGTCTGACTCTTTGCAACTCCATGGACTGTAGCCCACCAGGCTCCTCCGTCCATGGGATTCTCCAGGCAAGAGTACTGGAGTGGGTTGCCATTTCCTTCTTCAAGGGATCTTCCCGACCCAGGGATCGAACCCAGGTCTCCTGCATCGTAGACAGATGCTTTAACCTCAGTTCAATAGTTGTCCTTATTTAGTTCCAGAAAAACTAAGTCTCTATAGCTTGTGATCTATTTTGACTCAATATATTTTGTATTCAGACTGCCAACCAGCAAAACTTGCTACCTTAAGAAGACTAGCTCACACAGAATACCCAAATGAAAGATTTCCATTCAAGAATCTAGCCTACAAACCCAGATGTTATTTGCTTACCGTGTAAAATGAAAGATTGAAGTTATTCCTAATTGGCTGCCTTGGAATAAGGCACTTGAAATGGAGTAGATTGATATATCAGCATCTGTTAGATTTGTTTGATAGGGACACATGTTTCTTTTTAAAACATTAATAATGTATCATATAAATGGATTCTGTGGTGCAATTTGTTTAAGATTTTTAAGAGTATGTTCACATTTGGGCTATCATTTTTAAAGAAACAAATGCAGATTGAAAAAAAACAAATATTTTATACAGAATGTATGACAATAACCAAAGAATCTCCTATTTTTAATTTATATGTTGCCAGCATTGAAATGAGACCCACGTCCTTAGATTCTAAGTCAGATTCACAAGCATTAATACAGTGGCCCTGAAAAGCTCTCTAAGAGGTAAGGAGGTAAAGGAGATGTCCACAGTGGCTCGTGTTCTCACTCATGGTCAGTGCTCCACTTGCCTTCTTACAAAACAATTAACTCTACATATGTTGATCAACTGTAAAGTTTCTTGTTATTTTAAGTACTGTAGCAAATTCATCAGTTCAGTTCAATTCAGTAACTAGGTCGTGTCCGTGCGACCCCATGAATTACAGCACGCCAGGCATCCCTGTCCATCACCATCTCCTGGAGTTCACTCAGACTCAAATTCATCGAGTCAGTGATGCCATCCAGCCATCTCATCCTCTGTCATCCCCTTCTCCTCCTGCCCCCAATCCCTCCCAGCATCAAAGTCTTTTCCAATGAGTCAACTCTTCTCATGAGGTGGCCTTAGTACTGGAGTTTCAGCTTTAGCATCATTCCTTCCAAANGCTCCCCCGTCCCTGGGATTCTCCAGGCAAGAGCACTGGAGTGGGTTGCCATTTCCTTCTCCAATGCATATTAGACTATTGAAGGCACTCAGAAGTCCTGCAGTAAAAAGCCCTATTTACCTCTGTTTCTTCATATTTCAAAAATTTTGTACTGCGAACCTAATTTAAGAAGTGCTGAACTCCAGGCAGAGGATTAAAATAAAGGAATGTTTTAAAAAGGGGAGACCACAGAGTTAAGAAGATGAAAAAGACAACACAGTTGGGGCTGGAACTAGGAAACAGGGAGAAACAAAAGTATTAGGAGACGTGAAAATCTGTGAGAAATTATAAAGTTGAAGTTAGAAGTGAATCGGGCACTTTTCCACAAACTCTTGCCAAAATTCAGGAGGGTTTCTGTGACCATCTATCAGAAACGTTTCCTGCAACTTCAGATATAGTTTTGTAAATCCCTGGTTAAGAGCAGGGAAAAAAAATTAAAAGAAGAGGAATCAGTATGCAACCAGGTAGAGAAGATTGCAAGTGATCTACAAGCGGACTCTTTTCCACGTACATAGACATGCTTGTAGATGATAATCCAAAATCAAAGCCATGCGTGGTTGAGAACATTTATCTCTTAAACCAGTTAAGACTGGTTCCGGCTTTGACAACCAAGAATCCAGAAGTACAAGCCCATCCCGGCACCAGAGTAATGGAAACGCTGTGAGTTCAAAGGGCAAAGTAATTAACGTGAGTGTTCAAAACAGGGGTGGATTTATGATTTTTCAACACTTCGAATCTCCGTTTATCCAGGTTCTTCACGCTAAGCATATGGAAGTGCTTTACAGATGTGGTTTCTAATCCTTTCACAGAGACAGGAGTCTCAGGAAATAATTGAAGTCTTTCAAGAGACCATTTAGTAAACACTAAATAGCACCTCTCTGGGCTGGTATTTCTGAATGGCATTCCCAGAACTGACCCAGATGTTGATGGATGCTGCATATAAAGAGGGGCTCTGTGGCCAGGGGTGGGGAATGGCTGGGTTAACATATTTCCCACTGCAGAACTTCTCAGAGTCTTTGCGACATTTGGCACTGGCACTCTGCAGGGGTTGGGCGGGGGGACGCTGTGCACCGCGTCCACATTTACTCAACAGGCACCCCTTGTTTCATGAGCACTGTCTGTGACTGATGCTCCACAAATAACCTTTTGGAGACACAAGAGTCCTCAGCCCTTGCAGGAGTCAATTGGGTTCTTAGGCAAGAAGATTCTGGGCTATTATGACATTAAGACTGCAAACAGAATAGCTGGGATCCCAAACCAGTCTGTTCTAATGGTAAAATTCACACGTGTTCCATTAAACCCTATTTGAAAGACACTTCTAAACTCGAGACTGGTACCCTGAGGTGTCCTTCCTGATCCTTCCCTAGGACCTTTCCTACCTAGAGACTGTCACAGGCCAAGGGTGACTGATACTTCTGTCCTTCATCCTCGTGGGTACCTATGAACTTCACAGCCAGGCGAACTGCACCTTTGCATCAATCACACCAGAAATGGTCAAGTCAGGTGCAAAGGCAGACAACAGGCAGGAAGGGCTCTGTTGGCCCCAGAGTCGCAGGGGTGGGGGGCCCTGCCAAGGTGAAGTGACGGCTCCCTCTCATCTTGGGGGCATGGTCTCTGGACTTCCCCCTGGGGATGGGGACAGTTCCCTCTGCATCAGGGGGCTCATGTCTCCTCCTGAATATGAAACCTGACCATGTTCCGGTGTTTCTCCCCGGGACACTTAGAACTGCTCTGAAAGAACAGTGCTTCTACTTAGAGAGATCTGGAAAAACAAGCAGCCGTGGGGAGAAAACACACTGTTTTTCTCCCAAACAGCGACACGCACCACTGCACGCATGTTTCGTAACAACAACTGCAAATGATCTGTTTCTCCAAAGAGTGGGTCACCTTGGAAGGATTAGCCTGGCTGCCAAAATATGATCCCTCTGCAAATGACTCGCGGTAGCACAGACGGGTTTCTACAGGAAGGAGCTTGGCAGGCCAGCGCTGCAGGAAAGGCCCTCGTTTACACCCAAGGAAACCCGGAGAGAAACAGAACTGTTTGCTTTTCCTTCCACGCGTCTGACAGATTCCCCCAGTTTCTATGGGGGTTTATTATAAAGGTGTCAGACCCTATCAGAAATTTGATGGCAACCACACATTATCAAATAAATAAAAAGAACCCTCTTTTGTCCTACCTTTGAAGTTTTCTTAAGTTACTCTGAATAGCATCCCCCTCTGCCAAGTTTCATGTTTCTTGCATAATGAGATATATTCTAATTAGCATATCACAAATATTCCTGATTTTCTTTACCCATCTGGATACATTTTTACATGTTTCTTTTAAAATACATTAGGATTTTTTTACACCCTGGATATAGGTAGGAGAATTAAAGAAATGTGTCAGTTCAATTCTCCAATATTTTTTTCTTTTCTTTCTTTTTTTTCAATAAAACTAGGATGAGACATGGGGCAGTGGAAAGGTCATAGAACCTGGAAGCCAGAAATCCCGATTTTTGGTTTTGGCTGAGCTGCTGATTAGCTGCGTCACTTTGGACAAATTGCCTCACCTATGACTGCCTCAGTTTCCCTTTCTGGAAAATGAAGAGGTTGGACCAAATGGAAAGTCCCTCACAGTTTAAAACATTGTGATTCTGTTTGTGAAGACTGAATAATTTCCTGTCTCCTTGTTCAAAAACTGGAGCAAGTTATCTTTTTTGAGTTAAAAATTCACAATGAGAGGGTATAGACAGCAAGAAGGTGAAGGTGAAGGTGAAGTCGCTCAGTCGTGTCCAACTCTTTGCAACCCCGTGGACTGTAACCTACTANTTTAATTTCATGGCTGCAGTCACCATCTGCAGTGATTTTGGAGCCCCCCAAAATAAAGTCTGATACTGTTTCCACTGTTTCCCCATCTATTTCCCATGAAGTGATGGGACCAGATGCCATGATCTTCGTTTTCTGAATGTTGAGCTTTAAGCCAACTTTTTCACTCTCCACTTTCACTTTCATCAAGAGGCTTTTGAGTTCCTCTTCACTTTCTGCCATAAGGGTGGTGTCATCTGCATATCTGAGGTTATTGATATTTCTCCCGGCAATCTTGATTCCAGCTTGTGCTTCTTTCAGCCCAACGTTTCTCATGTTGTACTCTGCTAGAGGAGGGCTTTTTCAGTACAAAAATAAAATAACAACATACTTACTCTATAATTCAAAACTTAGAATCTTGTTGATTTCATCAAGGAGTAAATTTGTCTCTATGGTCAAAATTCAGTTTTGGAGCATTACATATAATGTACAAGGTGAAGGTGAAGGTGAAGTCGCTCAGTCGTGTCCAACTCTTTGCGACCCCGTGGACTGTAACCTACTAGGCTTCTCTGTCCACAGGATTCTCCAGGCAAGAATACTGGAGTGGATTGCCATTTCCTTCTCCAGGGGATCTTCCCGACCCAGGGATTGAACCCAGGTCTCCTGCATTGGAGGCAGACGCTTTAACCTCTGAGCCATATAATGTACAAGTTTTCTGATATTCACCTACTTTCACCTTTAGGGGGTTTGGTTTTGACCCCTCAGATTCTCAGATATTATTTCATTATTCTAAACTGCGTGGGGTTTCACAATACAGAAAATGACCAAATTTAGAGATCACTGAAGAAGAAAAACATGAAAGACTGTCTTAATATATCACTTCTAGAGAGGGCAAACATGAGCATGAAAACTTCATTTTGCGAAACAAATTTTCACAAGAGACGTGTTAAGTAAAGCTAAGGTAGTAACCACAAAAAATAATTAAAATTCTGCCTTCATTTTTCAAGTATGATGTTTGCTTCCAGAACTCACTTAAGGTTGTTTATATTATTTCTTTGACCACAGCAGGGATCTCCTGGCCAAGTTTCTGATGGTACAGGAGAGTCACAAAGGGACATCACAATCAGGCACTAATTAAACCCAAGATTTCTGATCTTCATTCACTGCCTTTTATAAACCCAGGAAGCTCTTATATGTGGAATCTAAAAAACAAAACTAAGGAATAAAAACAACAGAAAAGAAACACAGTCATGGGTCAGAGAATAATCAGGCAGCTGTCAGATGGGAGGAAGGTAGGGGGAGGGGAGAAAGAGAGGAGGGATATTAAAAGGCACAAACTTTCCAAGCTTCCTTTCCCTGAGCTTTCCATGCAAGTAATAGAATAAAAAGCCGCACAAGTTAAATCTGTGATTAACATGGGGCTTTATAATCACTGACCCCACAAAATACACACTGGGGTTCTCAGTAAATTCCCTCACTGCACAAATTTCTGCAGAAATGTCTTTTACTGTTGTAGAAAAAGAAGGTCTCAAAGAGCAACATTTCTCTGGATTTTCCAGCAATGATGAATCCCCATAGAGACAGGACCATGTCAGAGGAGAGGTTTTGTGGTGTCAGAAGTAGCTCCCAAGGTGAATGTTTATCTTGTTGGCTCTGTTTTCCCAATTTACAGTAATGAGGAGTTTCTTGAACTGCCTACTCAGTTGGTAGAATGTCTCTGGTGTGTTGTGATATGGTGGGTGTTTTATTTGAAATGCTGAAGTGGAAGTAATGAAAGTGCCTATGGCCAAAGTCATCAAATATGAATGTTTTAATGAGCATGTACTTACCACTCCCTACTTCTTTCACCTCTCTCTCTCTCTCTCCCTCTCTTCTCACACACACATGCTTGCACATGTACCGTTGTTCTGAAGACTCTGGATTCTGTTAACTAAGCTTGAAAAGATGCATGCTGCTTAAGAAGAATGCTGAAAATCCTCAATCCTTTGGCTGGTCCAAAAAGAGGTTCATGGTGCAAAGAGTGGGAGCTTTCAAGTGGAGACACAGGTTGAAAAGAAAATCATATTTGAGCTATAGGGAGAAACATTAATTCTTTTTTATTGCTTCCTGAGTGATGGTGTAATGTTTCCTAAACCTAACGGCTATGCATTGTGTATAGTACAAGATTCATTCTGTATTTTCTTCTAGGCTACTTCACTACTTAAAAAAATTGCCAAAGCTTATTTAATGCTTAGAATTCTGTTCGATGCTTTGATTTTTTTTCCCTTGTGATGAGAACTCTTAGGATTTACTTTCTCAACCACTTTCATATATAACATACAGCAATGTTAATTATATTTATCGCATTGTACATCACATCCCTAGTACTTATTTATCTTACAACTGCAAATTGGTAGCTTTTGAGTATTTTCACCCAATCTCCCCTTCCCCTGCAGCTTCTGGTAACCACAAATCTCATCTCTTTTTCTATGATTTGTTTGTTTAGTATGATTGGCCTACAACCCTATGGTAGTTCCTCTTACACAACATAATGATTTGATATTTCTATATATTTCAAAGTAATCACCACAATAAGTTTGGCTACCATCTGTTATCACACTCTGCAACCTCATGACTGTACAGTCCATGGTATTCTCCAGGCCAAAATTCTGAAGTGGGTAACCTTTCCTTTCTCTAAGGGATCTTCCCAATCCAGGGATTGAACCGAGGTCTCCCTCGTTACAGGCAGATTCTTTACCAGCTGAGCCACAAGAGAAAGCCAAGAATACTGGAGTGGGTAGCCTATCCCTTCTCTAGTGGATCTTCCCAATCCAGGAATGGAACTGGGGTCTCCTTCATTGCAGGTGGATTCTTTACCAACTGAGCTATCAGGGAAGTCTGTATCACACAAAGATATTACACAATTATTAACTATATTCCCCACTCTGTACATTTCATCACTGTGACTCATTTATTTTGTAACAGGAAGTTTGTGCCTTTTAATATCCCTCCTCTCCTTCTCCCCTCCCCCTACCTTCCTCCCCTCTGACAGCCGCCTGATTATTCTCTGACCCATGACTGTGTTTCTGTTCTGTTGTTTTTATTCCTTAGTTTTGTTTTTTAGATTCCACATATAAGTGAAATTTATCTTACTATGATCTGTTTCATTTGGCTTAATATCCTCGACATTCATCCATGTTGTTGCAAATGGCAAAATTTTATTCTTTTTTATGGCTGAGTAATGCTTTTGAACTGTAGTGTTGGAGAAGACTCTTGAGAGTCCCTTGGACTGCAAGGAGATCCAGCCAGTCCATTCTGAAGGAGATCAGCCCTGGGATTTTTGGAGGGGATGATGCTGAAGCTGAAACTCCAGTACTTTGGCCACCTCATGAGAAGAGTTGACTCATTGGAAAAGACTCTGATGCTGGGAGGGATTGGGGGCAGGAGGAGAAGGGGACGACAGAGGATGAGATGGCTGGATGGCATCACTGACTCAATGGAAGTGAGTCTGAGTGAACTCCGGGAGTTGGTGATGGACAGGGAGGCCTTGCGTGCTGCAATTCATGGAGTTGCAGAGTCGGACACAACTGAGTGACTGAACTGAACTGAACTGAAAATATATATATATATACACACTCTCACACATATGTTGTTTAGTTCCTAAGTTATGTCTGACTCTTTTGTGACCCCATGGATTGTAACCCACTAGGCTCCTCTGTCCATCGGATTACTGGAGTGGGTTGCCATTTCCTTCTCCAGGGGATCTTCCCAGCTCAGGGATCAAACCCGTGTCCTCTGCATTGGTAAGTGGGTTCTTTACCATTGAGCCACCAGGGAAGCTCTCTCTCTCTCAAGATCTTCCCTGGGTTGGGAAGAACCCCTGGAGAAGGAAATGGCAACCCATTCCAGTATTCCTGCCTGGAAGATTCCATGAACAGAGGAACCTGGCAGGCTACAGTCCATGGGGTTGCAAAGAGTTGGACGTGACTGAATGAGTGAGCAACTAATGTATATATGTGTGTGTATGTATATATATATATATATGTACATATACATATATATACCAATATCTCAGCCATAAAAAGATATGATTCCTATCAACAGTTCATGAGGGGTTCTTTTTCTCCATATCCTTGCCGATACTTGTTATTTGTTCTCTTTTTGATGATAGCTGTTCTGATAGGTGCCAGGGTCCAGCCCCGGTGGATCCAGAGAATTCGAAGGGGGGACGGAGTCAGTGTCCTAGGAATTAATTGCTTAAATAAAGATATGGTGGGAGATTAGAAAGAAATAGTGTAGTAAGAAAATTAGTGGAGAAAAGAGGCTGATATTCCTTGGTTTATACAGAAAGCTAATAAAGTTTCAAGACAAGAAACTTGCACCATTTACGTTAGGCCACAGGCGCCTGCTTGAATAGCGGAGGGTGCCCAGCCTTGGGCTCCCTCTTGCATGGGTCTTAGAAGCCTGGGCAAATAAGTAGACACGGAGAGCCTCCGCGTTCCAAGGGATCAGCCTGAAAAAGAGAGGGAAGGATAGGGAGAAAGAGAGAGAGACAGTCGACACAGTGGAGAAAAGAGGCTGATATTCCTTGGTTTACACAGAAAGCTAATAAAATCTCAAGACAAGAAACTTGCACCATCTACGTTAGGCCACAGGTACCCGCTTGAATAGAGGAGGGTGCCCCGCCTTGGGCTCCCTCTCACGTGGGTCTTAGAAGCCCAGGCAAATAAGTAGACACAGAGAGTGTTCCAAGGGATCAGCATGAAAAAGAGAGGGAGGGGGAGAGAGAAAGAGAGAGAGAGTCGACATGGGGAAGCCAAGCTTGTGCAAAAACCCCATAACTTTATTTTTTAAAGGTGTTTATATACCCTAAGTTTTACATAACGGAAGAGACAGAGTCATGCAGGGGCAGCAGGCCTGACATTTTCTGTATATCTTTTTGTATACAAAAGGTCTCAGGTGATTTACATTATCTTTTAGCTAAGAGGCCTGTTAACACTTTATGGCTCTCTTCTTAGTGAATGCTAATCTCATTTCCCCTGAAATGTTTTTCTTTAATCTGCATCACCCTCAAAGCACTAAAGTTACATCCCTATAGAACAAAGGTGCAGTGGAATAACTTTATTTTTAAAAGGTGTTTATATACCCTAAGTTTTACATAATGGAAGATACAGAGTCACGCAGGGGCAGCAGTACTGACTCTTTTTGTATAGCTTTTCGTATACAAAAGGTCTCAGGTGATTTACATTATCTTCTGGCCAAGAGGCCTGTTAACACTTTATGGCTGTCTTCCTTAATGAATGTTAATCTCATTTCCCCTGAAGTGTTTTTCTTTAATCTGCATCACCCTCAAAGCACTAAAGTTACATCCCTATAGAACAAAGGTGCAGTGGGTTATAACAAAGAAGGTACTTAACTCAAAGATCTATGTTGCTACTTGTTTTTTCTATATACCAACTATATCAACAAATAAAAGATATGAAAATTTGGCAGCAAGTATTGGCTCAACAAATGAAACCCTTAATCAGTCCTATTCTAATGATTTTGACTCCTCGGAAGCCCCTACATTCCTTGAGCTTCCTGTGCCTCTCGTGGTCGGGAGGCCGCAAACAATCACATGCGCAGCTGTAAGAGTCCTGTAGGCAGGCTAGAAAGCCATCAGAGGGGTTTTTCGATTGAAACACTCTTATTATGCCCAGGAGACTTATTATCTAAAAGCTCTAAATTAACTTTTTCCAGAAAAAGGTGGTGGGGGGACAGCCCCTGTTAATGTCAGAAGCGTAAGCGAAAAGCATAATGCAGTATGGCAGGCAGACTCTGGTTTTGTGGGTAGATGCTCGAGAAAACCCAGTGAAGCTCCCTTAAGGCCGGACTCGCCTTTGCCCGTCAGACCCCTTAACCTCATGACCTTTGCCACGGGCGGGACTCCTCGTTCTGGCTCCTGGCAGATAGGTGTGAGGTTTTGATTTGCACTTCTCTTATGATTAGTGATGTTGAACATATTTTCATGTGCCCATTGGCCATCAATTTGTCTTCTTTGAAAAAAATGTCTTTTCAAATCCTCTGCCCATTTTTTAATCAAAATTTTGGTTTTTCTGATGTTGAGTTGTATGAGTTCTTTGCAAATATCTTCTCTCATTCTGTAGACAGCCTTTTCATTTTGCGGGTAGTTTCCTTTGCAGTACAAAGACTTCTTAATTGGATATAGCCCCATTTGTTTATTTTTGCTTCTGTTTCCCTTGCCTGAGGAGGCAGATTAAAAATATATATATATTGCTAGGACCAATGTCAGAGAGCATACTGCCTTTGTTTTCTTTCAGGAGTTTTATGGTTTCAGGTCTTAATCTATTTTTAATTTATTTCTGTGATGGTGTGCAAAAGTAGTCCAATCTCATGTCTTTGTGGGTAGCTGTCTGATTTTCCCAACAGCATTTACTGGAAAGACTATCTTTTCTCCATTGTATATTCTTGCCTCCTTTGTTGTGGATTAATTGCCCATGTAAGTGTGACTTTATTTCTGGGCTGTCTATTCTGTTCCATTGATCTATGTGTGTGTTTTGGGGCCAGTACCATCCTGTTTTTATGACTGTAACTTTGTAGTATAGTTTGAAACCAGAGATATTGATACCTCCAACTTGTTCTTTTTTCTTAAGATTGTTTTGGCTATTCTGGTTCTTTTGTGTTTCAATATATATTTTAAAATTATTTGCTCTAGTTCTGTAAAAAATGCCACTGGCATTTTGATAGGGATTGGAAAATTAAGTATTATAAAAACTTAATTTCTCAGTTGCATTAGTTACTCCACCCTATTCTTTTTTCTTAAGATTGTTTTGGCTATTCTGGTTCTTTTGTGTTTCAATATATATTTTAAAATTATTTGCTCTAGTTCTGTAAAAAATGCCACTGGCATTTTGATAGAGATTGGAAAATTAAGTATTATAAAAACTTAATTTCTCAGTTGCATTAGTTACTCCACCCTATTAGACAGCACAGGTTTAGAACAAAGAATCTTTTCATCCTTTGAGCTGTCATGAATCTCCCAGTGAATGGATTTATTTTAAAGGATTAGAACTTTTGGAAAAATGAGGCTTAAGAATTTTTCCTGATTCAGTTCAGTTCAGTTCAGTCGCTCAGTTGTGTCTGACTCTTTGTGACTCCATGAATCGCAGCACGCCAGGCCTCCCTGTTCATCACCATCTCCCGGAGTTCACTCAGACTCATGTCCATCAAGTCCATGATGCCATCCAGCCATCTCATCCTCGGTCGTCCCCTTCTCCTCCTGCCCCCAATCCCTCCCAGCATCAGAGTCTTTTCCAATGAGTCAACTCTTTGCATGAGGTGGCCAAAGTACTGGAGTTTCA
>SJYX01023296.1:523242-544813 GCA_006410675.1 Oreotragus oreotragus | reverse complement strand
AAAATAAAGTCTCTCACTGTTTCCATTGTTTCCCCATCTATTTGCCATGACGTGATGGGACTGGATGCCATGATTTTAGTTTTGAGTTTTAAGCCAGCTTTTTCACTCTTCTCTTTCACTCTCATCAAGAGACTTTTTAGTTCCTCTTTGCTTTCTGCTATAAGGATGGTGTCATCTGCATATCTGGGGTTACTGACATTTCTCCTTGTGATCTTGATTCCAGCTTGTGGTTCATCCAGCCCAGCATTTCACATGATGTACTCTGCATATAAGTTAAATAAGCAGGGTAACAATATACAGCCCCCAATTTGGAACCAGTCCATTATTCCATGTCTGGTTCTAACTGTTGCTTCTTGATCTGCATACAGGTTTCTCAGGAGGCAGGTAAAGTGGTCTTTTATTTCCATCTCTTGAATAATTTTCCGTAGTTTGTTGTGATCCACACAAAGTCTTTAGCATAGTCAATGAAGCAGAAATAGATGTTTTTCTGGAATCTTCTTGCTTTTTTAATGATCCAATTTGATCAAATGGCAATTTGATCTCTGATTCTTCTGTCTTTTCTAAAACAAGCTTTAACATCTGGAAGTTCTTGGTTCATACACTGTTGAAGCCTAGCTTGGAGAATTTTGAACATTACTTTGCTAGCATGTGAGATGAGTGCAATTGTGAGGTCATACATGCTGTCATACAGCTGTCCAAACCCATATAGCATACACCAAGAGTGAGCTGTAATGAAAACTACAGACCTTGGGGTTTTAATATACAATGTAAGTTCATAAACTGTGTAACAGTTATATCACTGTGATGTGAGATGTTACAATAGGGTAGGCTGAGTATGTATAGGGGCAGGAGGTATGGGGAAAATTCCTATTCCTACCTCTCCATTTGCTGTGAACTTAAATCTGCCATAAACAAAGAAGCTGAGAGAAAGAAAAAAAGAGAAAAGGAGGAAGTAAGAAGGAAAGAGGGAGGCAGGAAAGAAGGAAGTAGGAAGAGAGAGAAGGAGAGAGGCAAAGAAAGACCAACTGAGTCAGCCTTGTGTCTGCATTTGAATCTAACATCTATTGAATTATATATTATATTATGAACCAAAATTTCAAAAATATTTTACTGAGCACCCATTGTGTCCTAAGTTCCTAGGTACCATTTCAGGTAATCAGGATGCCAATATGATGTATCTTCTCAGCATCTGTTGCAACAAATACTGATTAAAATTTAGTCCCTGTTTTCCTTTCAACTTCTACTTAAGTCAAATTCTGCTTCTCAATATATTTTAAGTCCCAA
Organism: Oreotragus oreotragus; assembly: GCA_006410675.1. Classification (NCBI taxonomy): domain Eukaryota; kingdom Metazoa; phylum Chordata; class Mammalia; order Artiodactyla; family Bovidae; genus Oreotragus; species Oreotragus oreotragus. The sequence continues at coordinate 543,529 of SJYX01023296.1, read as the reverse complement.
TACAATCGCAATGTCAGCTTCTCATAAATGTAATTTTAAAAGTGTTGTCAAGCATAAAACACATATAAAACACACTCTAATGATATTTCAAAGTGCAAAGTTTCAATTAGAAATTAATTTACAGAACCTAGATTAGATATTGCCTTGAGTACACACATGCAATCTCATTTTCTCTAGTTAAGCTCACTCTATCTTCATTTTAAATAAAATAATATGTCACTGAATTAGTCTTGTTGTGCCATATACACAAGTGTATATACACCAAGTGGTTAACACACAACAGAAACACAGAACCTTATGTTGTGGACTGTAGAGAAGGGTCCCTATTAAGATAGGACTGGTGTCCTCTCTGACAGCAGAGTATTCCACAACAGGAGAGGAGCTAAATCTTGGGAAACTGGGAGGTGGGAGGACAAGTCATACCTACCAGTAAGAGCACGGAGCAGATCCTTGGTTCGGAAAGTAGAGAGCTGATTTTCACCACAGCTGATTTTAAAGCACTCAAGGAGGAAGCATCAATAACCTAAAATAGAGAGGAACAGTTTCGAGACATTTTTGGAAAAGCCCTTACATAGTACATCCTCTTTATTTACCATCCTTCCCCACTCTGACAAATACATGGCACGTTCTTTAAAGAAGGCAGTCAATTGGCTTCTGTACTTGGGACCCCAGGAACAGAGTGGAGTCTTACCCCACCTAAATCACAGGAGTAAGAGTTCACATGCACAATAAGTGCTGCACACAAGTCCCAGATCACAGAAAGCTGGACCACACTGCCCACACAGGAGATTGAAGACTTTCTGGAGAAGTCACTTTGCCAAAGAAGCCCAGAGACTCTCCAGCAAAACTCTCCCACATGAAGTTGAGAGACAGCAACACCTCTTAGCATCCAATGCTCAGAGAATTACATCAGTTTTTAAATTGTTTGCCTCTACTCAAGAGAAGAACATTCAAGTTTTCCCAGTATATCAGCATATCCTATTTCTAGGAAAAGAGCAGTAGGAAGAAACAGGAAACATTCTAGAGACATGAAGATAATGAAAAACTACAAGAAGAAAATTTTGAAAACTTAATAGCATATTTTTTTTAAAAGATAGCTCTTTAAGAACAAAAAGAACCCCTGAAAATTAAAGGCATGATAAAAAAATACAGTAAAAATTAAATTAAAGAGAAGATTTGGAAAATAGAGTTGATACAATATCTCAGAAAGCAAAAGCTAAAAGAGATGGTAAAGAAATGGGAAAATATGTTTTTAAATGAAGAAAGGACACCATCTTTTAAATAATAGAAGTTTCAGAAAGACAAAAGACAAAATAAATTTTGAGGAATACTTCAAAACAATGCCAAAGGAGTTAACACCTTGTAAAAGCAGATTTAAAGGGTCTACAAAGCACTCCAAATGGACAGGTCAATAGGCCAAAATGAAGGCATACCTTTAAGAAACTATATAACACCTGGAACAAAGATCCCATAGGCTTCTATAGTAAGAAAAATTTGGACTCATCAACAGCAACATGAGAGTAAAAAGCAATACCTTCAAACTTCTGAAGACAGCTGACTTCTTACTTGCAACTGCGTGTGTGTGTGTGTGTGTGTGTGTGTGTGTGTNATACCTTTAAGAAACTATATAACACCTGGAACAAAGATCCCATAGGCTTCTATAGTAAGAAAAATTTGGACTCATCAACAGCAACATGAGAGTAAAAAGCAATACCTTCAAACTTCTGAAGACAGCTGACTTCTTACTTGCAACTGCGTGTGTGTGTGTGTGTGTGTGTGTGTGTGTGTGTTAGTCATTCAGTTGTGTCTGACCCTTTGTGACTCCATGGGCTGTAGCCCACTGGGCTTCTCCCAACCAAAGTATCAGTCAAGGGGGATACATGTGTTTAGATGGACAAGATCTCCAAAACTGCATTTATCTTGCTCCAAACCTGAAGGAGCTCCTGGAGTGTAGGTCCATAGAAAAGGAGGAATACATAGAAAATAAGAATACGAGACTACACAGAGGAGACAAGTAAAGGTGATCCTCGGTGACTACTATAGAAAGGAACTGGGAATCTGTGCTAAACACAGTGCCTTGTGTTTCATTGAGTTGACCAGAAAGCCATAGAGAAATTTAGTGTATGCTGACCATCTTTACAGTGACAAGCTGATGAGATGATATGTGTGTATGCTCAGTCATGTTTGATGCTTTGTGACCCCAAAGAGTCACTCTTCATTTGCATGATTTGCATTTCCCTCATGATTAGTGGCGTCGAGCATCTTTTTATGTTTCTATTAGCTATTAGTATGTCTTTCTTGGGAAAATGTTCAGAACCTCTGCCCATTTTTAAACCCCATTGTTTGGGTCTTTTTTTTTTTTTTTTCCCTTCATGTGTATTTTGGATATCATTTATTGTCCTCTGTATATGTTGTGGTTTGTCACTAAGTCATGTCCAACTCTTGTTTCCCCACAAAGGAATTCTCCAGGCAAGAATATGAGAGTGGGTAGCCATTGTTTCTCCAGGGGATCTTCCCAACCCAGGGATCAAACCCACAACTCCTGCATTACAGGTAGGTTCTTTATCCCTGAGCCACAAGGGAAGCCAGTATATGTTGCATATTTTGGTTATTAACGCCTTACTGAATATATTATTTGCAAATATCTTCTCTCATATAGTAGAGGGCCTTTTCATTTTGTTGATAGTTTCCTTCATGGTGCAAAAATTTTTAGTTTGTTGTAGTCCCATTTCTTTATTTTGGCCTTTGTTCCCTTATCTGAGAAGATATAGCCAAAAAAAAAAATTACAAGTGATGTCAAAAAATATACTGCCTATGTTTTCTTCTAGGGTCTCAATGGTTTCAGATCTTATATTTAAGTCAATCCATTTTGAGTTTATTTGTGTGCATGCTGTGAGAGAGTAGTCCCATTTGATCCTTTTTCATATAGCTCCAGTTTCCCCAACACAATTTGTTGAAGAATCTGTCTTTTCTCCATCGTGTATTACTGCTGCCTTTGTCAAAGTATAATTGTCCCCAGATGTGGGTTTATATCTGAGCTCTGTATTCTGTTCCACTGATCTGAGTCTGTTTGTGTCAGTACAAATCAAACAAATCAAATTTGATTACTGTAGCTTTGTAGTATAGTTGACATCAGACAGTAGGATACCTGTTTTCTGACCCCGAAGTAAGCCTTGGAGAAATGGACATTTGTCTTCAGTTCCTTGTCAGTTCCTTTTCACTTATCTGGGTGCTGCTGCTGCTAAGTCGCTTCAATTGTTTCCAACTCTGTGCGACCCCGTAGACGGCAACCCACCAGGCTTCCCTATCCCTGGGATTCTCCAGGCAAGAACACTGGAGTGGGTTGCCATTTCCTTCTCNCAGGTCAGGTGGTCTGGTATTCCCATCTCTTTCAGAATTTTCCACAGTTCATTGTGATCCACACAGTCAAAGGCTTTGGCATAGTCAATAAGGCAGAAATAGATGTTTTTCTGGAATTCTCTTGCTTTTTCGACGATCCAGCGGATGTTGGCAATTTGATCTCTGGTTCCTCTGCCTTTTCTAAAACCAGCTTGAACATCAGGGAATTCATAGTTCACATATTGCTGAAGCCTGGCTTGGAGAATTTTGAGCATTACTTTACTAGCATTATTCCATATTATCCCTTCACTTAAATCAAATCAATACCAATGATAGATAAAAAATCCCAAACCAAAGGTCATGACAATTTTGATTGGTCATTTCTGTCTCTCTAGCAGTAAACAGCTCTCCAGAGTCAGATCAACTCCATTTCTTCTGTAAGATCTGCCTGTTAGGGGAAGGAAGGCAGTAGGGAGAAAGGCAACTGTGCTCTGGGCTCTGCACAGGATAGCAGAAAATCCGGAGAAGGAGCACAGAGGAAGCCGAGGCCCGGCCCACTGCGCTGTGTTCTCACCTTCTGCCGTTTCCTTTCCTCTCATCGCCTGTCTGTCACTGCAAACCAGATTATAACAACTTGGGTCTCTGAAATTTTCTTGGAAGTCCCTTGGGAAGGGCTAGAGGTTTTCACACAAGTGAGAAACTGCTGTATATACCAGTAGAAATGACTACAATTGATTATCCTCAATCTCCCTCTCCTTTTTTTGGAGAAAGAGCCTGAACCAGACTTTGGGTCAGACTTCCACCCCACCTCATTCCACTTGTGTGGCCTCCCATGAGAAAAGATGGCTGTTTTCCCATTAGTAAAACATGGTTTCGATGAGAATAAAGTGAGTCGGTATTTAAAGCGCTTCTCGGGAGATCTGATGGATGGGAAAGTCCTTAAGAAAGAAGAGAGCTTATCATTATTGCTGTAGACTACAGACTACAGATGCTTACAGAGTTTGTCAGAAAAGAAATATATAACCACTATGTAAAAAATATGAGTAAGTGCAGTACATCCTATAGTACTCAAATGAGAAAATGTCTTGTATGATGTGGGAAAGACAAAAAATAGATCTTGGGCTTATTTCATGTGAATGTACCTAGCAGTAACACCATTCCAATTTCATTCTGAAGAAGACCCTATATTACCTACAGATCTTCTTTCAAACTGGATTGAGTTGTTCTGTTGGTGTGCATTAAAAATGAATGCATCTCTGTATACTGCAGGAAAATAAAGATTCTGTCAGTGGTCACTCATCTGCTTTTCTGTATGAACTCATGACTTTTTCCTTTTTTTGTTAATTTCTCCTCTCCTAAGCTTCCTTGCCAGCACCCTTCAGTATCACAGGCTTTAGGTCTGGCTCAGAAAAGACATAAGAAGCCAGGCTTCTGTGTCTCTTAGAGAATTTGTGATGACCTTACAACTTATCCCTCCTCTCCCATAACACAGTGACACTGGTTTTTAAAGGGACTTCAAAAGGTGAGGCCCTGTGAATAAGCAATGGTTTCCTCTAGTTTATAAACTTGGATCAATGGGCTCTTACTGCCTTGAGATAAGAAAGGTCAATGACCTTCAACCAAGATCCAGAAGGACAAAAATGAACAAGAACACCAAGAAAACAACAAATGATTTGCTTATGTAACACTGAGGAAATGATGGCCCTGGTGTGTGTGTACCAGTTTGCAAATTTATGCCATCTGCAAATAATCAGATTAAAATTGCACATCTCCATCTTATGCAATACATAAAGTGTGTCATTATAGAATCTATTTTTGAGCAACATCCTGAGACACTTAACAGATATTTAGCTGCAATAAGCATTCTATGAAAGTGAAAGTGAAAGTCACTCAGTTGTGTCCAACTCTTTGTGACCCCATGGACTATACAGTCCATGGAATACTCCAGGCCAGAATACTGGAGTAGGCAGCCGTTCCCTTCTCCAGGGTATCTTTCCAACCCAGGGATTGAACCCAGGTCTCCCACATTGCAGGAGGATTCTTTACCAACTGAGCCACAAGGGAAGCCCAAAACATTCTATAGATTTGTCATAGTTTGAGAAAACTGAAACTAGGACTTTTACCTTAGGCAACTGTGGTGTAGAAAAAGCCTTGGAAAATATAAGTTTGTATCCTATACCCGCATGTACCAGTGGGGACCTTCAGCAAGTCATTTTACTTCATTGAAGCTTCAGTTTTCTCATCTGTAAATGAACATCAAAATAATGACACTGTGGTGTTTGTGTAAGGATTAAGCAAGATAACAAATGAGGAAGTTTTTCGGGGCTATTCTTAATCTCAAGTGTTTGGTTGATATTCATTTTAAACATATATGGTTTTATTTAACTACATGAGAAAATGTCATAGTATATTGTTAAATGAAAATAGATTACCATATTATTCATAAGATAATTCAGATTTTGTAATTAGATATTCACATCATGGTAATTAGCTTGAATTTCTCCCTTAGGCTCTGTATTTGTACCTGCAACTGCCCACTTGACATCTCTGCTTGGATCTTAGACTTCCCATGTCCAAAACCAAACTCTTGATCTCCTCAGCCTTCATCCAACCTGCCTTTCCTCCAACATTCTCCATCTCAATTAATGACAATTTATTTCCTCCATTCTTCTACCTCTATCCTTCCAGATGCAGAAGCCAAAACTTGGGACTCATTCTTGGCTCTTGTTTTTCTATCCTGCCCTATATCTAATCTGTCAGCAAATCGCACGTACTTTTCTTTCAAACTATATCCAAATCCCAGCCATTTAACTGCTACCATTTGACTCAAGCTCCCATCCAGTTCCTACCATCTGACTCAAGCTCCCGTCCCTCCCCTGGGTTACAGCCATGGCTTCCTAATTGGTCCTGATGCTGCTGCCCTTACACAACCTACTTGTAACCCACAAGTCAGAAAGACGCTTTTAAATGCCAAGACATTTCATGTTACTGTTCTGTGTAGAATCCTTCAGTGGCTCTCCATCTACTCAGAGTTAACAGCAAAGCCCTTACAGTGGTCTACCAAAGCCCAACTTGATCTAACATTCCAAACTCCTCACTGCTTCCTGGCCCTCTTCGTTCTTCCTGCCTCTGCTCACTCTGCTCCTGCCACATGGGCTTCCTAGCTGTTCCTGACACAGACAAGTCCACTCATGCTCCAGAGCCTTCTACCTGTCTACTTGCCTGCTTTTCCTTAGCTGATCACATGGCTAGCCCCTCACCACTTTCAGATCTCATCTCTCAAAGGTCATCGTCTCAGTGAGGTCTTCACAGATCCTTATTTCATATAGCCACCCCACCCCTACCCTATACTCCTCATGCCCCCTCCCTGCTTCATTTTTCTTCATGAAATTTACCACCATTTGACATTACTAACACTTGGTGTGTGTATATGTGTCTATGTATGTGCATATATGTATACATACATACACACACAAGCATATATGTAATTTGTTTATTTGTTCATTGTCCACCAGTCTCTACTAGCAAATAAGCTCCATGAGGACAGGGATCTCTATTTATCACTGCTGTAGCCACACTACTCAGAATGGTGTCTGGCAAAGAAAAGGCTCTGAATGAATTTTTTAAATAACTAAGTTAATTACTTATCTATATTCATTAAACAAATGCCTCTGAACCCCCACCCTGTGCCATGCATTGTTCAGGAGGTTCAAATATGACAGTAAATAAAATGGATAAAGATACTGTTCTTCTGGAGACTCTATCAATCTATCTATCTTTCTATCATCTATCTCTAGCTGTACTTGTGTTTATATATCTGCATCTATATGTAAATCTATATTTACATATATCTGTCTACTTATCAAACATTGGAAAGTGTGTAGTGATGGGATTATGGGTGATTTTCCATATTTGTGCTCTTCTGTACTTTCTTAGCAGAATTTCAGTTCTCTGACCAGGGTTTGAACCCAGGCTGCAGAAGTAAAACCCCAGAATCCTAACCACTAGATCACCAAGGAACTTCCTCCTGTTATTTTTGAAGCAGCTGTGGCATTGAAATTAAGAGCAAGATTGCTGGGGACAAATTGTGTGGGTTTTAGTGCTTACTAGTTATATAACCTTAATTAAATGCTCTCTGTACTTCAGTTTCCTCATCTGAAATTACAAATAATAATAGTATCCACTTCATAGGTTAATATGAGGATTGAGTTAATACATGTAAAGTATTTAGAAAAGTACAGGGCACAGAACCAATACTCAATCAGTGGTACACACTGTAATTGTTTTTGCAGGCATTATAGTTATCTTTATTATTATTGAATAAAGGAGAGATATTTATTCTCCAGACCATTCCATTTAATTATGAATCCATTGGTTACTAGAAAAAATACTGTTTAGAATTTTATTCTCACTCATAAATCTGAACAACTTCTTCATAGTAATGTCTTCTGATGGTGAATTCATTAGGATCTAAAGAACAGCTCTTAGAATAGGAGCAGTCCACCTTGAGAAGTCCAGTTCAGCTCTCATAAGACAGTTCTCTGGTCATGAGTAGGGAGTCAGGATATTGCCTCCTGAGCTGCCATAGAAGGAGCAGTGACAATGAATTTGTGTATCTGATGCTTCAGTGTGAATACCTGGATGCCTGATATGAAGGTAGTTATATTAACTAGAGAAATCATTATGTCATCTCAGAAAAAAATATTTAGCCCCAGATCACATGTGAAATTTATAACATTACTGTGAATCAGGCAAATATAGATAACTCTTTGAGAAACTTATTCAAATGCCCCATAGTTTGACAAGTGGTTATACCTTATCAAGTTCAACCTTGACGGTTTTAGTACTTTGGTAATCATTTATTTGGTCATTTGTTTTTGCTTCTTTGACTGTGTGTCCACCCCAAACCAATTATATTATTACTTGAAAATGTTTTCATTTAGCATTTTGTTATACTTATTTCCAAATAATCCAATTAAATCTAATCAAGCGTAGTGCTTATTACAGGAATAAGTGTAAACACACTTGTGAATTCTACACTTCAGCAGTCATTTTCATTACAGTTATGGGTGTTTACAAGTATAGGGGAGGAAAAATTTTTCTCCTACCCTTTTAGTTTCCGTGACTGTTCAAACAATAAAAATTGATTTAAGATGGATCACAGAAGAAAAATAAACTTAGTTTTGTATTTAAAGGAGCCTAAGAGCGTCCCTGGTGGCTCAGAGGTTAAAGCGTCTGCCTGCAATGCGGGAGACCTGGGTTCGATCCCTGGGTTGGGACGATCCCCTGGAGAAGGAAATGGCAACCCAATCCAGTATTCTTGCCTGGAGAATCCCATGGACGGAGGAACCTGGAGGGCTACAGTCCACGGGGTTGCAAAGAGTCGGACACGACTGAGCAACTTCACTTTCACTTTCACTAAAATATGAGACCAAGGGCAATCCATCAATCAAGGCTCATATACCATCCTGAACTAAGGAAAGTTATAGATAGGGGCCTGGGCTTCAAGGGGGAGGAGAGTAATTCACAGGAAGATAAGAAAAGCAAACATTTGTCCTGTCATGCAGGTAAGTCTTCCAGGTAAAAAAATATCTCTGGTACTAACTTTTTTTCTGGGCAAGGCCCCCTGTCTGAGTTTTCTTTTTTTTAGATAGGTAAGAGAGAAGAGTTTTTCCTGAGTCTGCTGGGTCTTGATTGCCTTCAGCTCAAAATAATCCATATGCCAAAGAGCCACATTTAAGGGTGGCATATGCTGCTCCCCTTTGCAAGGCAACCACATAGGATGGTGCAAACTCTCAACATTAACCCATGCCCCTCAAGGCATGGGTTTGGACTAGGATGCTCCAAAGCAAGAGCCTACAACTCCATTTCCATTTCAGTCGCTAAACAAGCTGTAAGCCCATTGCAGTAACTTAGGTGCTTTGCTTATATACTTAACATTTGAACTCTATTTTTTCCTTTGTTTCACACAATACTTAGTACTCTCTGTCACTACCTGCTCAATTCTTATAATTTTAAAGCAATGCCAGGGTAGTATGTCATAAAGGGTATAGAATTATCAATCTGAAGGAAGTATCAGAGGCAGTCTGTTCCATTCCTCTGGCCTCAGGCTGGGTTGGACAATTAAGAGTCTTGCACAGTCTTTTAGCCTCTTCCGAGCAATTGAGATGTTTGTGTGATAAATGAGGTGTATTTGAACATCAGGGTAGAATGCTTAGTTCTAGTTAAGCTCAGTTCATTTTTCATGTCAGCAGTTCTCCCTTCAGACCTCAGCTGAGCATGAAACTAAATCCTTTGATGAATATCAAATGATCATCAGCTCAAGACAGCATGTATTAGGAATTAATCTAGAGTAGGCTCCTCTTAGTGCAGAATCGAGGATGCCTCTGGGGGTTTAAAGCTATGACACAAATAAACATAGCCATCTGAGTGGGGAAAAGTAGCATTGCTCAAAAATCTGTTTCATTAAAAGTATCTTTGTGCTTAACTAACAGGGACGGGGTGTCCAAGGAGAGATCGTGAGAAACACGACATCCAGGAAGGAGGTATTAATAGAATCAAAGATAAATATCAAACACAATATGTTGCTGGTGAGGATGTGGATTCTCTTCTGAAATGAAATATAATAGCTACTTAGACCTGAGCTGGGAAAAGGAAGAGGAAGTTTAGGTTTTTTCTAGTGTTTGTTGTTCTAGAGATCAAAAACTTGCCCAAATATAGTTCAGTTCAGTTCAGTTGCTCAGTCATGTTCAGTTCTTTGCAACCCCATGGATTGTAGCATGCCAGGCTTCCCTGACCATTACCAATGCTCAGACTCATGTCCATCACGTCGGCGATGCCATCCAACCATCTCATCTTCTGTCGTCCCCTTCTCCTCCCACCTTCAGTCTTCCCCAGCATCAGGGTCTTTTCCAATGAGTCAGTTCTTTGCATCATGTGGTCAAAGTATTGGAGTTTCAGCTTCAGCAACAGTCCTTCAGTGAATATTCAGGACAGATTTCCTTTAGGATTGACTGGTTGGATCTCCTTGCAGTCCAAGGGACTCTCAAGAGTCTTCTCCAACACCACAGTTCAACGACATCAGTTCTTCGGTGCTCAGCTTTCCTTATAGTCCAACACTCACATCCATACATGACCACTGGAAAAACCATAGCTTTGACTAGATAAACTTTTGTTGGTAAAGTAATGTCTCTGCTTTTTAATATGCTGTCTAGGTTAGTCATAACTTTTCTTCTAAGGAGCAAGTGTCTTTTAATTTCATGGCTGCAGTCACCATCTGCAGTTATTTTGGAGCCCCCCCAAATTAAGTCAGCCACCGTTTCCACTGTTTCCCCATCTATTTGCCATGAAGTGATGGAAACGGATGCCATGATCTTAGTTTTCTGAATGTTGAGGTTTAAGCTAATTTTTTCACCCTCCCTTTCACTTTCATCAAGAAGCTCTTTAGTTCTTCTTTGCTTTCTGCCATAACGGTGGTATCATCTGTGTATCAGGTTATTGATATTTCTCCCAGAAATCTTGATTCCAGCTTGTTTTTCATCCAGCCCACATTTCTCATGTACTCTGCATAAGTTAAATAAGCAGGATGACAATATACAGCTTTGATGTATTTCTTTGTAGGCTAGGAAAGAGTTAAAAGCAGAGCTGTGGACTAACAGGGTCTGTGTTCACCCTCTGCCTCTAATGTTATTACCAGGTGACCCCAGTCAGTTTGCCAAAGCTCTTGGTTTCCCATTTATTAAATGGGAAAAATGGAATTAGTGGTAACAAGGGTAACTACTTCATAGGTGGCTGGGATGCTTAATGATAGAACATGTATAAGATACCTAGTACATAAATAGTATCAATAACCATTGATTTCTATTCTCTATATAGAGTAGAATAGGAGACAAATGAGGGTAAGAGGCTCAACGTTCTCCTGACCGCAGGAAGGTGCTAATTTCCATTAAACTTCCCTTAGCCCGATAGAATGTCAGCATCATTATTAAGGCACTTTAAAACTCCCCAGATTCTCCCTTTGTACCCTTTGCCACTGTTTGCTATTATGCATCCATATTTTTCCTTATTATCATAGTAACTTTTGTACTAAATATTTCCTTTTTATTTTTGAGTCTAGGCTCCTGCTGGGCCATGCATGTACTCTTTTGTTTGCGGTGATTTGGGGAATGGCTGGTGGACCAGGACAAACCAAGCTATTTAGTCAGGAAGAGCCTGAGGTTTTTCATCTTGAATTTCAATTCCTGATTGCTCCTGATCTTGCAAAGCATTTAGCCCGAGCCTTACCATTCCCAGAGTGAATTAAAATAGACAAGGTCCCAACCTCCAAGAGTTTACAATCTTGTACAATCCAAACGGATGCAGATCAGACATGACCCAGACAAACAAGTTTTGAAAAATTGCAGAAATTAAATTGTGTGTGCAGACTGAGAAAGCACAAAGGGTGAACACAATTCCAGCTTGGCAGAGTGCGCTCACTGTTCAGAAAGGCTGGAGCAGGAGGGCAAAATGCTCCTCTTCCAAGCTTTTTTCTTTCTCTCTGTTGAACACTTAGCATTTTGTATTTTGTTTTATACTTGGCCTCTGAAATAGAAGTTAGTGAAAGAAGTTCTTGGCCCTCAAGAACATGTATGCAATATGGCATTTTCATGAATACTGAGGATGGAAAATAGCAAACATTCATATTGTACAGTTTCTCTTTTGCAAAAGTATGTTCCTTCCTTTTCTCCTATCATCTTTAAAATAAATGACAAGATGAGAAGAGGGTGGATTTTGAATAACTGAGCAGAAATGGAAAGTGTAGAAGGACAATGCTGGAGGATGGTAGAGAGATAAAATGTGGGATCACGATTAGTCACTGGTTTGTGGTTTGCCTCCTCTGCAGAAACATGAACTCCTTACCAGTAAGGATACTGGCAGCCACATTCAGGTTCCCTCCACCTCGAAGAGGGCTGGTCAATAGGTGCTCGATAGACATGTATTAAAGAATAAGAAAATGGACAGCAGAATTTTGACTTCCTGAGATTGTGGGTTTGATGAAGTTGGGTATAATAGTCCCCCCCACTGGAATGGAATGTATACCAATGGAACATCCAGCTTTTAGCTGCCATAATATTTTCTCTTTGAAAATATTTGAGGGAGAACTCCAAATCAGGATTTGAGAATTCCCAGTCTCTTGTTCCTTAAATTAACAGGAGGTACACTCCAGAGTCAGTAGCAAAGAATGTTGCACTGCCATCTGAGCCCACACTTAGCACTATTATTTGGAATCATTGCCTAGTTAGAAGGAGGATCTGGTATCTCTGCATCTTAATTTTGTTTTATTAACATTCAAATAGAAAACCACTTTGCTCACTGTGACCTCTCAGGCAGCCTGTAGGTTGTGTGTGCCTCCTTTTAAAGTCTTAGCTGCATTTACATTTAAACCACATGACTCTCAAGAATAACATTATTTAACTACTGAGAATAAGCATACAGTTAGCCGAAGAAAAGGACCTGATCCCTGGAGTATTTCGAGAAACCTGCAAGAGAAGCAGAAAGTCATAGTTGTGTCATTGTGGCTAATTCGGTATCTGGGAAGGTTGATTAGATTCTTGAATTTAAATGGAAAAATTTCTGAGATTTCTGTAGTTCACAAAAGTCCTTTACATGAAGGGTTAGTACCCTTAACAGTTCCCCTCTGTAGTAAGTAGCATCTCAGAGGCATCCGACCACCTTAACGAAAGTCACCTATTTATAAAAGAATCTGTCCGGAGAATATGAAAAATCAATCCTCCCTCAAAAAATCGATAATTTAAAAATTAAAGCAGGTGCTGTTTTAGTTGGTGATTTTGAAGAGACATTTCATTTTCCTTAATAAATTGCCAAATGGAAGTTGCTATAGCATAGCACCATGAAGGCATAAGAGAGACCCAGTGTTTAACCCCTCCACCTCCCAGCTTCCAACACTACAGACAAATAAACCAGAAATGTGAAGGAACTCTTTCATAATTCATCTACAAAACTAAGAGATCTCCCACTCCTTTTTCTGAAGTCTAAAGATCTTTTAGCAAAGTATGAACAAAACAAAAATTTTGGTGGTAAAATTGCCCTTTTCCTATGCTGAACCCCAGAGCTCAACAAGTCTTTCCTCATCAAAAATTAAAAAAAAATTTTTTTGTATGTGTGCTTGTTTAGTTGTACCTAAGCTCTAACTGTGAAATGAAAGTGTCTCAGACTTATGGGCATTCTGAAAAAAGATGGATGAGAACAAGGTAAGTTGCCAAATTTAGCAGATGAAAACATAATTGCCTAGTTAATTTGGGGTCTGAGATAAGTCATCAATAATTTTTCCATATAAGTATTCTACGTGTAATACTTTGGACATACTTATAAAAAAATTATCCATCATTTGTCTGAAATTCAAATGTAACCAGGCATCATCTGTTTTATCTGGCAACCCCCAGGAGTGGCAGTGCCTGTGCCCCCAAGTCTCAGTGAGTCCATCTGTGCATAAACAGGCCCGGCCAACCCCCTGGAAGGGCCAGTGTCCTCTGATGAAGACCCTTTGCTGTCTTCTACTACTCTTTATTGTTTCAAGACAGCATCATCCTTTGCTTTTTTATCTTTGTTTGCAAATAAAGTCTGCCTTAGAAAGTAGCTCAATAGAATGGAAGGGAACTCGTCTTGGCAACATGTCCTAGATGCAGTTCCCACTCTGATATCTATTCGCACCTCAAACTAATTAACCTAGGGATGATAAATACCTGTTCTGCACACCTCCCAGGTGGGACTGAGAATTGAAAAGGAAAATAAAGTTACTGAGACAATGCCCAGTACTCAAAACGATTCACAATCTGCCCTTTAGCAAAGAAAATGCAGGAATTATTACATCTCCTTATTCCTTGGAGGAAAAGTTATGACCAACCTAGATAGCATATTCAAAAGCAGAGACATGACTTTGCCGACTAAGGTCCGTCTAGTCAAGGCTATGGTTTTTCCTGTGGTCATGTATGGATGTGAGAGTTGGACTGTGAAGAAGGCTGAGTGCCGAAGAATTGATGCTTTTGAACTGTGGTGTTGGAGAAGACTCTTGAGAGTCCCTTGGACTGCAAGGAGATCCAACCAGTCCATTCTGAAGGAGATCAGCCCTGGGATTTCTTTGGAAGGAATGATGCTGAAGCTGAAACTCCAGTACTTTGGCCACCTCATGTGAAGAGTTGACTCATTGGAAAAGACTCTGATGCTGGGAGGGATTGGGGGCAGGAAGAGAAGGGGACAACCGAGGATGAGATGGCTGGATGATATCACGGACTCGATGGACGTGAGTCTGAGTGAACTCCGGGAGATGGTGATAAACAGGGAGGCTTGGCGTGCTGCGATTCATGGGGTTGCAAAGAGTTGGACATGACTGAGCGACTGAACTGAACTGAAACTTCTTGGTAAAGCATTGATGGGTAGCTTTTTCCTGCTACAGCTCTTTCTAGTTTCTTTCTTTAATATTTCTATTGCTGTATAATTTATATGTGGTAAAGTGCACAAGTATTCAATGCACAACTTGATAGATATTTTCATCTGTATACACTCCTGGAGTGTGGGCAGATCAAGATCTAACAATATTTCTATCTCCCCAGAAGCTTTCCCAATAACTCTTTCCAGTCAATACCACCTCCCCAGAGGGGACCTCTATTCTGACTTCTACCATAGATTAGTTTCCCCTGTTCTGAAAATTTACATTAAATGAAATCAAACAGAATGTATTCCTTCTGGGTCTGTCTTCTTTTTCATAATATTACATGTCTGAGATTCATCCATGCTCTTGTGTTTATCAGTGGCTTCATCTTTTTCATTTCAGAGTGGCATTCCATTATTTGAATATACCACGGTTTACTTACCCATTTTATTGTTGATGGACATTAAAGTTATTCACATTGAGTTATTCTTAATAAATCCACCTGCTGTGAACATTCTTGTCATGTATTTTTTAGGCAAATGCATTCATTTCTCTAAGATGCAAAGGAGTGGAATAGCTGGGGCATATCTATGTGTTCACTCTTTCCAAATCCAGGTGGAACAGAAGTGCACAGCTTGCACTGTAAAGTTTCAAATGTCTTTTTCAAAAGAGATGGAGGCAAGGAAGACTTAAATAAGGAAAAACGGAAGGAAATGTTAACTTAGCTCCTTCATCAGACCTCTCCATATGAAGGTGCATGCTTTAAACTCACATTTCACTGTAGGAGAAGCCCTTGGATTTACAGGGAGAATTTCTTTGACACAGTTCAGAACATAGAATCCATGGAGAGTCTTTGACCTTATACACTTAGTCATTTTACAGACAAGGTTTTAAAGGTCAAAGATATACTAAATATCTTTGTTTCCACTTTGGAAAGAAAGAAAACATATTGAATTTCATGCAAAACAAAGTTTTCATAAACAGAGACAGTAGAATGGGTTCACTTTGAATTTCCTTGGGCAGTTTGTGCCTCTTACTATAATGTCTCGGTTTAGGGGTAAAATTCTCCTTTCTGTTAGGACAGTGAGTGCTGCCTTTTGGCACTAGGAGGGAGGAGGAGTTGACTTTGAGCTGAATCACTGCCTACACTCATCCTCTTCTGAGACCAGTACTAATCTACACAGGACTGGGCTGTGGGAGCTATTCAGGGAGGGAGGCTTGTAGAGCAAGCTCAGGGAGAAGCAAAGACCACAAGAAGAGGTCTTGCCAATAAAGCTCTAAAAAGTTAAGAATGGAGTTGTAAAGTTAAATAATTTATAGACTATCATGAAATGTACTATTCTGCCTAAAAATATCTCTCTTTAGATTTATGGTTTTTAATTTATTTTTGAAGTATATTGATTTGTAATATTGTGTTAGTTTCAGGTATGCAGCAGAGTGATTCAGTTATATACACAAGATACATGTAAAATGTATATAAAAATATATTTATCTATTCTTTTTCGGATTCTTTTTTATTGTAAGTTATTACAAGATACTGAATATAGTTCCCTGTGCTTTATGGTAAAATCTTGTTGTTTATCTATTTTGTATATGATCGTGTGTATCTGTTAATCTCATATTCCTTATTTATCCCTCCCTCCCTTTCCCGTTTGGTAACCATAAGTTTGTTTCCTATGTACAGGAGTCTGTTTCTGTTTTGTAAATAAGTTCCTTTGTACTATTTTTCCAATTCTCCATATAAGTATAAGTGCTACCATACAATATTTGTCTCTCTCTCTCTCGTGTTTTGTTTTTTTGTTTTTTTTTTAGCACAGAAATAATCAGTAATACCAAAAGCGCAGGATTATAAGATTAAGCACTCCAAGGACATGTTTTAATGTCTCAGGATACTAAGAGGGGATGAGGGTTCTGGCATGATATCTGTTCTTTCAAAACCCATCTAACAGGAACTGTCGTAGAGGACTAAGTAGGTCAGTGGACAGGGAGGAAGACCAGAGACAAAAGAAGCTGAGAGCTGGTCTCTGACCTCTGGGATTGAGGAATTAAAGCCCTCCCTGAATGTGCCTCTCCCACGGTCTCCCTCAAGGAGTTAAGGAAATTGGTTAGAGGCATCATGGCCCTGGGAGGTAGCACACCAGGCTCAAATCTCAGCCTTGCCCCTTACCAGTTTATGACTTTGCAAAGATTAACCTGTTGAGCTCCAGTTTCCTCTTCTGAAAACAAGGTGGGGTCCACAGTGGCAACCATGGAATAACTGAGAGCATTAAGTCAAATAGAGAAGTTCATTCAGCCAGTGTTAGTTCCTTCTCCCTCCTCCCTCCCCCTCCCCGTTCCATTTCTCTGCTCAAATACCCTGAGCAGGTCAGTACTCCCTTTCTTCCACTGGTGATCATCTTGCCTGCTGACACTGTTGTTTTACTTCCTAAGGCGTGATTCTACTTAGAGAAAAATAGGATACTTCAGACTAGGGTCTACAATAACTTTGGAAAATTACGGAAATGCAACTTAAACAGGGTATTCAGGATAGATTTTTCCCATGAGAAAAAGAAACCAGGGGAACTAGCATTTAAATTAATTGCTCTGTTAATCAATGTTAGTAAAACCCAATTAAATCTGCCCTTCACTTTTCACAGTATTTTGCTTATGATAAATACTCAGTATAACCAATAGGTGTTGAAACAAATTATAACCGTCACTCTAACTGTACGCAACACAAGCAGAGCCCAAACCCATTTTCCTTACAAAAACTATTATTAATAACCAAAAGGCAATGAAACAAACAAAAGGATGGTGAATTTTAAAATCTTTGCCTCTTAAAGAATACTCAAAATGGTTTCAAACTGATCTTTTTTTGCAGCAAAGTGTTGATAAAACCCTGTGATTGTTTCATTTTTTCATTCATTAATCAAATGTTCATTGACTGTCTACGCAAGATGAGGAGCAGGGTTTAAGTTGAATTACTTGCAGCATCTCTGTCCTGAAGGACTTCACTTTTCTCTGGAAAACGAGAGACTTACAGTTATTTATTATAATAATAAAATATGAAAAGAGAGATTATGGATTGGATACAACATACAATTCTTCTCTCTCAAGTTTTACCTCCCTTGCAAGTCTTCAGCTACTGGAGGGCAGCACATGCCAGATACATCATAAGTGTTTAATAAATGCTTGTAGGCTGAGTGCATATTAGCTTAGAAAGGGTAACACATTTTTTATTATAAAAATTATAAAAGGCTGCAGCTGACCAGTTAGCAAATTCCTAACTTGAAAAACACAGGCAGCCCTGAACTTCTAGACTAAACACAAGATTTCAGGGCAAGTGAGTAGCTGAAACTGCTTCTTTTTGTTATTTCAACCCAACAGAACAAGGCAAATCTACAAAGCAACTTTACTGAAAAACAATTACATCTGGGTGAGGGAAGAGTGTCACAAAAGCCTTGGAAATTTCCTGAGAGCCAGGGTATATGAAACCTAGGGAGATTTAATCACCCTGTTGCCACCCATCCTTAAACAGAGAACTTAATCTCATTTTTATTTTTCATGAAGAATAATTTAGAGAGGCTTCAGGCAGTGAGAGGCAAACCCTTTCCAGTTTAAGGGAGACCTTGGCAGTTCAAGGGTGAATGAAAGAAGAAATGGAAAATGAAGGTTACAAAAGCTGAAGTGCTTTTAAATCTTTATATCTTATAAATCCACCCTTTTAACATTAAATGCAGGTGTCAGTTACAGAATAACAAAAAAAATTTCTGTCTAAAAAAAGAAACACTCTGTTCTACAGACAAGCTCTGTTGTCGGGCTGTGTGATAGAGATCATCTATTTCCACCTTGTCTTTGTCTCTCTGAGACTGTGCGTATGGCCACAGTAAGAGGGATGTTAAAGAGCTCAGTAGGAGGCCCTTCATGGTCAGCAGGCCTGGAGCAAATGGCCTTTCTGGCCTCCCCTGGGATAGGCCGTGGTAAGCAAGAAACAAGAGAGATTGACCTTACCTCATATATTGATCGGGGAGGGCGCTTAAAGGTTTCTGTCTGATCTGTACAGGCTAGACAAGGAACAGGTTCCCCAGCTCTGTCTCTCCTATATGAAAAGGGGTATGTCACTGGAGATCCAGAATAAGCAGCCTTTGGGTAGACTCTTGGCTCTGCCTTCACTGGGCAAGTCAGCCAACCTCTCTATACTTCAGCATCTTCATCTATAAAATGAGGGTGAGGTACCTTCCTTATTGAGCTGTGTGAACACTGAATGACTTAAGTCTTAAATATTTATTACTCAATTATAGGCAGTAACCAGATGCCTACAAGCGGTGTGGCCTTAGGAAACTCCCTTAACCTCTTTGGGCTTCAGTTTCTCAAAGAAGGCAGTTGGATGAGTCCATCTCTGAGAACCTTCCTGTTCTTAAAGTAGAAAGAGAAATAAAGGGGTGGAGAGGAGTGAAAGGCTAACTTCTGTTTTCTGTTCTCACTTATGTTGGCATGAACTCCTGAGTTACTTCAGCATTTGAATATCATTCTGAGGACATTTTACTTGTCTCGGGAAGCTTGATTTATTCATGGAAGTTTGTAAACAGCAAGTGTTTATTTGTCAAACATCATTTTTTAGAAGGTAGACTAATAAGGAGCTTTAGTTCCAGCACTAGATCGTTCCAGTCCAAAAGCTTTATGTGGGAAAATTACAGCAGAAACGTCAGCCTTTATGGTCCATTGGACAGAGAACGTAAAGCAGGACTCCACTGGCCGCAAGCTTTTGGCATCTCTTGGGTCCTGGGAACCAATCCCTTTGCCTTTCCCATGAGAGATGAGGGGCAGAATGCAGTGGAGAGTGGCAGACGTCAGCCACAGTGAGAGATGCGGGGGCCATACTCGGCTTGGCTACTAACACCTGTTTGGCCTTGGCCAAGTTACTCAGCTTTCCTACTCTTCACTTTTCGTGTATATAAAGTGAGAGTATTAACAATGCCTACTTCAACAAGTTGTTGTAAAAGTTAGATTTTTTTTTAATGTAGGTTGAGTGCTTAACATGATGTTCAAAGTGAGCGCTCAGTAAAAATGAGCTCTCACAATAGGCAACGTCAATTTAAAATGTTAAACCAATGACATTCCTGTGATATAAATATACAAGGGCATATTCAACATGTAAGTCTCCCTTGCTTCTTCCTTTGTTTATTGGGTTGCACTGATACAGTTTAATTTACTTTTGTGTTTAGAGTAAGTTAAGATAAAATAATAAAGTAACAGTGTCCTGTCCCTCGGGGAAGGCAATGGCACCCCACCCCAGTACTCTTGCCTGGAAAATCCAATGGACGGAGGAGCCTGGTGGGCTGCAGTCCATGGGGTCGCTAACAGTCGAACACAACTGAGCGACTTCACTTTCACTTTTCACTTTCATGCATTGGAGAAGGAAATGGCAACCCACTCCAGTGTTCTTGCCTGGAGAATCCCAGGGACGGGGAAGCCTGGTGGGCTGCCATCTATGGGGTCACACAGAGTCGGATACGACTGAAGCAACTTAGCAGTAGCAGT
>SJYX01023296.1:510783-521400 GCA_006410675.1 Oreotragus oreotragus | reverse complement strand
GAGAGACTTACAGTTATTTATTATAATAATAAAATATGAAAAGAGAGATTATGGATTGGATACAACATACAATTCTTCTCTCTCAAGTTTTACCTCCCTTGCAAGTCTTCAGCTACTGGAGGGCAGCACATGCCAGATACATCATAAGTGTTTAATAAATGCTTGTAGGCTGAGTGCATATTAGCTTAGAAAGGGTAACACATTTTTTATTATAAAAATTATAAAAGGCTGCAGCTGACCAGTTAGCAAATTCCTAACTTGAAAAACACAGGCAGCCCTGAACTTCTAGACTAAACACAAGATTTCAGGGCAAGTGAGTAGCTGAAACTGCTTCTTTTTGTTATTTCAACCCAACAGAACAAGGCAAATCTACAAAGCAACTTTACTGAAAAACAATTACATCTGGGTGAGGGAAGAGTGTCACAAAAGCCTTGGAAATTTCCTGAGAGCCAGGGTATATGAAACCTAGGGAGATTTAATCACCCTGTTGCCACCCATCCTTAAACAGAGAACTTAATCTCATTTTTATTTTTCATGAAGAATAATTTAGAGAGGCTTCAGGCAGTGAGAGGCAAACCCTTTCCAGTTTAAGGGAGACCTTGGCAGTTCAAGGGTGAATGAAAGAAGAAATGGAAAATGAAGGTTACAAAAGCTGAAGTGCTTTTAAATCTTTATATCTTATAAATCCAGCCTTTTAACATTAAATGCAGGTGTCAGTTACAGAATAACAAAAAAAATTTCTGTCTAAAAAAAGAAACACTCTGTTCTACAGACAAGCTCTGTTGTCGGGCTGTGTGATAGAGATCATCTATTTCCACCTTGTCTTTGTCTCTCTGAGACTGTGCGTATGGCCACAGTAAGCGGGATGTTAAAGAGCTCAGTAGGAGGCCCTTCATGGTCAGCAGGCCTGGAGCAAATGGCCTTTCTGGCCTCCCCTGGGATAGGCCGTGGTAAGCAAGAAACAAAAGAGATTGACCTTACCTCATATATTGATCGGGGAGGGCGCTTAAAGGTTTCTGTCTGATCTGTACAGGCTAGACAAGGAACAGGTTCCCCAGCTCTGTCTCTCCTATATGAAAAGGGGTATGTCACTGGAGATCCAGAATAAGCAGCCTTTGGGTAGACTCTTGGCTCTGCCTTCACTGGGCAAGTCAGCCAACCTCTCTATACTTCAGCATCTTCATCTATAAAATGAGGGTGAGGTACCTTCCTTATTGAGCTGTGTGAACACTGAATGACTTAAGTCTTAAATATTTATTACTCAATTATAGGCAGTAACCAGATGCCTACAAGCGGTGTGGCCTTAGGAAACTCCCTTAACCTCTTTGGGCTTCAGTTTCTCAAAGAAGGCAGTTGGATGAGTCCATCTCTGAGAACCTTCCTGTTCTTAAAGTAGAAAGAGAAATAAAGGGGTGGAGAGGAGTGAAAGGCTAACTTCTGTTTTCTGTTCTCACTTATGTTGGCATGAACTCCTGAGTTACTTCAGCATTTGAATATCATTCTGAGGACATTTTACTTGTCTCGGGAAGCTTGATTTATTCATGGAAGTTTGTAAACAGCAAGTGTTTATTTGTCAAACATCATTTTTTAGAAGGTAGACTAATAAGGAGCTTTAGTTCCAGCACTAGATCGTTCCAGTCCAAAAGCTTTATGTGGGAAAATTACAGCAGAAACGTCAGCCTTTATGGTCCATTGGACAGAGAACGTAAAGCAGGACTCCACTGGCCGCAAGCTTTTGGCATCTCTTGGGTCCTGGGAACCAATCCCTTTGCCTTTCCCATGAGAGATGAGGGGCAGAATGCAGTGGAGAGTGGCAGACGTCAGCCACAGTGAGAGATGCGGGGGCCATACTCGGCTTGGCTACTAACACCTGTTTGGCCTTGGCCAAGTTACTCAGCTTTCCTACTCTTCACTTTTCGTGTATATAAAGTGAGAGTATTAACAATGCCTACTTCAACAAGTTGTTGTGTAAGTTAGATTTTTTTTTAATGTAGGTTGAGTGCTTAACATGATGTTCAAAGTGAGCGCTCAGTAAAAATGAGCTCTCACAATAGGCAACGTCAATTTAAAATGTTAAACCAATGACATTCCTGTGATATAAATATACAAGGGCATATTCAACATGTAAGTCTCCCTTGCTTCTTCCTTTGTTTATTGGGTTGCACTGATACAGTTTAATTTACTTTTGTGTTTAGAGTAAATTAAGATAAAATAATAAAGTAACAGTGTCCTGTCCCTCGGGGAAGGCAATGGCACCCCACCCCAGTACTCTTGCCTGGAAAATCCAATGGACGGAGGAGCCTGGTGGGCTGCAGTCCATGGGGTCGCTAACAGTCGAACACAACTGAGCGACTTCACTTTCACTTTTCACTTTCATGCATTGGAGAAGGAAATGGCAACCCACTCCAGTGTTCTTGCCTGGAGAATCCCAGGGACGGGGAAGCCTGGTGGGCTGCCATCTATGGGGTCACACAGAGTCGGATACGACTGAAGCAACTTAGCAGTAGCAGTTGCAGTCCTGTCCCTGGTGGCTCAGTGGTAAAGAATCTGCCTGCAATGCAGGAGACTCCTGTTCTATCTCTGGGTTGGGAAGATCCCCTGGAGAAGGGAATGGCACCCCATTCCAGTATTCTTGCCTATAGAATTCCATGGACAGAGGAGCCTGGCAGGTTACAGTCCATGGGGTTGCAAAGAGTTGGACACAACTGAGTGACCATCACTTTCTCTTTTTTCCCCCCAACAATGTCTTGCACTGGACACATTTTACCAAGCAATATTGCTTGCATTATCCCCCATATTCCACAACCCAGATCTCTTCAACCGTGAAAATTAACTCTAGTTTCACAAGGCTGATGAACAGCAGAATGGGAAATAAAATGCTGCTTGCCTAACTCTCTGTTACTTGCAGAAGCCACAGGTCTCTTTTGTTGAGCTTACAAGGCCTACCACACGCAGCCTCTCATTCCCAGCCACTCTTCAGCGATGGAAGCTGGGCTGGTGTTTTCCCCTCTGTTTGTCAGGTGAGTGCATTGGCATTCGCATTCAATGACTTCGTGAATGTCCCATGGCCAGTGAGGGGTAGAGACAAGACCAGAACTTGTTCATTGTCTAGTGACATAAATTGAAACATAAATAAGCAATTCAAGACAATTCAATGTGTTATAATTCTTATTTAAGTGAATTATAAGGCACTATGGGATCCCAGAGGCAAAAGAAAATAATTGTATGTGCAGTACAAGTGCAGTGTGTCATCCAGAAAAGGATTCCCAGAAGAAGTAGTGCTTGGACTGATATCTGAAGGAAGAAGAGACAGCAAAGTAGGCACTTGAAGGAAAAGGAAGTAGTGGGGAAACCACACGCAAAGGGACTTAAGTTCAAACTAATTTTGCCATAATGGCAAGAAATTCTTTGTGCCCTGTGTTCAGTATCTTACACACTGAGGATGCTTTCATTTATGCTTTTAACAGTTCTTTATTGAGCAAGTACTGTGTGTGGGGCTCCCTGAGCTTGAGGTACCTGGAAACTGTTTAGCAGGGTATCCACAGGCAATTGGAAATGTCTACATGAAACTCAGGCATCATGTGAACACTAGCAAAAAGCACTGGAGTGGATGAAATCACACCCAAGAGGAGAGAGCAGTGAGAGAATCGGGGAGAGATAAGGACCAGCCCGAGAGTCCAACATGAGGCAGGGGGCAGAAGATGAAAGGTAGCAAAAATTAGAAAACAAAGGTCAAAGACTGCAGAGGACAATCCGGAAGGAGGGGATGAAAAGTGCAGATGAAGTCGACACTACAACATCCTCTAGAGAAGTTAAAGAAGGTGAGGACTGAAAGGCAATCACAGGAAAGGACTGTTGGGAGCTCGTCTCTGGTTTTGATGAGCACAGTTTTAATGATATATTGGGGAAGAACCTAGAACAGTTATTGGCTGATGAGTATTGAGGGGTAAATAGGAAAAGAGATAGATGAGATAAATGACTTCAGTAAGCTAGCTGGGAAGAAAGGGGAAGCTCTAAGGTAGTCAAGGCAATGGGAGAGCTCAGGACACAACCGAGGGAAGGGTTTTTTTTAGTTTTTTTGTATTTTGTAACAGTGTAAAAGGCTTGAAGAAAACATAAGGCATTGAAGATGAGAGAGGAGATAATGATAGAATAAGGACCCAAGGAAATAGAAGGAGATATGATCAAGCACATTGGTGGACAGAAGGAAACTTTCTCCCAAGACAGGGGTAGATCTCTTGCAAGTAACAACAAAAACAGAAATTAATCACTGGTGTGCAGAATGAAGCCACCTGCTTAAACAAAACAAAAGAACTTAATAGGCTCTATAACTGGAAAGTCTAAAGTTGGATCTAGTTTTAGCAACTGGATCAAGGGGATTAGGACTTAGTCTCCCTTTGTTTCTTAGCTCTGTTTTTCAATGTTTGGCTTCATTCTCAGGCATGGAGGCTGTCAAGAGGCCTTCTCTTCCATCTAAATAACATTATCAGAACCAGTTCTTTTTTGGATTCAATTCAGTTTGGATCACATGCCTGTTCCTGACCAATGATCCCAGTTAGGGGGATAGAAGAGCTGAGTGGATTGGGCAGGGTCATGTGCCTGTGCCTTGAGTTAGAAGTGAGTGGAACCCCTCCTAAGACACATAATCTGAGGGTGAAGTTCTTGAGGAAAACCAGGGTGCTGTTGGATCAGAAAAATAAATAAATATTTTTAAAACACCGAAAGCCCAAGAAAGTAGGTGTCTGCTACTGCTTGTGGCCAAGAGATGAAGATACCTTGGAGGAGAGGATACTAAAGAAGTCTGGGCTAATGGCCTGTGTTTCGTGTGTGAAGTGGGAGACCTGCCTCATGGTGCTGTGCAAGCTTTGCAGCAACCTCCACGGATTCCACCCTCCCAACCAGATCTCCCTCTCCCCCTTTCTTCAGGAGTGAGGGGGAACCAAAGTTGACAAGATAAATTGACCCTGAATGAAAGAAATGCCTACTGTAAGATGGAAAAAAAAGTCTCATACAGAGGTGGAAATGCCTGTGAGTGTGATGGGAGTGGTTTAGGGAGATACAAAGAAAAACAAGCCATATTAATCAGGGGAAATAGCTTTTCAAGTTCACTGCCTATAGGGGGCGGAGGGGAAAGCCTAGTAAAGATTCCAGAAGAACAAGCTAAGCTCATGGAAAGTGCTGAGAATAGCTGGTTTATTCTCAGTGTGTCTCCCTATTTTTATAACTTACCCCAACTGTTCCTCTTTCTCAGTAATGTTGGGTGGCGAGGGACATTGTCAGTGTAAATATTTACAGGAAAGTCTTCAGGGAGGAGCGATGGAAGGTGCTGGTAAATGTGGATAATTAGCCAGCCTGGTTTTCTGAACAAGGAGCATTAATGTGCCTGTGGACATGCAGAGAGGCATTATCTTCAGAACATATTTCAGGAATGGAAAAGGAAACAAAGCTGATTATGAGGAAAATGGATCTGCCAGGACAAAATTGTAGGAACAGACCCGGGGGCAGAAAGAAAGGTTACAAGCTTTCCAGAATCTGAATGCTGCAGAGCTCAGAAGCGGAGATGCTGCATGTTTGGGGCTGCCAACCAGGGCACCTCCATGGTCCTGGAACAAATCGGGAGGAAGCAAGAACAGCTGCCCCACCCTTAGAGTCCACACAGAAGGAAGGCAGACGCGTGCCTCCAGACCTGAACGGCAGGTGGGCCCCTGCCCTTCCTCACCCCAGAGTTTTGCCCCTAGATTTGGGGCACTGAACTATGGATATTTAAATGTCTTCAGTAAACCCGATCCTTCAACTGGCCTGTCTCTTCTCAGCCCTTCTAAGCCAGTTTCAACCCTCCCTCTTCCCTGACCCTGGACCCTTCTCTGGGCATCCATGTTCCAGGACTCCCTTGTCCCTTCTCAGAATTCCAATGGTGGATCCTCCATTTAACACTTAAATTGAGTCCTTCTTCACTGCTTTCCCTTCTGTGGGCATTTGCCTCATCTACCCAGTGGGGCTGCAGAATCCTAGAGGGCAGGGTCCTTGACTGGTTCTTTTGGGGTCCCTAGAGCCTAGCACAGTGCCTGGCAGGTAGCTCCCTTGCTTTAAGGTGGCTCTGAGCTCAGGAACCAGGAAGACCCAAAGCCAAACCAGCCCCCAATGAAGCCAAGATTCTTGACGAAGGACAAGAGGAGGAGGACGTAGGAGAGTGAAATACCCACAACAGCTTCTGTGGAGCCATCCCAGAAACTCCCTAAACCTATGGGAGGTCCTTGACTGCAGGAATCCTGCTTCCTGTGGGATTTCCAGCCAACCACCTGCTGGGAAGGCGTGGGGCAGTGAGCAGGGCAGGGCTTACTGATTCATTCGCTTTAACCCCTCTGAAAATTATTACGTGTGAGGATTCCATGGCAGCACTGCGAAGACAGGTGGCACTCCTTCCTGGGAGAGTCCAGGTTCTTGTTCACTTCTGAGCTGGGTTCTAGAGTTCTCCCATCAGTTCTATGAGCTACCTCCAGCCAGTTATTCATTCATTTGACAAATATTTCCTGGGCCCCTGTTACATCTGCTCCAGACAGTGGGGATAAAGCAAAAGCAAAATCCAGCAAAACTCCTTGCCCTTGAAGGGTTTACATTTTAGTGGAAAAAAGTAGATTATAAAGAAGACAAGAAATGTGTATTATTAGATACAGGTAAAGTGCATAAAAATAAAAGGAAGGAAGGTAGATGAGAGCATTAGTGTGAGAACTGTTTTTTTTTTTTTTTTTTAACAAAGTGGTTAGGGAAGTCATCCGGGGGAAAGTGACATGTGAGCTGAGGTGGGGAAGTCAGCCCTGTGATCGTCTGGGCAAGTGTCCAGAGCAGGAATGTGTCCTGGAAAAGGACGAGGGGTTAGGGTGGAGACCACAGAGGGACCTAGGGGAGATTACAGAGGACGTCAGAGAGGCAGCTAAGAGGCCAGGTCCTGGAGAGCTCTGTTTTGCATGGTGGGAGATGTGAATTCACTAGAAGTTTCTGAGCACAGCAGCGGTGAGTTCTGACTTGGCCACCAAGTAAGAGAAAGGTTAGAGGCAAGGAGACTGTTGCGAGGCAATCGCAATGATCTAGAAGAGAGGTGGTGTCAATGGAGGTGGTGAGAAATGACTCAGGCACAGACATATTTTGAAGGAAGAAAAGGCAGAATTTAATTCCCAAAGGGTTGGCTGTGGGTGTGAGTTGAAGAGAGGAATGAGGACTGATGCCGTCTTAGTCTATTCAAGTTGCTGTAACAAAATGCCACAGCCTGGGTGACTTATAAACAAAATTTATTTCTCTTAGTTCTGGAGGCTGAAGTCTAAGATCCTCAGCCTGCATAATCCGGTGATGGTTCCCTTTTGAGTCACAGACTCTTTGTTGTGTCCTCACACGGTGGAAGGGGGCAAAGAAACTCTCTAGAGGTCTCTTTTTTTTTAAAAATAAGGATATCAGTCTTATTAGGTCATGACAGCCTTCATGACCTAATGACCTCCCAAAGGCCCCACCTCCAAACACCATCACTTTGGGCAGTAGGATTTCAAAATATGAATTTGGGGGTTGGAGTTTGAGTGGGGCACAAACATTCAGATCATGACATGCTAAAGTTTTAGCCTGAAAGACTAGAGGATATGGTTGCTCCAAATCTTTCCAGCAAGTTCCACTTTCTATAGCTTGTGTTTCTAGATATGGGAATTGCCTTTGAAAGCATGTCCGCCACTGGATAGGCAATTTCTGCTTCCTGACCCCTTCCCATCAGCTGAGGTCTCTAACCACAACTGGTCCTCCTCCAGCACCTTCCTCGCTACCCTTTGTTGCCGGGAAGAGAACAAAAGCCAAGGTGACCAACATGGAGCAGCTTTGTTTCCTTGGCTGCCCTGGATTATAGAGAAATACTCACCATTCTCCTTCAGAGTGACTTGACTTGGCTTGTGAACCGTGCATTCTGCTCTTGGCCGTTATTTATTTTTGGAAGTAATATGCATTCCTTTTTGGTACTGAGGATTCATCTGAGAAGCCATGGAGGACAGTTTGAATCCTTTTGATTTCAGATTTGAGAAAACTAAGGTCTGAGCTCTAAAAGCAACACAGTTAGTTCATAGAAAAGCAGGATTAGATCCCAGTCTCCAAATTTAAATAAAAAGTCCTAAGAAATTTACCATATGAAATCATTGCTAAATTGATTGATTGATGATGAGATATACCGCCTTAGATTGGAATCTAGGGAGAAAGTTGAAATAGCCTTCCTCTTTTCCTTCTTTCTTCCTTCCTTCCAGAAAGATGTATTCAGTGTCAAACATTACAGGAATCATGCAAGATGCTAGAGATATTAATACAAGTGCAAAAAATAGAGCTAGTCCCTGCTCTTGAAGGGCACTCTGCTGAGGGAGACATTGGCCTTCAGGCAAACTTACAAAAGGGAATGGGAAAAAGTCAGTTTTAGAAAAAAACCATAAACAAAGAGCATTAGACTCTAGAGAAAAGAGTATTTTTATTGATTTACAATGCAATACATTGTGTTACTTTCAGGCATATAGCATAATGATTTGATTTTTTGCAAATTATATTTCATTATAGGTTATTGCAATATACTGGGTATAATTCCCTATGCTATACAGTAAATCCTTGTCACTTATCTGTTTCATGTAGAATATTGTGTATCTGATAATGCCATACTCCTGATCTGTCCCTCCCCCACTGCCCATCTCCCCTTTGGTAACTGTAAGTTTTCTGTGTCTCTGAGTCTATTTCTGTTTTATATAGATTCATTTGTATTATTTTTCAGGTTTCACGTATAAGTGACATCATATATTATTTGACTATAGTATAGTCAAAAGTATTTGACTTTTTCTGTCGGGCTTACTTCACTATGATATCCTCTAGATCCATCCATGTTGCTGAAAATGGCAGCATATTATTCTCTTTTATGGCTGAATAGTATTCCATTATGTATACCACATCTTCTTTCAGTTCAGTTCAGTTCAGTCGCTCAGTCGTGTCCAACTCTTTGCGACACCATGAATTGCAGCATGCCAGGCCTCTCTGTCCATCACCAGCTCCCGGAGTTCACTCAGACTAACGTCCATCGAGTCGGTGATGCCATCCAGCCATCTCATCCTCTGTTGTCCCCTTTTCCTCCTGCCCCCAATCCCTCCCAGCATCAGAGTCTTTTCCAATGAGTCAACTCTTCGCATGAGGTGGCCAAAGTACTGGAGTTTCACCTTTAGCATCATTCCTNTGCCTTCCATATCAATTTTCCCCGTTTTGCTGATCTTGGAGGTTCTGAAGAGCCTGACTTTTTTGTTGTTGTTTTTTCATGCTGCTCTATAATTTCCATAAAATTACAAATTCTTCCTAAAATTGAAAGCTTCTAATGTAGTCAGGGTACTGGGCATGTGGGTGATTGGTGCAGGGCTGAGGTCCCATATGACCAAAGCTGATGAAGCTGAGTGAATACTGCAGTAGCCAAGGGCAGGAAAAGCCAGGGGAAAAAATCTAGGCATTGACCAAGGCCAAGCTGGGGAAGATGAATGCTGTGATAAATCCTAGGAAATGAGCACAGAGCTAGGATAAGAGACAAGCCTAAAAGTTAGAAAACAGATAGACTGGAGATGGAATGCAGGCCAAGCAGTGAGAAAGGCAGGGGATTCAAGAGGACTCCATGTTCTTTGTTGAAAATTTAGACTCCTGCTTTTTCATCCAGTCCATGGTGTGTTTAAATGATTCAGTACCTTAAAGGACTCTTGACGACTGTATATTCCATCATATGCTGTAGTATAAGACCCTCGGTCATTTTCCTATTGTGAGATTACAGTGGTTTTTAAGATTGATTCTCATTTGTCATTTAAAAAGGAATATTGCTAAATAGATCTAAATTTGCCAATTTAAGAAAAAAAAATATAGATGATCATCGTTAACAATATACATTTAAGAGGTAGGAGAAATCTGAAAGCCGTAAGGGTGATCAGTGTTTTAGACACTAAGTAACTGAATCCTGAAAAAAAGCAGTGCATGAATAGGCAACATCTTGGAGACATATGCAAGATATGTACTTTTTTCTTAATACAAAACGTTGTAGATGGAAAGAAGTTAGAGATTTTCTTTTTTAATGAGAATAAATAAAGTCAGGGCTAAATTAGATGGTGAAGAAGATTCACCTCAGATTGTTATCATATTTTTAAAAAACTTGCTCTAAGTTCAAGGGCCATTTGTTAATTTTAAAAACCTTTGAGGCTATTTGTACTGAGTTTTTGTCTTTTAGACAAAGAATATGTGATTTACGGCCAAAGGAATGCTCTCTGCTGTCTGTGCATCAGGAAGGCCAGTCAGTTCGGTCATGAAGCCCAAGGGAGCATCACCCATCACCTGGTAAATGCTGATTGAAAGGCAGGTATGGTAACCAGGGCTAGGACCCTCCTTGCAAGCCAGTAAAAGGCAAGAAGATGGACCTTGTACCTGGAGTCAATCGCATCTAAAAATATTTTTGCTTCTGAAGTAATACTTGAGCAAGGTCTTTAAGAAAAACCAGGAGGGGAACTGGTTCAGAGTTCCTAGAAGGTTGGGAGGACACAGAGAAGTTCAGTACTGGGGCTGTGAGAACGCTTTCACAGGGCGAAGAGCAGC
>SJYX01023296.1:451027-497899 GCA_006410675.1 Oreotragus oreotragus | reverse complement strand
GGGGGGGTGGGCGGTTAGTGAGAAGGTGTGAGCCTAGTCATCACTCACCTCTGATATTTCTTTTCCTCTCTTCCCCTCTCTAGCAGAAGGAGGCTCTATTTTCCTTCCAGTCTGAGACTCAAGGTCAGAGTTAGCAACTGGATTAGAGTAGGTGACCATGTAATTTATTATTCACAGTATTACACTTTGGAAAGTAACAGGATGGGTTGTCCCAAGAGTAATTGTGTACCAAGAAACAGGTGTAATCAGAGGCTGGCCTGGGTTAACCAAGATGTATGTTCTCTAGTTAAAGTGAAGTCGCTCAGTCGTGTCTGACTCTTTGCGACCCCATGAACTGTGGCCTACCAGGCTCCTCAGTCCATGGGATTTTCCAGGCAGGAATACTGGAGTGGGCTGCCATTTTTAATTCATATATCCCACTTTCAGATTTAGGATTCTTTGCCTCTTGTTTTTATTATTCTTCCTAAATAACAGTGCATAGTGGTATAGCAAGAAGTCCTCCAGTAAAATCTTTGTATATGCTGGAGTTCTGAAAGGAAAGTTTACCTGTGTATGTGTGTATCCAAGAGTCTGGAAACATAAGTGGCCATTGGCTGAACCCAGTAATAGAATCATCTTGACAGCTTCTTTTGTATTATAGCCACAGAAAGAAAGGCATGAACATTAGCAGGTAGGAGCACAGCTGAATTTTGACCTGTCAAACATTTTCTAAGTATAACTTCTGAATTGGTTACTCAGTTGATTCTTGTGGTGGTGGTAGTGGAGGTTGTTTTGTAGCATTTAGATACATTCAGTGTTAACTCCAGGAAGCAATATATTCACTCATGTCTGAATAGATATAAAAATCAAGGAATGAGTTAGTATGAGTCAGAGTTCTCTTCTGTGACATTGTAGAGAGAATGTCCAACTCCTGAGCACTATTTGTCTATCTGAAAGAACTATTTCTTGACTTAGTTGAGAGGTTATTCATGTATCCATCCATCATGCTGTCCTTCCATCCAGCCATTCGTTCATACTGTGTATTGGTCTAGTGAAGAAAAACAAAGTGGAGCCAAAAATAGAGCCAATGAGATTAAATATGCAAATTCTGACAATTTAAAACTGATCTCCTATTCATAAATTTGATTCTAAGCTTTCTAGAAGCCAATCAAAAATCTCTTTCAAGTTTCACAACTTAATGTCCACTGCTGCTGCTGCTGCTAAGTCGCTTCAGTCGTGTCCGACTCTGTGTGACCCCATAGACGGCAACCCACCAGGCTGCCCCGTCCCTGGGAATTTCCAGGCAAGAACACTGGAGTGGGTTGCCATTTCCTTTTCCAATGCATGAAAATGAAAAGTGAAAGGGAAGTCGCTCAGTCGTGTCCGACTCTTAGCGACCCCATGGACTGCAGCCCACCAGGCTCCTCCATCCATGGGATTTTCCAGGCAAGAGTACTGGAGTGGGATGCCATTGCCTTCTCCTGGGTAATAGCTAATAAGGTACCAATAACTAGAATAGTTAGCACTTACTGAGTTCATTCTGTATGGTGGGTACTGAGCTTGGCTGTGTACATGAATAATTTTTTAAGTCCCTGCAGTATTCCTAAGAGATAAAAACTAAGAAATATCCATTTTATAGATGTGGAAATAAAGTCTTAAAGAGAAAAGGTAAAATAGCCAGAATCAGATGGAGGAACTGACCTTTAGCGCCTTTGTTCTCTACCTTGCTGCTGCTGCTGCTGCTGCTGCTAAGTCACTTCAGTCGTGTCCGACTCTGTGTGACCCCATAGACGGCAGCCCACCAGGCTCCCCCATCCCTGGGATTCTCCAGGCAAGAATACTGGAGTGGGTTGCCATTTCCTTCTCCAATGCATGAAAGAGAAAAGTGAAAGTGAAGTTGCTCAGTCTGTTCGACTGTTAGCGACCCCATGGACTGCAGCCCACCAGGCTCCTCCGTCCATGGGATTTTCCAGGCAAGAGTACTGGAGTGGGATGCCATTGCCTTCTCCTGGGTAATAGCTAATAAGGTACCAATAACTAGAATAGTTAGCACTTACTGAGTTCATTCTGTATGGTGGGTACTGAGCTTGGCTGTGTACATGAATAATTTTTTAAGTCCCTGCAGTATTCCTAAGAGATAAAAACTAAGAAATATCCATTTTATAGATGTGGAAATAAAGTCTTAAAGAGAAAAGGTAAAATAGCCAGAATCAGATGGAGGAACTGACCTTTAGCGCCTTTGTTCTCTACCTTGCTGCTGCTGCTGCTGCTGCTGCTAAGTCACTTCAGTCGTGTCCGACTCTGTGTGACCCCATAGACGGCAGCCCA
Organism: Oreotragus oreotragus; assembly: GCA_006410675.1. Lineage (NCBI taxonomy): Eukaryota > Metazoa > Chordata > Mammalia > Artiodactyla > Bovidae > Oreotragus > Oreotragus oreotragus. The sequence continues at coordinate 495,592 of SJYX01023296.1, read as the reverse complement.
CCAGGCTCCCCCATCCCTGGGATTCTCCAGGCAAGAATACTGGAGTGGGTTGCCATTTCCTTCTCCAATGCATGAAAGAGAAAAGTGAAAGTGAAGTTGCTCAGTCTGTTTGACTGTTAGCAACCCCATGGACTGCAGCCCACCAGGCTCCTCCGTCCATTGGATTTTCCAGGCAAGAGTACTGGGGTGGGGTGCCATTGCCTTCCCAGTCTCTACCTTAAATGTTTAAAAAAAAAATTTCACTCCTTTTTGGTTCTACATTTCACAACAACTACTGCTTCTTGGGGGTGGGGGGTTTACAATAAAGATGCCTTAGGCCATGATTTCCTAAGCTGTTGATGATATGGGAGATGTACTCATTGTACCTGATGCTTCTCCTTTGTAACACTAAAATAACGTAATGGTGGTTTCGTCACTAAGCCGTGTCCAGTTTTCTGCGACCCCATGGACTGAAGCCTGCCATGCTCCTCTGTCCATGGGATTTTCCAGGCAAGAATACTGGAGTGGGTTGCCATTTCCTTCTCCAGGGGATCTTCCCCACCCAGCGATCGAAGCTGGATCTCCTGAACTGGCAGGCAGATTCTTTACCAACTGAGCTACCAGACAATGTAATAACATAGTTATTCTTGTAATGTTTATTTCCCCAACTAGACTTTACAGGCCATGAGGACAAGCTGTGTTTATCTTTTTTACCGCCTGGTCAGCTCTTGCATACAGTGGATGCTTAACACATGTTTGTTGAATAAATGAATGAAATAGACTGAGAACTATTTATAAAATAATTTGAAATTCCACAAATGAACCTCAGTTTAGTCAGAACATGACATTTTATTTTTTCTTCCTATTTTTCCCCTCAATTCTGCTTCTATTCCTTTCCAGCCTCAACACACGTGCACACGCACACATGCACATACACACACACAGTACTTATTACCTTGATAATTTAAGTGAATTCACTTCCTAATTTCTTTCCTTGACCTGAATTTGAGTGCAGGTCTTAATGAGCAAAGAGGGAATTCAAACTTTCTTTTTCACAAAATATTTGTCTTCACTTCTATTCAGAAGAGTTATTGATCGTTATTTTTCTTTCTGCTGCATAACTGGCTACACAGAACATTTCAGTGGGGTTCTTAACAGTGTGAATGATTTGATTCACTACCAGGTCTGTCCACCAGTCCAATAAGGTTATTATTGTTCCCTGTGAAAGCACACAGGTGATAGATTGCCTTTTCACCACCGCTTCACCTTATGCAACAGCTCCTGAAATGGTCACTCCCGTTAGTTATTATCAGGACAATACCTAACATTTGTAAAGAACCCTAAAACTCTCTAGCCCTTTCACATGCTTTATTGCATTTGACTCTTAGAACCACCTGTGAGCTGGTTAGGTGGGCACTGTGTTTATGAATATTTCACTGGCGGAGACACTGAAACTTGAGGAGCTAAGTGACTAGCCCAGAGTCCTGGTGTAAGTGATGAGTGGAGCCAAGCTTTAAAATCAAATGTCTTTGCTGCTGATTCCTGCTTCTCAGCACTATACCTCCTTGTCTCCAGTTTCACTTGAAGTCTTTTTTTTTTTTTTTGAGGGGGCTACAGGTGTTATGGGAAGAGTAGTCAGAGATGACTTCTGCAAAACAGTTTGATGGATTGCTGCTGAATGTGTCTATTTGGGGAGAAGGAGAAAAAGAAGGTATCAGCCATTAGAGAGATGAGCTTAAGATTCAGAGGCAAAACTTAAGAGAGCTCACTGGGGTCTGGAGCTATATGTGGGTGTTTTGTTCCTGTGGGTTCAGCCTAGAAGTCCAACTCCTGCTAATAGTTAACATTGCTAGATGGTGATAAACTACACCAATTTAACCTGCAAAATGCCAAAAGAAAGTGATCCTGGCTGAGATTATAAGCTCATTATAGCTATGGGAAAACATACCCAGAAAGATGATTCTTGTTCAACTGTGCAGCTAGTCTGAACCAGAGCCTTTGTTCCTCTTGTTCAAACCTGGAGGAGTCCCAGTTCCATCCAGGCTAAGGCCAGGCAAGGTGGAGCTACCCCAGAAGGCATCTGTGCCTTCCCGTCTCCTGGTATGTGCTCTTCCCAATTCCACCTGCAGGGCAGCACCCCAGACTGTCAGCTGGGCCCTCCATGCTCTCCTCACTCAGGTGCAGGCCCCTCTTGCCCAGAAGGTTGTCCCCATCCTCTGTCATCCCAGCCCTTTTCCGTGACTGATCTTAGCAACGAGAGGGACGTGGTTCTGGTTTTCCAATGCAGTAAATGTCCTTTTCTCCAAGACCAATACATACTAAATACAAAAGGTTTATAAAATATAAATATATGAAAACTAAAAGTCAACCATATCTTACCACTTAGAAGAACTACCAAGATTTACATTTTTAATGAATTTCCTCACTGGATTTCTTCTGTGCATTATAATAGATCATACTGCAACAAACTTTATATCCTGCTTTTCTCATTTACCATGGTAATCCAGGCATTTTCTTTTGTAAGTAAAGCATTCTATTTAATGAATTTTAAATAGTTACATAATAATCCATAATACTAATAAACTTAATTTGATTCTCCTCCTATTATTGGATGTTTTTCTTCCTTTAATCATAATAAATGACTACAATCCTTATTTTTTGTACATTAAACTAATTGCAAATCCTTGAATTTTTGCTTTAGGTAGATTGTTAAAAGTATAACTAGCAGGCTGTGACTTGGGACTCTTGTTACACTGCATCAGGGGAAAAAAGCAATTCCTTGTAAACTCCTTAGCATTTTGGTGTGAGTGATGGGATAATGTGTGGCACAGAGCAGAGACACGATAAATGTCTTTTGTGTGAATGAAAGGACTTAACCCCTTTACGAGTATTTGCATTTTAAAAGAGGAAATTTATCAACTAGTGCATCTTAAATTGGTAGGAATTTAGGCAGCAATATTTGTAATATTGAGGAAATCAAACTTGTAATGAGTGTAGAACTGTCAAGAAAGACATTTATTTTCTGACATTATGTCAGTCATTTACACCTTAGTGAGAATAAGTTGTTCTGCCTTTCCTGAGAGCAGAAGTTCATAAAGGGAAGAGAGACAGAGCCTGGGAGCTGATGATACTTGAGACCAGAGAGGCAAGAGAGAATAAAGAAAAGGTACAGAAAGGGGAATCAGCCTGAGACAGGACCGCTGAGCCATGCAGTTGGGAAAGGGAGGTTATGCACACAAGAATACAATGGGGCCCCAGAGTTGTGTAATCCTAGGTCCCAATACCACAACCGTAATCCATCTAGGATTACCCACCTGGCCCCAAAGGAACCTTCCTTAATCTGATCCACAAAGTCTTAGTTCTCTTCTAAAACTTCTCCAGCAAAGATTCATCTCCTCTCTGTTTATAGCTCTGTTTAAATAAATTAGTTCTTAGTATACAGTCCATAGCAACTTAGGGAACTTTTCTATTTTCTCTGCCTGGATACAGAGTTAAGCTGGTTGCCAGCAGCCTTGTAAGTCTTGGCTCCCAACTTTTCTCTAACCTCGTCTTGAATTGCTCCCACCTCACACACTGACCTCCACCACACTCACCTGCTTCTGCTCCTCAGGCTTGTCCCACCTCGGGGGCTTGCTCTGTCTAGGTACTCTCTTGGGAGCTGACAAAGCTCATTGTTATCTTGTGTGCCCCTGCTTGGGTGTCACCTCCTCCGAGGGGCTGCCCCTGACCACCTTGCCTTTGCCATCAGCCAGCATCTATGTTTGCAAAGCACCTCTCAGTCATTGAACTTATTACTGTGCCTACTTGTTTATTTGGCCACTTCACTAAAATGTAAGCCTCATGAGATCAGGAATTTGATTTGTTTTGTTCATTGTCCCAGCCCTGGAACTTGGAACCTGCCTTAACAGTGGGTGCTCAATAAACACATCCTGAGTGTATGAATAGCATCAGCTTTAAAGTGTGAATTATTCAAAGTTATGGCCTTAGATCCCAGTAGCTCCAAAATGTTCATTGGATGCCTTGTACTAAAAATCATTCTTCATCCAACTTTCTTTTTCAGCAAGGCTACCTCAGCCTTTCACAACTTTCCTTCTCATTCCCCTTCCCATGCCCTTAATTACATACCCCACAAGTTGTGAAGTGGTCTGTTTTGGTCCCATTGGTCATCCCATCTCCAAGCAGCAAAGCATGCTAGTGACTTCATTTTTTTCTCTTTTCAAATAAGCGAAGAACAAGATGAAATCAGTTCTGTTGAATTTTGAACCAGTATGAGTGGTACATCTTTTTTTTTTTTTTTTGCCTATTTTCCTCTCCTGTTGTTTCAGTCTGAAGGCTGATCAGCAGAGGAGTGAGATGAGTGGCAGTTCACCAACTCCCACCACTGCTGTGGCATCAATCACAGGAACTGTGGAAAGCTTCAGTCACGGGTGGGAGGTTGGGGGGCTTAAAGCAGATGAGGAGGTACCAGGAGGAGGTGTGGATGCCTAGCAAAAGAGTTGCGGAAACTTATTTTCTTTTTTCTCTAGGCCTCCCAAAATGGCCTGCCCCAGGCAGGGACCCCATCACTGCTTGTCTCTTTAGGGAATTGCTAACAGTTGGGTCATTTCAGATGGGCAGGCCCACTGAAGGCAGAACGAAAGAGGGGAAGCAACACAGACTTCAATAGCAGAGCTCTGCTCCTGACTCTGTCATGCATGCTACATGTGTGTGACCCTTAACCTCTCTCAGCTTCTACTTCCTCATGGATGAAATGGGCACAGGAGTGTTTACTTGAAAAGACTGCATACCTTTATATACATGAATTGTATGTAAAAGCACCTAGAATGATACTGGCATATGGTAGGTGCTCTATAAATTGTTGCTATTATCAAAAAGCTGAGTTCAGCCATAGGGAAAATAAAGTGTGCTTATGTTTACTCAATAAGTGAAGAACAAACAAAAAATAGGTTATGATTGCCTGTACTTCTCCATTTTAAAAGTCAAAGATATATTACAGATGTTAAACAGCCTAGTAGATTCAAAATGGATTCAAAACTTTTACTGAATCATCCACTTTGGCATCATACTGTCAAAAATTAGGCTTCATCAGAGTTTTTACTAAAATAACCAGCTATTTGGCTGCCACTGTATGCATAGCATCTATTTCCTGCCATGGTTTTCTTTCTCATCATATAACGATGACGCTAGAGTTGGAAATTGACTTCTTTGGGGCCATATCCAAGAACTGTCAGATCCCCCATTATTCTGCCATCGATATTGCCTATTGATGGCATTGCCAATACTGCCTCCTATCCTATGAATTCTTGGCATCTAAATCTTGCTTAGAACTAGTGAAGTCAGTCAGCTTGAATGAAGTACCACTACTGATTTTAACCAACTGAAATTAATTTCTTACAAAGAACTGATTCACAAAAGCATAAAGCAAGGTTATTTCACAGGATTTAATAGTTGCCCTGTGGTAATTATTTTAAAATGCCTAGAGTCAATTTTTTTAAATTGTATATTTTAGTAAAAATTTACCCAAGCCCAAAGAGAGAAATTTGATTTCATTTTCAAACTTCAAAAGAATTTCAAAAGATCTTAGGGTCCTGAAGAATATATTCTTCCAATGCCTTGCTGTTTCATAAAAGGGTGATCTTCTCTCCCTTGCTACCTTGCATAAATCTATCGGAAGAGCTTTCCTTTGTGTCAAATACAATCAGAAAGGATTGGCGTGGAGGGAGCTCCGTATCTCAGAGACCTGTTCCTGACGCTGTGGGCGTGTATTCTGCTAGTCAACGCGAGAAGACGCGGTTTTCTGCCCTCCGGTGAGCGCCACTTCATCATCACCACAGAACGAGATGCAATTTCCCCACTTTTGGAGACATCACAAACTAAGATATCGGGTAAAAAGACCAATGTAAAAAACAATTAAAAAGACCAATGTAGAGGCTGAAGAATGAAAATAACCTAAATTCAGCACTCTAACCTGGCCAATCATTAGCCGTTTATAATAGGGCTCCAAATAAAGTCACAGGCCAACAGCATTCAGTTCTCACTAGTTCTCACTGCATTCAGATCTCACTGATCTCACAGATCAGTTTTGATGTATTATTCTGCTGGAGAGAAGGAGCGTTCATTAACCTCAAAATCATTTACAAGCTCTGGATGCATCTTAGTAGCTGCTGAGTAAACATCTGCCAAATTAGAAAAACAAAAAGGAAAGAAGAAACAAAACACAATGTTCTGTCAATGTGAGAGAGTTTATATAAGAAATGAAATGAAATGATAAAGGGATGTTGGCTTCAGTTCAGTTCAGTTCAGTTGCTCAGTCATGTCCGACTCTTTGCGACCCCATGAATCGCAGCACGCCAGGCCTCCCTGTCCATCACCATCTCCCGGAGTTCACTCAGACTCACGTCCATCGAGTCCGTGATGCCATCCTGCCATCTCATCCTCGGTTGTCCCCTTCTCCTCCTGCCCCCAATCCCTCCCAGCATCAGAGTCTTTTCCAATGAGTCAACTCTTCGCATGAGGTGGCCAAAGTACTGGAGTTTCAGCTTTAGCATCATTCCTTCCAAAGAAATCCCAGGGTTGATCTCCTTCAGAATGGACTGGTTGGATCTCCTTGCAGTCCAAGGGACTCTCAAGAGTCTTCTCCAACACCACAGTTCAAAAGCATCGATTCTTCGGCGCTCAGCTTTCTTCACAGTCCAACTTTCACATCCATACATGACCACAGGAAAAACCATAGCCTTGACTAGGCGGACCTTAGTCGGCAAAGTAATGTCTCTGCTTTTGAATATACTATCCAGGTTGGTCATAACTTTTCTTCCAAGGAGTAAGCGTCTTTTAATTTCATGGCTGCAGTCACCATCTGCAGTGATTTTGGAGCCCAAAAAAATAAAGTCTGACACTGTTTCCACTGTTTCCCCATCTATTTCCCATGAAGTGATGGGACCGGATGCCATGATCTTCGTTTTCTGAATGTTGAGCTTTAAGCCAACTTTTTCGCTCTCCTCCTTCACTTTCATCAAGAGGCTTTTTAGCTCCTCCTCACTTTCTGCCATAAGGGTGGTGTCATCAGCATATCTGAGGTTATTGATATTTCTCCCGGCAATCTTGATTCCAGCTTGTGTTTCTTCCAGTCCAGCGTTTCTCATGATGTACTCTGCATATAAGTTAAATAAGCAGGGAGACAATATACAGCCTTGACGTACTCCTTTTCCTATTTGGAACCAGTCTGTTGTTCCATGTCCAGTTCTAACTGTTGCTTCCTGACCTGCATACAGATTTCTCAAGAGGCAGGTTAGGTGGTCTGGTATTCCCATCTCTTTCAGAATTTTCCACAGTTTATTGTGATCCACACAGTCAAAGGCTTTGGCATAGTCAATAAAGCAGAAATAGATGTTTTTCTGGAACTCTCTTGCTTTTTCCATGATCCAGCGGATGTTGGCAATTTGATCTCTGGTTCCTCTGCCTGTTCTAAAACCAGCTTGAACATCAGGGAGTTCACGGTTCACATATTGCTGAAGCCTGGCTTGGAGAATTTTGAGCATTACTTTACTAGCGTGTGAGATGAGTGCAATTGTGCGGTAGTTTGAGCATTCTTTGGCATTGCCTTTCTTTGGAATTGGAATGAAAACTGACCTTTTCCAGTCCTGTGGCCACTGCTGAGTTTTCCAAATTTGCTGGCATATTGAGTGCAGCACTTTCACAGCATCATCTTCCAGGATTTGAAACAGCTCAACGGGAATTCCATCACCTCCACTAGCTTTGTTCTTAGTGATGCTTTCTAAGGCCCACTTGACTTCACATTCCAAGATGTCTGGCTCTAGATTAGTGATCACATCCTCATGATTATCTGGGTCGTGAAGATCTTTTCTGTACAGTTCTTCTGTGTATTCTTGCCACCTCTTCTTAATATCTTCTGCTTCTGTTAGGTCCATACCATTTCTATCCTTTATCGAGCCCATCTTTGCATGAAATGTTCCCTTGGTATCTCCAATTCTCTTGAAGAGATCTCTAGTCTTTCCCATTCTGTTGTTTTCCTCTATCTCTTTGCATTGATTGCTGAAGAAGGCTTTCTTATCTCTTCTTGCTATTCTTTGGAACTCTGCATTCAGATGCTTATATCTTTTCTTTTCTCCTTTGCTTTTCGCCTCTCTTCTTTTCAGTGCTATTTGTAAGGCTTCTCCAGACAGCCATTTTGCTTTTTTGCATTTCTTTTCCATGGGGATGGTCTTGATCCCTGTCTCCTGTACAATGTCACGAACCTCATTCCATAGTTCATCAGGAACTCTATCTATCAGATCTAGGCCCTTAAATCTATTTCTCACTTCCACTGTATAATCATAAGGGATTTGATTTAGGTCATACCTGAATGGTCTAGTGGTTTTCCCTACTTTCTTCAGTTTAAGCCTGAATTTGGAAATAAGGAGTTCATGATCTGAGCCACAGTCAGCTCCTGGTCTTGTTTTTGTTGACTGTATGGAGCTTCTCCATCGTTGGCTGCAGAGAATAGAATCAGTCTGATTTCAGTGTTGACCATCTGGTGATGTCCATGTGGTCCTCAATTTTGTTCTCTTTTTGTTTAATTTCTGGGTCTAGTGTTCACGCACTACATTTCTTATTTGTCAACATTAGCATTCAACCTTAGTTTCAAAATTACTAACTCATACCCCTCTAAGAAAAATATTTGCCAACTAGATAATAGTGTTTGCGTTCAATTCTTTTTGTTCTTAGCCTTTACAGTATCCAGTCAAAAGATCCTTTTCCAGAGTTATTTAAGTTCAGTTCAGTTGCTCAGTCATGTCCAACTATTTGTGACCCCAAGGACTGCTGGATGGCACGCTTCCCTGTCCATCACCAACCCCTGGAGTCTACTCAAACTCACGTCCATTGCATCAGTGATGCCATCCAACCATCTCATCCTCTGTTGTCGCCTTCTCCTCATGCCTTCAATCTTTCCCAGCATCAGGGTGTTTCCAAATGATTCAGTTCTTCCCATAAGGTGGCCAAAGTATTGGAGTTTCAGCTTCAGCATCAGTCCTTACAATGAACATTGAGGACTGATTGCCTTTAGGATGGACTGGTTTGATCTCCTCACAGTCCAAAGGACTCTCAAGAGTCTTCTCCAACACCACAGTTCAAAAGCATCAATTCTTTGGCGCTCAGCTTTCTTTATAGTCCAACTCTCACATCCCTACATGACTACTGGCAAAACCATATCTTTGACTAGACGGATGTGTGTCAGCAAAGTAATGTCTCTGCTTTTTAATATGCTGTGTAGGTTAGTCATAGCTTTTCTTCCAAGGAGCAAGTGTCTTTAATTTCATGGCTGCAGTCACCATCTGCAGTGATTTTGGAGCCCCCCAAAATAAAGTCTGACACTGTTTTCACTGTTTCCCCATGTATTTGCCATGAAGTGATGGGACCGGATGCCATGATCTTAGTTTTCTGAATGGTGAGTTTTAAGCCAACTTTTTCACTCTCCTCTTTCATTTTCATCAAGACACGCTTTAGTTTTTCGTTTTCTGCCATAAGGATGGTGTTATCTGTGTATCTGAGGTTATTGATATTTCTCCCAGCAATCTTAATTCCAGCTTGTGCTTCATCCAGCCCAGCATTTCTCATGATGTACTCTGCATATAAGTTAAATAAGCAACCTTGATATACTCCTTTCCTGATTTGGAACCAGTCTGTTGTTACCACGTCCAGTTCTAACTGTTGCTTCCTGAGCTGCATAAAGGTTTCTCAGGAGGCAGGTCAGGTGGTCTAGTATTCCCATCTCTTTCAGAATTGTTCACAGTTTGTTGTGATCAAAGGCTTTGGTGTAGTCAGTAAAGCAGAAGTAGATGTTTTTCTGGAACTCTCTGACTTTTTTGATGATCCAGTGGATGTTGGCAATTTGATCTCTGGTTCCTCCGCCTTTTCTGAATCCAGCTTGAACATCTGGAAGTTCACGGTTAATGTACTATTGAAGCCTGGCTTGGAGAATTTTGAGCATTACTTTGCTAGCATGTGAGATGAGTGCAATTGTGTTGTAGTCTGAACATTCTTTGGCATTGCCCTTCTTTGGGATTGGAATGAAAACTGACCTTTTCCAGTCCTGTGGGCACTGCTGAATTTTCCAGATTTGCTGGCATATTGAGTGCAGCACTTTCACAGCATAATCTTCCAGGATTTGAAACAGCTCAACTGGAATTCCATCACCTCCACTAGCTTTGTTCATAGTAATGCTTTCTAAGGCCCACTTGACTTCACATTCCAGGATGTCTGGCTCTAGGTGAGTGATCACACTATTGTGGTTATCTGGGTCATGAAGACCTTTTTTGTATAGTTCTTCAGTGTATTCTTGCTATCTCTTCTTAATATCTTCTGTTTCTGTTAGGTCCCTACCATTTCTGTCCTCTATTGTGACCATCTTTGCCTGAAATGTTCCCTTGGTATCTCTAATTTTCTTGAAGAGATCTCTAGTCTTTCCCATTCTATTGTTTTCCTCTGTTTCTTTGCATTGATCACTGAAGGAGGCTTTCTTATCTCTCCTTGTTATTGTTTGGAACTATGCAGTCAAATGGGTGTATATATTCTCTTTTCTCCTTTGCCTCTTGCTCTCTTCTTTTCTCAGCTATTTGTAAAGCCTCCTCAGACAACCATTTTGCCTTTTTGCTTTTCTTTTTTTGGGAGATGATCTTGATCACTGCCTCCTGTACAGTGTCATGAACCTGTGTGCATAGTTCTTCAGGTACTCTGTCTATCAGATCTAATCCTTTGAATCTATTTGTCATTTCCACTGTATAATCATAAGCGATTTGATTTAGGTCATACCTGAATGGTCTAGTGGTTTTCCCTACTTTCTTTAATTTAAGTCTGAATTTGGCAATAAGGAGTTCATGATCTGAGCCCCAGTCAGTTCCTGATCTTGTTTTTCGTGACTATATAGAGCTTCTCCATCTTTGGCTGCAAAGAATATAATCAATCTGATTTTGGTGTTGACCATCTGGTAATGTCCTTGTGTAGAGTCTTCTGTTGTGTTGTTGGAAGAAGGTGTTTCTATGACCAGTGCATTCTCTTGGCAAAGCTCTGTTGTCCTTTGACCTGCTTTGTTTTATACTCAAAGGCCAAATTTGCCTGTTATTCCAGGTATTTCTTGACTTACTATTTTTACATTCCAGTCCCCTATAATGAAAAAGACATCTTTTTTTTTTTTTTTTTTTTTTTTTTGAGTGTTACTCTAGAAGGTCTTGCAGGTCTTCATAGAACCATTCAACTTCAGCTTCTTCAGCATTACTGGTCAGGGCATAGACTTGGATTACTGTGATATTGAATGATTTGCTTTGGAAATGAACAGAGATCATTCCATTGTTTTTGAGATTGCATCCAAGTACTGCATTTCGGACTCTCTTGTCCAGGAGTCTTCAGGGGAGGTGTGAGTTGGCGATAAACCACAGAGTCTCCGTAGCCAACAAGAGTGAAACAAGTGAGTGAGAACAGTCTTTATCCACAGCAAAAGAATAGTATAAGAGCACCCCTGTCAGCATCATCAAACACCTGCTCCATGTCCAGGACTTTGCTCTGTGTTGGGAATAAGCAGATACTTTAGACACAGTTCCTGCCCTCACAGATCTCAGTCTGGAAGGAGAAACGGCCTTCTTTCCAGGAAGGAAAAGCTCAGATTGCACATAATATGGACTTCCCTGGTGGCCCAGTCAGTAAAGAGTCTGCCTGCAGTGCAGGAGACCTGGGCTCAATCTCTGCATCTGGAAGAGCCCCTGGAGAAGGGATGCCAACCTACTCTAGTATTCTTGCCTGGAAAACCCCATGGACAGAGGACCTTGGTGGGCTACAGTCCATGGGTTCAAAGCGTCAGACACGACTGAGCAGCTAACACACAGAAACAACACGCACTATGACGTGTGGCACTCTGAAAGCAGACGTAGAGGACTGCGGCCACAGAAAAGACAGGCGTTTACCTTCCTCTGTCAAAGAAAGTGAAGGGCAGACTAATGCATGATGACTGGAAGCATTTGCTTTCGATTCAGTGCATATTTAAATATCACCCCACCCCTCAGTCAAGCTCATGCCTCAGTCTCAGTCACGTGGCTGATTTTACTTTCTAAAGGGAAAGTAAGAAATGGAATTGAGAAGATTTGGAGCATGAAATCAGTCTTAGATGCTTTTTTGTTTATTTTGCCTTTGAAAACTACACAGCTCATTACAGTGGAAACTAACACAAATCTCATTACAAAGTGGATGATACAGAAGGCTTTACCTTTGCTTCATCTTGTGGAACTTCTTTGAAAACAAATCATCACCCTAGGGTGAAGAAAACTTTGAAAGCTTTTGATTCTTTCTTCTTAGTGTTGAAAATGCAAGTGTACGTGTGATATTCACACAGGAAAGTGTGATCATTTGGTTGTTAAGAGAGATGTGATATTGGACAAAATTTAGAAGGCAGCAAAGTTTATTTTCCCCTGTGGGGCCACTTCCTAATCTTCCTGCCATGTGTGCGTGCTAAGTCACTTCAGTCGTGTCTGATTCTTTGCAACCCTATGGACGTAGCCCTCCAGGCTCCCCTGTCCATGGGATTCTCCAGGAGAGAATACTGGAGTGGTTTGCCATGCCCCCCTCCAGGGGATCTTCCCAACCCAAGGATGGAACCTGCGGCACTTAAGTCTTCTGCATTGGCAGACAGGTTCTTTACCACTAGCACAACCTGAGCAGCCCTGCCACCCTACTATTATTCCCTCTTCCAATTCTTTCAGAACTTGAGCACTTTATTTCTTGACTGTTTCATCTAATCCCTCCAAGCTAACCTAAGAAAAAGTCTGAAACTTCTCCACACTAAGGTATAAATGACTGATAATAGTTTATTACCAAGTCTCTCAAACTGGGGCAGCAGAAGGTGCCAAGGGGCACTTGGTAAAGCTTTGGGACCAACATGGCACATCTTTGAGACAACAAACTTACTTGAAGAATTAGTAAGGAAACATTATTTTGTGTTAAAACAAACACGAATATAATATGGAATGAAATGTGAAATGATTGAATGAATGAATGAATCACACTAAAGTAAATTGTTACAAAAGAAATATCATGCGTGAGGCTGAAACCCCAGAGCCCTGGGGATGGCAAACCCTCTTCTGTCTCCTCTGCCCCAGTGGGTAAGCCCAGCAGACTCCAGCTATAGACGGATGGATAAGGCTCTTGAAGAGCCCTGTAATGGGAGACCTTAGGGTCAAGATTTATATTCATGTAGAGGTAATATGGCAACCCACTCCAGTACTCTTGCCTGGAAAATCCCATAGACGGAGGAGCCTGGGAGGCTGCAGTCCATGAGGTCACTAAGAGTCGGACACGACTGAACGACTTCACTTTCACTTTTCACTTTCATGCATTGGAGAAGGAAATGGCAACTCACTCCCGTGTTCTTGCCTGGAGAATCCCAGGGACTGGGGAGCCTGGTGGGCTGCCGTCTATGGGGTGGCACAGAGTTGGCCACGACTGAAGCGACTTAGCAGCACCCGCACCAGAGGTAAACAAGCAGCAAGCCTGAACTGAAAGTAAATTCAGCAAAGGCCTAAAAATTTTTTGTAACTCACTAAATTTAAACAAAGGAATACTAAACACCAACACTATCAACTTTATTATACACATTTTAAAGAGTAGGGTAGGCTATGGCGTATTTCACTTTCAAAACTTTTCAGGATTGCCTACCCTCATAGTTTGAAAAAGATGCTTGTAAACCCATGTTGCTTTGTGGCAGATGGATGCACGAAGAGGCATTTTTAAAATGACATATTTCTTTTAGCTACATTCAAGATGCTTGAAGTATGGACCCCTCTGGCAGTCTGGTGAAGTTTACGGACTCCTTAGAAAAAGTGCTTTTAAACACATAACATAAAATACACAAGAATCTGATTAACTAGATATACAGTTCAAAATATTTAAAATCCAAATTTGTGACCTAATAAGACATGCACTTCTTTCTCAATATATTAAATAACAAGCTCTAGGAGTAGGCTGAGTACCAAATTTCCAAAAGGTGATAGGTATAAATAGCGAGTGCAAATTGTTTTTTGAAATCTCTGAGGTAGCTGTGATGTGGTAGAAAAATAGCTGTAATTTCTTTTGATGGCAAAGTAACAGTTAATGTGGGTACTTCTGTGCTTTCTTGCCAACATTTATACTTGAAGGAGGAGCTAAATTTCAGTTAGAAGTTGGTGAAAAATAAAAACGTATTTTTCTCTTGCATGTTCGTGAACCCCAAATGATATGTATGCCCTTATCTAAAAAGGTTCTAGATTCTCTTGACTTCAGCTGAATTATTTCCAGCTATTCTGATGCCTTAGATACTTGGGACAGAAAAGGCAGTGAGTAACTTTTATTTAAGTGATAAGTAGACTTTGATGAGCATTTTGCAACCCTTTTCACCATCTCCATCCCTGCAGATCATCCAAGTTCTGCTCTTGTGCACAACTTTGTGTTCCAACTCCATTTCCTTCTTCCTGGCAGTCACAGAAGAAATGTTCTAAATTCCTCAGACCCACATGAATTCTCCAAACTGCCTTTCCCAACAAAATACCACCTCCTCCTTCACCTCCATTATCTATCTTTAGCCCCTGTTTCCCACTGTCTTAATGGTCCTAGCAAAATGACTCACAATTCACATATAATAGATTTAGGGTGTTTGCAATGTCTAAGCACAAATCCATGAAGTAAGAGGATAGGGTCACAGAAATAGGTCTTGAAAGCCACAGAAGCAACCTTCTAACAGCTTTAGTCTTGAATCGGAACCCCACCAGCTTCAGTGTTTGAGATGCCACTTTTCCTAGAAAATAAGAAAGGAAGAAAGTAAATATCATTTTTTGAACACTGAAGTTTCCTGTGAACGGTGCTGCATTTATATTTTCTCAATCTCCTAAAGAAAGAAAAAGCAGGGAGCTATTAATATCCCCATTTATGAATGAGAAAAGAAGCTTAAAAAGTTTAAGTAACCTGCCCAATGTCATACACAGTTCTGTTGAACTAATTAATTAACTATAGGGAAATCTCTGTTTTGCCATACTTCTGTAGACTTTTCTAGAGTGCACAGATCAACAGGTGATTTTTGTATGTCCAAAGAAAATGAATAAGAATCTAGTTGGAATTTACAACAGATAAATGGCTTGAAACTTTAAATCAAAGAATTTGAAAGAATCCCATTCTACTTTGCTGCTACTTAGATAATGGAAGGAATGAAACAAAGTTTCATTGTGCTACTTATCAATGTCTGCCATCAAAATGCATGGCTAAATCATTTATATGCCTGGTGGTTTCCAAATGAATCATTAATCACTGTCAACAGTGATGAACAGTGCCCTCATAAGAAAACGTTATTATCATTTGTAGTCACCTTCATGGCTGTAAAAATGTATGTTCTCATAAAACTATAAAAACCAGCTGGCTGACAAATGAACATACCTTCTGCTCTGTATTTTTCAAAACAGGTTAACTGTACATTTCTCTTTTTTTCCATTTCACACCCCACGTTTGACTAGTAGCTTCCAGGTAAGGCCCCCCACACAGCAGAATGTGATGTAGAAGGATCAGAAAGATGTTCAGCTAGACTAAAACAGCAGATGATGTAATGATCTGAGCCCATGAAAACCAGGTCAAACCAAATTTGTCTCTGCCAGTTTGACAAGGCCACTGGAGCCCTTTACATGTGCCTTCAGATTGTCTCTGTTGTGTCAGCCTCTAAATAAGGGACTTTTCTCCTGTGCAACATGCATCTTTCTTGGTCAAATGCAAGGTACCTATTTTAGCTAACTGTTCCTTTCTTCCAAGCAGTTTACTGTAAATAGTGTCTAAGATACACGTATGAGGAAGCAAGCAATTTAAAACAACGCATTTAGGCTGCTAATCTGCTTTTAGCGTCTTTGATTTGTAAAGGACCTGTAAACATCAAATGGCATTTGATACTGTGCCTAAGTGACACTTGATTTCAGTTCTTACAATTCTATTATTGTCTTAAAATAAAAAGAGCATGATGGATGCTCCACAAAACAACACTAGAAATTATATTTAATGTATCTGTCATGGGACTAACCATTGTCTTAAAACAAGTTCAGCCACCGAGAGGACAATTCTGTCTTTAGAAAGAAGAAATGCAACCTTTGGCTTCTCAGGAAGATATATCTCTTCTCCAGTAACTTTCCCAAAGCTTTGACTTAAGGTTTAGGATTTCCAAAATTTGACTGACAAAGCTAAGTGTCCCGTGCCCCCATATTGATGTCATTCATTTCTAATATTAGCAGCTGAGCAGCTCAGGTTCACTTGGGAAAGAGGAGCTTTTATTTTGAGTTGAACAGGAGCACATACTAAAAATGAACACAGTGAGACTTTCTTCTGGTATGTCTGACACAGATAAAATAGGGAAACTAGTGCAGTGCAACTGCTTTGAATTAAATGGAAAAGAAATTCTATCTATTTGGACATTTGATGTGCTTCCAGAATTTTTGGTAGCCTCACCTATGCTAATGCTGAGGAATTAAGAGATAAAATGCAATCACATTAAGTTGTTTCAATGCACAATGTCACATAAGGTCATGAAGTGAGCATGAAATTCCATTGAGTTGGATAGAGAAGGTTACAGGACACCTGTCACAGCCCAGTGTGATGTGTAACTTTGGCCATTATTTGGTGCTCTAGCCATGCAAACAAGCTTTTAGATGATGTATTTGGGACTCATTAGATCAAATGTGTCAAGTATTTGGGCTTCTATTACCCAGCAGAGCTTAAATGGATCAAAGTGGCTAAATAATCACCCCACCTCCGCTTAGTATTGTGCAGACAAGAACGTGGGCTGGATGGAGATATGCCATTTGGAAGCACGGAAATTGTGTTGGAAATCCACATGAACTGGAGGAAGTTATTTCCTCCTATCTTCTCCATCTGCTAAGTGAGTGGCAAGAGTGCTTTACTGGGTAGGAGACTCACAATGAAACTTATCCCTGCAAAAATAAGGGCAATGGACTTAGAGACCAGGAATGGTTTATGTACAGAAAATACCTCTCACTTTAAAAAACAGCTAACTGAATTTGGTAATCATTCCATTTGTTCTTGTTGTTGTTTAGTTGTTGTGTCTGACTTTTTTGTGACTCCATGTAGCCTGCCAGACTTCTCTGACCATGGGATTTCCCAGGCAAGAATACAGGAGTGGGTTGCCATTTCCTTCTCCAGGGATCTTTCCAACCCAGGG
This sequence comes from Oreotragus oreotragus, assembly GCA_006410675.1. Classification (NCBI taxonomy): domain Eukaryota; kingdom Metazoa; phylum Chordata; class Mammalia; order Artiodactyla; family Bovidae; genus Oreotragus; species Oreotragus oreotragus. The sequence goes on along the minus strand of SJYX01023296.1, from coordinate 478,389 downwards.
ATCAAACCTGTGTCTCTTGCATTGGTAGGCAGATTCTTCACCACTGAGCCAACAGGGAAGCCCAATCCTTCCACCTAGAAAGAAAAAAAACAATCTGTGAAAAAGTTAAATAAAATAAAAACACCAAGGCTCAATGTGAGACCTATCACCACTGTATCAATATTTGCTGTAATTGACCTTTTCTTATAGTGCAAAATTTTCTAAGGCTTTCATTCCAGAAAAGCTGGCCTGGGTGTTCAAACAGCAGTGGCAATAACATGGGCCTGGTTGAGTACTTGCTACTTTGCAGTTTGTACTGGCTGGCAGTTCTCAAGTTTCTCAAGTTTGGCCCTCCAAACCTGTATCAGGGTGATCACTGTCTCCCTAAATCACTGGCATAAGAGAACTTAGAGCAGGTCTCCCTACCTTGGGTGCTGAGATGCTGCTCAGTAACTGCTCAGTGTCATAATCTCATCCTATTTGAGTTTGTTAGAAAAATTTCTTCCTCTGCATAATTTTCTGCACCAAGCTCCTGTTCCCTATTGTGCTCTAAGTCACTGAAAGATATTAAAATGACATGAAATTCCTTACCTAGATCTTTTCCCCCATGACACCCACATAGCTATGCAAGTGCAAACCTGAGATAGCTCCTCCACGTGCTCTTAAGAACCTCCAAGGGAGGACAGCTTCCACTCTATTGTGATCACATGGTTGCTCTTCTGTGTCCCTCAGAAAAGGACAGAGATCTCCTTAAGGGCAGAGAACTGTGCCTTGTTCCTCTCTGTATCTTCATGACGTTGCACATTGCTTTGAACTGGTAATCTGTCAATAAATCAGTAATCCATCAATGTCAAATATCTCTACCTGCAAGACTGTTATTCACTTATATATTTTCTTTTATTATTTTGCTCTGGTGTAAGTCTTTTTTTATACCCCCAACCATATAGCATTCACTCTAGATTCCCACCCTTTAAAATCAGTAGACTTTTAGACCACAGAGCAAATCTTCTGGCTGTACATCCTGTGGTTTTCTGAGAAACTACTAAAAGAACCATCCCTTATGCAAATTAATTTCATGGGAGTGGTCCAAGTATTTTTCTCCTACTTAGCAGTTCAAAATATTTTTCACACACACCTTTATGCAATGGTTTCCTGCCAGGTGGACATATCCAATTCATATGGAAAATTTAGCACTATGTCTGTGACAACATAAGAAGAGTCAGAAAGCACCAAAAATAATTATGCTTTTGCATTTGTTTACTGTGAACACATTAGCATACATTATCATGTCCCAGTCCCACAACAGCAATGCTGGATGAATGGTATAGACATTGCTACCCCATTTTAATATGAAGAAATTAAAGTCCAAGGAAGTGATATCTCCAAGGTCACCTAGCTGGTTGCAACAAAGTCACAAAAATCCGGATCTTTCAACTCTTTGCACTGTAATGTCCTTTGAACCAAGCTAGGAAAAGAACTGTGTTGCTTAGGTGGAATTTTATAGACAGTAGCAAGCAGGGAAAAGAAATAGATGCAAAAATAAGAGCACTGATTACTAGCTCTAAAGAAACCAAACTGTGGGATAATCAAGAGAGAATTTGGAAGAACTGAGCTGTAGAAAACTTTTTAGAAAAGTTAGTTCTGTTTTGTTTGGGTAGAAGCAAGGAGAAAAGCTGTATTCTCATAAAAGCATCTGATCAGAAAGTAAGGAATATACCTTTCTACTGTGTTTCAATAATGTCAGCTTCATCTCTTCACATTGGAACCCTACAAAATTCTATGAGATATCCTTTCTCTGAGTATTCAGTTTCTTCTCTGATACCATTTGGGCAGATGACAGGAAGATGGGTTGGGTCTGGGTCTCCACAAACACCTTACAGTTAAGATTAGAGCACCTAGTTCTTTTTCTACCTAGAGAATGAAAATATATTTCCTCTCCCTGGATCAACTTTTAAGGATGAAAAGCAAAAATGTTGAGGAAAGGAAAAATCATTTAAGGACTGTCTGACCTTTTTGTAGGAATTTTGTGTAGTTTTTTAATAAAAGTAATCTAATTTAGTTTAAATAGCCTAAAGGATTGTTTTGTATTTGTTCTTTTAATATTCCCTATCCATCTGTAGTAATACTTTGTTTTAAAGTTCAGTTCATCTGTTAGTCAGCCAACAAATGTTTATTAAGGGTCCACTATGGGTCAGGATTGATTGACGAATGAAGAATGACTGACAGGTAAATAATCTACAAATCTTGCCCTCAAGAAGAAAGATATTACATTTGTAAAAAAACTGATAAGACCAATAGGGCTGAAAAGCTATGTTTCATGGGGACCCTTTGTTGTTGTGCTGAGCCTAAGGACATTTTAGACTTTCTAGTACCCAAATAGAGATGAAAGAGACTCTTCCCCAAACCACAGGCCTGCATCTGGAGCTCTGCCCCTACCACAGCTCTAGTCAAAACAGTGTAATCAAAAGTTAAGTTTATATACCTGAAACTCAATGCTGTTAACCAACTATATTTCAGTTTAAAAAATTTTAAGTGAGATTTAATACTCACAGTTAAAATTCTACCTGAGGAAACGATGACCATGTGTTGCTTTATTTTTATTTTAGGAATCTTGGAAAATCAGGACTGAGAGTTTCTTGCTTGGGTCTTGGTAAGTACTCAGGGTAACATGTAGGGGTGAGCTGGGAGGTGGGAGATTTGAGGGAATACCAGGGAATGATTGGGGTGTACGTCAGGACCCAGTCTTGGGAGAGAAGGGTCCTCCTGACCAACGTTGCCTCACTTCTTCTGAGCATACAACACTTCTCCTTTCCTGCCCCACACAGCCCTCTGCCACTCAGGTCCAAGGAGCCACTGTGATCATGCTGTCTTCTAGGGGCCTGTTGAGCAAAAAGAGATCTGCTATTAAAGCACATCTTAGAAGAAGAGACTCCCCTGTTATTATTCCCTTTCTAGCAAGGGTACAAAACCTCATGGCCTGTGGGTGTATGTGCAGTTCACCTGTGACATCATATGAATTTTTTTCTATCCTTATCTTCCCTTTCCCATGTTTTTCTATTTTAATGTATTTACATACTCCACTATTCTTGCCTGGAGAATTCCATGGACTGAGGAGCTTGGTGGGCTACAGCTCGTGGGGTCACAAAGAGTCAGACACAACTGAGCAACTAACACACACACACACACATTCACATATGTACTTTTCTAATGTACCTTAAATGCTTTAGGGACAAGATAAATGTTTAAAGACAACTAAGAAGAGAAGGCAATTTTAACATCATAAGAATAAATCCGAACTGATAAAATCTGAGTGTGAGGCTTGGGGCGTCATAAAGCTTTTAGACATCCCCCAGATAAAGGAAAGGCCACTTTGCTGTTGAGGCAATTCAACATCATCAGAACTGTTTCTGTAATCTAAGAGAGTCTAGACCAGGATGGTAGCTGAGGACATAGTGAGAGGTGGTCAGATTATAGCTGGTTCTGAAGGTTGAGACTGGCAGATCTTCTATTGGATTCTATTTCAGATGCAAGAGAAAAGAGGAGTCAAAGATGACTCTAAGGTTTTTTGCCTGAGCAACAGAAAAGATGGAATTGCCAGTAAGTGAGATGTGGAAGAATGAAGGAAGAGAGACTTAGGAGGGGAGAGAGCTGATTGATTTGGGACATATTAAGTTTGAGATACCTATTAGACATCCAAGAAAAGACATATGTATATAGGCAAAAGGATATATGAATCTTGAGTCTAGAAGTGAGATCTGAGCTGGATGTAGAATGACGTAGGAGTCATCAACATGTATGTGTTATATAAGCCATGAAACTGGATAAGAACATTAGAGTGAGTAGAAATGGTGCGGAAAACAGAAGAACATGGTCTGTGACCTGAGAAGTCCATTAAATTGAGAAAATGAGGAAGAACCAACAAAGAACATTGAAAACAGGCAGTGGGTTTTTGGTTTTGTTTTGTTTTTTCAAAAAAAAAACAGATGAGAAAAACCAGGAGAATAGGGATTCCTAGAATCCAACCTTTCAAGGGGGATAGAAACAAACTCTGTCAATGCTGCTATGAGTCAAGTAAGACGAGGGTCAAGAATTGATCATTCAGTTTGGCTACATGCAAGTCACTAATGACTTTGAAAAGATCCATTCTGAAGGAGTGAGGGGTTCACTGACACATGATTGGAATGTGTTCAAGAGAGCATATAAAGAGAAGGATGGCAGTGGCTCTTTTGATGACTATTTCTATAAAGAGAAGCAGAGAAATGGAATGGAAGCTGGACAGGTAGGTGTGGTCAGAGAGAGTGCCATAACACATGGGAGAAACCACAGCACACTTATATGCTGATGGAGAAATTCTTTTGAGAAGGGAAAACAATGTTTAAGATAAGTAGAGAAAAAAGTACCTGGAATGGTTTCTGGAAGACACAAGAGGAGAGTAACATGAAAGAAGGCAGAGCTTTGAGGCTTTAAGGCTGGTCGGTGGGTTGACAAGGTGACAGAGCAGTATCTTGTAGAAGTTGTTTCCTACTGCTTCTATATTCTCGGTGAAATCAGAAAGGTCATATCAGCTATTAGCGAGGATGGAAGAGTGGTGTTGAAAGTTTGAGGAGAGAGAGAATTTCTAGGAGAGTAGAAGAGTGAATGGGAGAAGGCAATGGCACCCCACTCCAGTACTCTTGCCTAGAAAATCCCATGGACAGAGGAGCCTGGAAGGCTGTAGTCCATGGGGTCGCACAGTCGGAGACGACTAAGCGACTTCACTTTCACCTTTCACTTTCACTCATTAGAAAAGGAAATGGCAACCCACTCCGCTGTTCTTGCCTGGAGAATCCCCGGGACAGGGGAGCCTCGTGGCCTGCCGTCTACGGGGTCGCACAGAGTAGGACACGGCTGAAGCGACTTAGCAGCAGCAGCAGCAGCAGCAGAAGAGTAAGGCAATGGCACCCCACTCCAGTACTCTTGCCTAGAAAATCCCATGGACAGAGGAGCCTGGAAGGCTGTAGTCCATGGGGTCGCACAGTCGGAGACGACTAAGCGACTTCACTTTCACCTTTCACTTTCACTCATTAGAAAAGGAAATGGCAACCCACTCCGCTGTTCTTGCCTGGAGAATCCCCGGGACAGGGGAGCCTCGTGGCCTGCCGTCTACGGGGTCGCACAGAGTAGGACACGGCTGAAGCGACTTAGCAGCAGCAGCAGCAGCAGCAGAAGAGTGAATGCACCAAGAGAATGCATCAAAGTGGCTAGACAGCATTAAGGATCTGCTTGAGATTTGTGCTAGCAACTTTGAAGAGACTATCTCCAAGACTGGGTGTTTTTCTTCCAGTCATGTTCAGCCATGCAAGTTCAGGTGGAGTTTTTCAAGGGCATAAGATAAAAAGAGAAGCAATGATGCTGAGGGTTTATGCAAAGGGGTGATTGTAATGGTGGACTTTGGGGTTGAAGCTGAGCAGGTAGGAAAATGAGGACTAAAGTCAGGAAAAGGAGGAGGCAGAAGGACAGTGAAAAGTGGGAAGAATCAGTGAATTGTACATCCAGAGGACCAAGGGATTGTTGGAGTAAGATCAGTAGAGACAGTAGAACAGAAGAATAGAAAGTGGTATGGGGAGGGAGGTGGGAGGGGGGTTCAGGATGGGGAACACATGTACACCCATGGCAGATTCATGNGCAGAAGGACAGTGAAAAGTGGGAAGAATCAGTGAATTGTACATCCAGAGGACCAAGGGATTGTTGGAGTAAGATCAGTAGAGACAGTAGAACAGAAGAATAGAAAGTGGTATGGGGAGGGAGGTGGGAGGGGGGTTCAGGATGGGGAACACATGTACACCCATGGCAGATTCATGTCAATGTATGGCAAAACCAATACAATATTATAAAGTAATAATAATAAATAAAATAAATTTTAAAAAAGTAATAAAAATACAACTAAATCTCTTAGTGAAAAAAAAGAAAGAAAGTGGTAGTTAGAAAGAGAGATTCTTGAAATTGGGGGAGGAGGGTGGTCCTGCTCTTGTTAAAGTCTAAAGCATGTCCCTTGGGAGAGAATGACTGAGGTTGTGCTGAATGCAAGGTAAGTAGACCAGAAGAGGTCAAGAAGCTGAAAGATAAAGGTGTAGGGAAGGATTGATTACCTTTGGGGTCACTGAAATCACTAAAATGTATTGCAAAACTAATATGGGAGAGAGTGACGGTGAACCAGAGCTAAACTTTTCCTATGAGAGGGACTGACTAAGGATGAGTAAGTGACTGTAACATGGGGGGACTGATAATGTGAGATTCAAAATGGGTTTAATTCAGTTCAGTTCAGTAGCTCAGTCGTGTCCAACTTTTTGCAACCCCATGGACTGCAGCACGCCAGGCTTCCCTGTCCATCACCAACTCCCGGAGCCTATTCAAACTCATGTCCATCGCATTGGTGATGCCATCCAACCATCTCATCCTCTGTTGTCTCCTTCTCCTCCTGCCTTCAATCTTTCCCAGCATCAGGGTCTTTTCCAATGAGTCAGCTATTCACATCAGGTGGCCAAAGTATTGGAGTTTCAGCTTCAGCATCAGTTCTTCCAATGAACATTAAGGACTGATTTTCTTTAGGATGGACTGGTTGGGTCTCCTTGCAGTCTAAGGGACTCTCAAGAGTCTTCTTCAACACCACAGTTTAAAAGCATCAATTTTTCGGCACTCAGCTTTCTTTATAGTTCAACTCTCACATCCATACATGACTACTGGAAAAGCCATAGCTTTGACTAGACAGACCTTTGTTGGTAAAGTAATGTCTCTGCTTTTTAATATGCTGTCTAGGTTGGTCGTAGCTTCAAGGAGGTTGCCATTATCTTCATTCAGTTCAGTTTAGTTCAGTCACTCAGTCGTGTCCGACTCTTTGTGCCAGGCCTCCCTATTCATCACCAACCCCTGAAAGTTTATTCAGACTCGTGTTCATTGAGTTGGTGATGACATCCAACCATCCCATCCTCTCTTGTCCCCTTCTCCTCCCACTGTCAATCTTTCCCAGCATCAGGATCTTTTCCAATTAGTTAGTTCTTTGCATCAGGTGGCCAAAGAATTGGGAGTTTCAACTTCAGCATCAGTGCTTCCAATGACTATTCAGGACTGATTTACTTTAGGATGGACTGGTTTGATCTTCTTGTAGTCCAAGAGACTCTCAAGAGTGTTCTCCAACACCACAGTTCAAAAGCATCAATTCTTTGGCACTTAGCTTTCTTTATAGTCCAACTCTCACATCCATACATGACTACTGGAAAAACCATAGCTTTGACTAGATAGACCTTTGTCAGCAAAGTAATGTCTCTGTTTTTTAATATGCTATCTAGGTTGGTCATAACTTTTTTCCCAAAGAGATTATCTTCATTACCTCCACCATAGTTTAACCTCAGGTCAAGCAACAGGAGGGGAACACAGCCCCACCCATCAGCAGAAAATTGGATTATAGATTTACTGAACATGGCCCCGCCCATCAGAACAAGACCCAGTTTCCCCCTCAGTCAGTCCCTCCCATCAGGAAGCTTCTGTAAGCCTCTTATCCTTATCCATCAGAGGGCAGACAATGAAAACCACAATGACAGCAAACTGACCAAACTGATCACATGGACTACAGCTTCGTCTAGCTCAATGAAACTGTGAGCCATGCTGTATAGGGTCACCCAAGATGAATGGCAGAGAGTTCTGACAAAATGTGGTGCACTGGAGAAGGGAATGGCAAACACTTCGGTATTCTTGCCTTGAAAACTCCATGAACAGTATGAAAAAGGCAATGCGGGTTGGGAGGAGGAATTGGGAGGAAGGTTTCTTGAACTTTTTGAGTGTGGAGACTGGATGAAGAGATGATAGTGAATGAATAAAAGATAGTGGCAACTGATTCTGCCCCCTTTCACAGTATAGCAAAAATACTGAAGGCTAATGATGCCTGAGTTTTTCTGATTCTCCTTAATAATATGGTTTGGGAAATGAAGGTGGTCTTTGTTCACCATAAGACTAAGGCAATTTGACTTTTGCTCAGTTAATGGTTCTTATTTTGTTACTGTTTACTTGTATTAGAAAGACCCTGTAAGTTCATTACCAGGGATATTCTAACCGTAGTTTTTTTAAGACTGCTTAATGAACATGACTTAGCAACTAAACAATAACAGCAACAACAGCAACAAATGATAAATAGCTATTCACTACTTATTACTAAAAGAAGTTAAGTACTATAGCAATTTAAGAAAACATGGATTAAGAAATGTAGTGAACAATCCAGACTTAGAGACTGAATTTATGGTTGCCAGAGGCAGGAAGGAGAGAGGGGAGGGATAGTTAGAGAGCTTGGGATGGACATCCACATACTACTATATTTAAAATGGATAACCAGTACAGCACATGGAACTCTGTTCCATGTTATGTGGCAGCCTGCATGAGAGGGGCATTTAGGGGAGATTGGATACATGTATATGTATACCTGAGTCCCTTCGCTGTTCACCTTAAATGATCACAGCATTGTTAATCAGCTATGCTAAGTCACTTCAGTCATGTCCAACTCTGTGCGACCCCATAGACGGCAGCTCACCATGCTTCCCCATCCCTGGGATTCTCCAGGCAAGAACACTGGAGTGGGTTGCCATTTCCTTCTCCANAATCAGCTATGCTAAGTCACTTCAGTCATGTCCAACTCTGTGCGACCCCATAGACGGCAGCTCACCATGCTTCCCCATCCCTGGGATTCTCCAGGCAAGAACACTGGAGTGGGTTGCCATTTCCTTCTCCAGTTAATCAGCTATACCCCAACACAAAATAAAAAGTTTAAAAAAAAAAAAAGAAAGAAATATAGTGAACAGTCTTAAACAACTGTCCCATAGAATCAGTATCTATAGTGGAAAATATTTCATCAAAAGTACCTAGAAAACTCAACCAAAAGCCCTTAAGACTATAAAAATTTCAGGTGCCTATGAAGTGCCACATATAAGTGAGTCTCCAGGGGGCAGACTAGTTTTTTTAAAACTGTGTATGAGCTGTAGGTATTTTGGTGAATTTTGAAACAGACCTGATTCAGGAGCAAGTCCAGATTTGAGCTTTAGGGTTTTTTTCTAAGAGCTTGAACACTGTGACAAGACATGGCATGAAAAAATAGGAGGAAACAAGGAAGTTCATGAGATTGACTGGCTTCATTAAAAACAGGTAAACAGGCTTGAATAAATATTCTTTGAGACCTTTTCTGAGCTACCTACTTCTGTAAAACATAGGAGACAAAAAGAAATTCATAGGAAGGAATATGGACCAACTTTAGATGATTTTTCAGGCTCTGCATATCTCAGCTGTCAAATCCAGGTGGAGCTGGATTTACTGCTGTGGACTTGGGATATCAGCTCAGTTATAACATGTGTTCAACTGAGGCTTCAAAAATTAAGTATTAAATATTCCAAGCAATTATAGGACTACAGATGTCTTACTGAAGTACGTTGGAGAAGGACAGGCTGGGAATTTCTCTTCCTGCCAAGCTTCCTTTTGCTAAACCAAGAGCATATGCAAATAGAAGCAGAAAGGTGAAATAACTCAAGGATGAACTGAAGATACATCTAAAGGAACACAGCTCTGTCAACAAAAGAATGGGGGGTGGGAGTCAAGTGGAGACCCAGCTGTGAGCTACTGTGGCTAGATTGGTTTGTAAATACACTGACCCAAAATCAAAGAAATTGATGAGAAAGTAGAAAAGCCACCAAAGAGTGATTGAGCATCACTCAATCACTGAGATCAGTCTAGTGGGAAGTGAGATCATCTTCTGAGAGAGAAAGAGGAGAATTTATGTATTCATTATTCTTCCAATCGTTCATTTTCAGCAAACATTCAGGAAACCAGGTTGCTAGCTACACAAGTTATCAAGATGAAAACAGCAAGGCTATCAAGATGAAAACCTCTCTTATATTGCTCATATTGTAATTGGAGTCAGGCATGCAAAAACAGACAGTGCATTGGACAGATGTCATAATGGAGGGTACAGGATGAACCAAGCATGAAGAAGTTCTCCTGGGGAATCTGGAGCAGTTCCACAGGGGAGGTGCTGGTTGAGCTGAGACTTGAAGGGGGTCATCAAGTAGAGAAAAGAAGGGAAGGATGAAAGAAGAAGCAATGTGAGCAATGGCCTGGAGGGAGACCCATGGAGTGGGAGATATTGGAGGAATACTAGTGTCTGTGTAGAACATTGGGAAGGCAGGGTATTGGGAGCCACAAGGGCTGAGCCTGGAAAGAAAGCTAGGCCTGATTAGGAAGGCCATCATTTGCCTCAATAAGGCACTGAGCTCCAGTCCTCCAGGTCTCTGGGGTTCCTCCAAGTCCTACAGCCCCAAGGTCTCGGGGAACATCTGGAAGATGAGGTACAGACAGGAGACACATTTTCCTGCCCTCCTCCTTCCATTGCCACCACTTCAGCAAAGTAGCTCTACTTTTCTAAATGTGAATATGAATATAAGATTTTAAAGGTAAATTTAAATGTAGTACTTTAAATTTAAAAAATTTTAATGTAGTATGTCATAAATGACTTTGTTTTTTAGAACAGGAGTAGGTTCACAGCAAAACTGAGCAGAAAGTACAGAAATTTCCCCTTACATCATATACACACAGCTTGCCCCACTATCAACATCCCACAACAAAGTAGTACATTCATTACAGTCTTACTGTAATGAATGTAATATTATTACATACTGAATGTATTATTCATATATATCATAAATGTATTGACTACACGTATATGTATAACTTTGGTGTTTTACATTCTGTGGGTTTGGACAAATGTCATAAAAGATATTCGCCATCATAGTATTTTACAGAGTAGTTTACTGCCCTTAAAATCCTCTGTGCTCTGCCTATTTCTTTCTGACCTCTAACCTCTGGCATCCACTGACCCTTTTACTTTTTCCATAGCTTTGCATTTTTCAGAGTTTCGTGTAGTTTGCACATCCTATAGTATGCAGTCTTTTCATATTGGCTTCTTTTACTTAGTAATATGCATTTAAGTTTCTTCCATGTCTTTTTATGGTTTGATAGCTCATTTCTTTTTAGTGCTTCATATTACATTTTGAAGGAAAAACAGCATCCTTCTTCCAAAAAGAAAAAAAGTGTGCTAAAGCCCTGCTCCAGCTTGTGAAAGCCATTGAAAAACTTGAATCAGGAGTAGGACATGATAAGATGTATTTGAATTGTTTTCTGGAAACATGTGAAAGCTAGATTAGAGGGGGAAAGAGTTGAGCCTGGGGACAGATGATGAGGCAGTGCTAATAAAGATGGACAGGAAGAAGGTGATTTTTTTTTTAGGAGGAAAAATAAACAGGACTTAGTGACCTTGGGGTTCAGAATGAGAGGTCTCCGTGAGTAGAGTTCCGGATTGGGCATGTGGGTGGACTGGCTGAAATCTCAGCAGGAGGAAATGTAGGAGGGAGCAGTAAGAAAAAGGAAAAGGAGAAGCAGGAGCACCGTTGGCTAGAGGAGACCCAAGAGCTTGCCAGCATCAGCTTCAGCTATCCAGAGGGCACAAGGAATGCTGGAAAGAGCGCCAACCAGCAGTAAAGACCCAGGAGCTTCTAACAGGGGTCAACCCATGGTTGTCACTGAAGTCACCTGCAAATACAGAGGACTGAGGTATTTAGACAGGTTTAGGACACCTGCCTTTTGGAGTCTCTCAGGCTGTATGCCCCCTGAGAGCAGAGATCACCTCTGTTTTTGCTTTTTTTTTTTTTCCCCTACATCCCTGTTAACAGATCATGGTATCTGGCAAGTAGTAGGTGCTCAAAAATGGTAATTGAATAGAAGACTGGGTAAGTGGGTCAATTGCTAAGGAATGACAAAATGCACAGAGGGTAATAGTGAAGATCCAGAGAAAGTCAGAAATGATGAATTGCTGGGGTCCAGCCAGCCCAGTTCTTTGGCTTTCTCAAGCAGCGTATCAACACAGAAACAAAGAAGGCCAAGTGGAGCTGGGAGGTGGGGAGAGGGCATAGAGAGAAACCCAACACACGTCAAGGACCAGGGAATCTACTGTATACATAGTGACACAAGTCCAGATTGGGTTGGTGCTCAGAGCTCTCACTTCTGAAGATAGAAAGGGCATCTGCCCACACACATTAGGAGCAGGAAGTCCTTCTGATTCATGCCACAAGAGGTCATACCCCACAGTGGGCAGCTGTTCCTACAGGTGCTGGAAAGGGGCAGACTTCATCCTGTGTCACTCACTCTGAGATATACGTGCCTCTATCTACTTAAGAGGCTGGCAAGAGAAAACACATGTGATGGTTAATTTTATTTGTCAACTTGCCTGGGCCACAGGGTACTTGGATTGGTCAAACATTATTCTGGGTGTGTCATGAGGATGATTTTGGATGTGATGAATATTTGAATTTGTAGACTACATAAAGCAGATTGCCTCTCTAATGTAGATGGGTGGCCCTCCTTTAGTTAGCTGAAGGCTTAAATACAACAAAAAAGCTGAGCCCCCTCAAACAAGAGGGGACGCCTCCAGCCTGACTGCTTCAAGCTGGAACATCAGATTTTTCTGGCCTTTGAACTCAAAATGAAACATTGTCTTGTCTTGGGTCCTGCGGCTTTTGGGCTAGAATTTACACCATCAACTCTTTTGATCCTCAGGCCTTCAGACTTGACCTAAACCTATACATGGGTTATCATGGGTCTTGAGCTGCAGATGACAGATCTTGGGACTTCACAACTGGGACCTAATTCCTTATATGAAATCAATCTCTCTCTATGTGTATATGTATATATATATGTGTGTGTGTGTGTATGTGTGTGTGCATATATAATTTCTCTATATAAAAATATATTTCTATATTTTATTATATATTATGTGTGCTAGTCACTTCAGTTCAGTTCAGTCGCTAAGTTGTGTCCAACTCTTTGCGACCCCATGAACCGCGGTACACCAGGCCTCCCTGTCCATCACCAGCTCCCAAAGTTCACCCAAACTCATGTGCATCGAGTCAGTGATGCCATCCAGCCATCTCATCCTCTGTTGTCCCCTTTAGGGAGGAGCCTGGTAGGCTACAGTCCATGGGGTCACAAAGGGTCGGACATGACTGAGCGACTTCACTTCACTTCATAAAATATATAAATATTACATATAAAAATATATATAGCAAGGAATTTTATAAGAAATTATAAGATTCTGACCCTTTCTCTGGAGAACTCTAACTAGTAAAAGCATTTTGCTAGTTTTGTAAAAATATCACACAGGTGCTTGTGGCAAGGCAAATAGTCAGGTATTTCTAGGAAGTGATCAAGGTTATGGGAAGATGGGAGGAGCACAGATGAGGGGATATGTGATCACTTGCTCAGTTTCAGCTGAGCACATTTGGAACTTCATGCAGGATACCATCATCCCCTGAGTCCTCCTGGGCTGTTCACTGGTCAGGAGGCATTTTATGCATTCCTGACAGACTGGGCTGGGCCTGGATCTAAACAGTGACAAAAAGAAGGAACACCTATGTCTTCAGGGCTCTGATTTCTACAAACCTCAAAGCAGTTAATTTCCAGGCAGAGCAAACTGGCTCCATGATCATCCTGTTCTGTGTTTATTCAGACAGCCCTTTCACACTTCATCCTTGAAGGGATAGAGTCATAAAGTAAAATATTTGACATCTTGGAGACACTGAGTCTCTCAGGAGGTTTGTCTTCTCAACTCTGGCTGCACAGCAGAATTACCTGTGGTGCTTTTTACAATGCAGATAACCAATCTCCACCCAGACCTTTTGAATAAGAGTCTCCCAAGGCACGACCGTTCCAACGATTCTGAGGCAGTTGTAGGGCTGGAATTCGTCATCCTCACCAGATAGAAGGCAATAGTGACATGTGTGGACTGGTGGCTGGTGAACCAGGCGGTGGCTACGCTTTCTATCTGCCTAGCTGGCTGCTGTATTGGAGAAGGAAATGGCAACCCACTCCAGTATTCTTGCCTGGAGAATCCCAGGGATGGGGGAGCCTGGTGGGCTGCCGTCTATGGGGTCACACAGAGTCGGACATGACTGAAGTGACTTAGCAGCAGCAGCAGCAGCTGGCTGCTGTACTCAGGCCCAGGCCTTGGATCTGGCCAAGGCCTCTCCACCTGCTGCAGTCGCCAAGAGGAAAACCTGTCCAGCCAGGGCTGGCCTTGGGGCCCTCTGGAGCCTATGTCCTGGGAAGGCTCCTGGAGTAAGCAGGTCGAGCTCACCTCCCCTTCCACTCAGCACCTGACACCTGGGCCCATCTACTTTGTGCCCTGTCCGAACTAAGGGAACCTTCCAGAGCCAAAGCAGTGAATATTAAGCCCAAGCCATGTGGGCTTCTTCTTAATGTGTCGCTATGTGCAGAATGTGCTCCTGGCCGTCTCCCTCTGCCTTAGGGATGCTCTCAGTGTACTAAGTATTTTGACCACTAGGAAAACATTAGATGAAATGTTTAACATGGGTGATATAATTTTTGTGACACCCTTCATGATTTTCATTCTTGCTGTTAAGGCCGATATAAACTAGCCACTTCTCATATTATTATAATAACATAACAGCAACAACATTAAGTATTTATAAAGTGCTTCCAAGAAACGAGAAGCCAATTTAAAGGGCAATTTCTTCTGTCAGAGAGTTTACCAATTTTTCTGCATAACACAGAGTGAACTATCTTAAGACCATGATACCCACAGAATTTAAATGGTGCATGAATATTTAACATGTAAGAAGTGAATTTTAGGCTTGTCACTTCTCCTGGAATGTCTACCTTGAATAAATGCCATGGTGTATACACGTTAAAAATGAAGAGGCATTTATATTTTTTTAAAAATGTTTTAGAATATTTCTTTTAGGTTTTCTACTTTGATAGATAAAATCCTTCTTCAGAATTGTTGACAAGTTGGTTGCCTTCTGAATTACCAGGGGCTGCCATTCATGTGCTATTGCTTCCCTCATAGAGGGTGGCAGGAGCTGAGACACAGCTGGGGTGACAGATGGGCAGCCTGATGCTCCACACACTGTAAGTGTTAGGTTCAGGGAGGAGCTGGAGAAGAGTCTACACNTTGTTGACAAGTTGGTTGCCTTCTGAATTACCAGGGGCTGCCATTCATGTGCTATTGCTTCCCTCATAGAGGGTGGCAGGAGCTGAGACACAGCTGGGGTGACAGATGGGCAGCCTGATGCTCCACACACTGTAAGTGTTAGGTTCAGGGAGGAGCTGGAGAAGAGTCTACACAACCCTAAGTTCACACACATGCACACACATGCACACACACACACCCTCACCCCCCTCAGTGCCGTTGTAAAAGGATGAGTAGCCCTCATTTGTTAACCTATGATCCAAAAATGAAACAAGTAATTGCAAAGCCATCAGATACTAGGGGAGGCTAAGTGTTCTCCAGACTCAGATATGGGCACTTTGTTGAAACTGATGACAATTTGTAAACATGGCCTCACAGCTGTGAGAGGGAGAATTAGTTTTTGCAGTCATCACCCACTTTACAGATGAGAAAGAATCAGGAAGAGGGGAAATGTCTTGTTCAAGGTCAGCGATAGATGACAGAGCCCTCATTTCCTGCCCCTCCACCAGCCACTACTTCACCTGCCTCCAGTCTCCACATGCTCATAGTCACTGCCATCTCCACATCTCTCTTCTTTGAAAAGAGAGCAGCTGGGCCAGGCATGTAAGGGCCCTGCCAGCTCTAACAGTCGTGATATGAACCATAATCAAGTTCCCTGTGACTCCAGGATGGCAGCTGGGGGAAAGTGCCTTTACTCGACTTTAGAACTAGAAAATTTCAGAGCCTAAACAACTCCTCGCGTCACTCTCCGGAGGAGGCAGACAGAGATCCGTCAAAGCTCCACAGACAGAATGGGGGTCAGAATCCGTGATCCATGACCAGGTGATCAAAAGACTTCAAAGTGAGAAGGCAGCTGAGTGCAAACATTTTGTTTTTGTGTGAATGACTTTCCCTCCCATACATGCAGCCCTAGAGACCTCATGAAGTCCTGCTACAGCTCCTGTCTTCAAGAAACTCAGTTGTGTACATGCCCATCTGTTCATGTTAGTCACCCAGCGTTTTCCCCGTAAGTCTACATTTATAAAGAGCACATTTGTAAGATTATTTTCCTATACTTTTTTAAAATTTTAATTGGAGGATAATGATTTTACAATATTATGGTGGTTTTTGCTGTGCATCAACATGAATCAGCCATAGGCATACATGTGTCCCCTCCTTCCTGATTGAACAGATAAGGAAGTTGTGGTACATATACACAATGGAATATTGCTCAGCTATAAAAAGGAACACATTTGAGTCCGTTCTAATGAGGAGGATGAAACTAGAGCCTATTATACAAAGTGAAGTAAATCAGAAAGAGAAAGACAATTATCATATATTAAGGCATATACATGGAACCTATACTCTTTAAAAAAAATTTTTTTTTTCCTGGCAGTGCTGCACAGCATATGGGATCTTAGTTCTCTAACCAGGGATAGAACCCACACCCCCTATACTGGAAGGACAGAGTCTTAACCACTGGACTGGAAGGGAAGTCCCTCCTATACTCTTTGCAATGTAAGAACCCAAATGAAAGTTTCAATTTTAGTCAAACATGCAACTGAGCTACTCTAACAGTGAGGCTAAAAAATGAGGGAATCAGTTGGGGTGCTGTCCTCTTGTACAGGTGGGGCTGTGCTTCTGGTGTGCTTGGATTCATCGAGGCAGGACCACAGGGAGGGCAGCATTAACGCCTGAGATGTGGGCTGCTGTGGGTCAGCACACTGAGGGGAAACGTGTGGATGCCGGGAGCCAGTGTGACGAATCCCACCCATGACAAGGTCATGCGGCAGAGATCTGATGGGCAAGGCGAGTCATATCTCAGGGTTTCCCCCCTGGTATTTCCTGAGCATGTACCCCAAAACCCAGAATCTGTCTACTTTTCCACTCTTCTGACACTCTCTGGAAAAAAGTTAATTCAGGGCTTCGGTCTCCTGCAAAAGAATGTCTCAGCTTAAAACCCCCTCTGACAACTCTCTAGCTTGCCTAACATTTTCCCCCAGACTTTTTACAGCTTGTGAATTGTTTATACCCTCCCAACCGCTAGAGGCACAGGAAGCTTAAAGCATCCTAGAAATGCAGGGGCTTCCAAGGTGTCAAGATCATTAGAATAAAACTGATTAAGCATTTCACTGTTGAGCCAATATTTGCTGCCAAATTTTCATATCTTTTACTTGTTGATATAGTTGGTATATAGAAAAAACAAGTAGCAACATTAGATCTTTGAGTTAAGTACCTTCTTTGTTATAACCCACTGCGCCTTTGTTCTATAGAGATGCAACGTTAGTGCTTTAGGAGATGCAGATTAAAGAAAAACACTTCAGGGGAAACGAGATTAACATTCATTAAGGAAGAGAGCCAAAAAGTGTTAACAAGCCTCTTGGCCAGAAGATAATGTAAATCACCTGAGACCTTTTGTATACAAAAAGATATACAGAAAGGGTCAGCATGACTCTGTATCCTCCATTATGTAAAACTTAGGGTATATAAACACCTTTTAAATAATAAAGTTGGAGGGGTTTTTGCACAAGCCTGGCCTCCCCCGCATCGATTCTTTCTCTTGCTCCCTCCCTCTCCTTTTCAGGCTGATCTCTTGGAACGTGGAGGCTCACCAAGTCTACTTACTTGCCCGGGCTTCTGAGACCCACGCGAGAGGGAGCCCAAAGCGGGGCACCCTCCGCTATTCAAGCGGGCGCCTGTGGCCCAATGTAGACGGTGCAAGTTCCTTGTCTGGAACTTTATTGGTTTTCCATGTAAACCAAGTTATTCAGCCTCTTTTCTCCACTTAATGTTCCTACTACACTATTTTTTCCTAATCTAATCTTATGTTAATAAATAAATAAGTTTTTTCCTCGCCTATCCGTCTCCCCTTCGAATCACCCTGGATCCACCGGGGCATGTGGAGATTTGTATATAGGCCTTAGAGGCCTCAGCTGGATGAAGTTAGGAATAAAATCTCAGTTCTTTTTAGAACTATTGCATGTAAATTAGTCAGGAGACTTCCTGAGTAAGTGAACGGAAAACCCAGCTGAAAGCAAAGCAAAACCATCAGCTTAGTCAAATCCAGAAATTTTTAGGCTCATAGGGACAGTGAGCCCAAATGACTTGATCCAGGGATCAGATTGTGAGCTCTGCAAGCCGAAAGTTGGTTCCATTCTCACACTGCCCTCAGAGTGACAAGATGGCTGCACCCACTCCAAGTGTCATATCCCACTGGCTCTGACTAGCTTATGTACCTATCTCTGAATCAGGCATTGAAGAACTGCACGCAGTTCTTTTCCAATTAATCACCCCTGAAGCAGGGGAAGGGTTTGAATCCACCCCCAACCACAGAAAGATTCCTAAAGGAAATCTAAAGGGCTCTTGCTTAAAGTGGTCTGAATTCCCCTGCTCTTGAGTTAAGAAAAGAGACCTTTGGATCCTAAAATTCCTCTCTGCACTTATTTTAGCCTGTATGAGCTTTTTCTATGTTGTTGGTAGCCAAGGTTGAAAATCAGAATTCTCCCAGCCTTTCTGTAGCTTGAGGTATGCTCAGAGTCTGCCGCGTCAGCTCTGCTGGGTTACCTTCTGCCACCTGTTTGCCTAATGGACAAAACTTCTCAGCAGGGTAAATACAATGCGTAGCTTTGCCTTTTAATACTTCCCCTATCCTGCTGAAGGATCAGTGAGACATCATTTACAAATAAAAACTTCATCCTAATACCTGAGTGATGACAATATGCAAAGGAGGACCTCCAGGAGGGCGCAACAGAAAATACCATCAATGCTCACTTTGCATCTGACAACTAATTAAAACGAGAGGAGGAAGAGGCTCCCCAGCATTCAGTTACAGAAAATGCTTGAAGTAATGAGCAGTAGCTACATTAGAGCTGACAGTCTAACCATGGGGATTTCTTCAGGTTGAAGAGAAGGAAACCGGAGATGAGAGTGCTGGCTTGGATCTGCCTGAAGTTTTTACTGGAAGCAAGTTTCTTCTTAGTCTCTGACTCTGTCTCACTCCCCATTTCTCTGCCCTCTGCTCTAGCCACCCTTTCCTTTGCTCCGTTCTGAGCAGAAACTGTAGCCCAACTCAACCGACCTGTTCAAGTATCACTCAGCAGTGATACCTGAAGTGCTGCTGGCTGAACAGAGGAGGCAAGACTGACCCTGAGACGCATTTCTGGAAGTGATCCTCTGCCCGACTGTGTCACCTGTCACACCATTCCAGTCGCCTTCCCTTCCAGCACCTTTCTGGGAGGGCTGGCTGGCTGCCCGGGACCTGCTGGTGGATGGGCTGCTTCAGATGCCACCCGTGTCTCAGCTTGAACTCTTAGAGGGCAGAAACTGCAGCTGATCCCATCATCCCTGGAAAGCGTGGGCTCTGCACTCCTGTCCTTCGTTTGTGTGTCCAAGGACTGCATGAGAGGTGCCGGACACCATGCTGGGGAGCAAGGACTACAGCAGAGCGCCAGTGGCTGCCCTCACACTGCAGGGAGTTGGGGAGGAGCAACGACCTGATTCCCAGGCAGGATGAGCTCCCTGGGCTGTGTCCCCAGAGGACACCGTGAATTGATACTTGCTGATGATGGCTTTTTTAGTCTGACTTATTTCCTGTTGGATTATCAGTTCAGAATGCATGCTTAAATCAGAGAAAGTACTCATTTATGATGCTCATATATACTTATTTATGGAATGAACGAATGAATCATAGTGTGACCAGTGCTCTGAGAGAAATATGAAGGTCTGTGTTAACTCATATGACGGCTGCCTAAGAGGAGATCATGGAAGGCTCCCTGGAGAAAGAGATATCTGAGCTGAGTATGAGAGGATGAGTTAGGGTAGAATAGAGCCAGGTCAAAGAGAAAATAAGGAAAAAAGCAGTCTAGCAATGACAGAGGTAGAAAGACAGAGAAAGAGAGGTATAAGACTCTCTCTTACACTCTGGTTCAGTTCAGTTCAGTTCAGTTCACTTCAGTCGCTCAGTCGTGTCTGACTCTTTGTGACCCCATGAATCGCAGCACGCCAGGCCTCCTTGTTCATCACCATCTCCTGGAGTTCACTCAGACTCACGTCCATCGAGTCCGCGATGCCATCCAGCCATCTCATCCTCTGTTGTCCCCTTCTCCTCCTGCCCCCAATCCCTCCCAGCATCAGACTCTTTTCCAATGAGTCAACTCTTCGCATGAGGTGGCCAAAGTACTGGAGTTTCAGCTTCAGCATCATTCCTTCTAAAGAACACCCAGGACTGATCTCCTTTACGATGGACTGGTTGGATCTCCTTGCAGTCCAAGGGACTCTCAAGAGTCTTCTCCAACACCACAGTTCAAAAGCATCAATTTTTTGGTGCTCAGCCTTCTTCACAGTCCAACTCTCACATCCATACATGACCACAGGAAAAACCATAGCCTTGACTAGATGGACCTTTGTTGGCAAAGTAATGTCTCTGCTTTTGAATATACTATCCAGGTTGGTCATAACTTTTCTTCCAAGGAGTAAGTGTCTTTTAATTTCATGGCTGCAGTCACCATCTGCAGTGATTTTGGATCCCAAAAAAGACACTAAAATGACACCTATGATGAAGTGACTTCTTCTGGGGAATGGAGAAGGTGCTGATAGGGGTAGTTGGATGTTGAAGGGTGAATAGGAACCTGTCAGGTGAATAAGAGAGAAAAAAGCCACAGGCATTCCTTTAAAAAAAAAAAAAATCCACTCGTTCCTTCTCTCGGATCTAAGCTTCATGATTGCTTTCCTGACCATCCACATCTAGCTAGAGGCTTCCTGTTAGTTCTCACCAGAACCTCTCTTACCAGAATGTGGTATTTTTCTGTCTTCCCCACTGACGAAACCATTACTATTATATATTTGCCTCTTTGACCCACCATCTGGCCTGGCCCTGAAAAATTATGGAGTTCAAGTCTGGGAGATAGTGAAGAATAGGGAAGCCTGGCCTGCTGCAGTCCATGGGGTTGCAAAGAGTTACCACACAACTTAGCGACTGAAAAACAAGTATTTTCTACATGAATTGATAAATAAATTTCAGAAAGAGAAGCCTTGGAGTCTAAACCAGCATGGCCTGGAGAAAGAACCACATGGGAGAGAAAGTGATGAGAGATGACTTTGGGAAGATTATGAAGAATATTGGAAACTATGCCATGAAGCTTAGAATTTATTTGTTTTGTGTTGAGAAGTCACTGAAATATTTCAAGGTGTTGTTTGGCCAGATGCATTGTAAGAAGCCCATTCTGGTTGCTGTGGTTACACTGCAGACAGGAAGTTAGAGAGGTCTGGGAATAGAGGCAAGGGGACAAGCTGCAAATGACTCAAATATTCTCACTTTTACAGAAGATTAAATGTAACAGTCAGTTAATTGCCCACTAACTGTGAGCCCAGATCATCACACTGTGAGCTTCTACACAGAGCCTGTGCAGAATACCTAGGGGGGCTGTGAAGTAAATGAGGCTTGACCAAATTAGCAAAAAACTGGTAAAGAAAATGTATAAGGAAGTGGTGGGTTTTTTTTAAGTATAAAATAAAGTATCTGAAGAAAAGAACTAACATAGGTGTCAGGGTACTAAGTTTCAAAGATTGGGTAAAAAATTTTCCTAGATACCTTCTTTAAGGAAAATAACAAAGATAAATGGAAACATTTTAAATGGGAAAATGAAAATCAGACAAATATGAAGAAACAAGAAGTGAAATGTGGGTGTAAATTAATGAAATAAAGTAGAATTCAAGCAAAGATAAGATGCAGCAATGAGAGATGGTAATCAGTGGAGTGGGGGCCCTGAGAAGGAGCCAGGCATGGGCCTGCAAGAAACAGCCTTGGGAAGAGGAAGGGACCCTCTTCCACAGGGACAGGAGGAAAGGACAGGTGTTGTCTTAGTTTGTGTTCCCTTAACTTGGAAGCCAGTGTGGAGTGCACACCCCCCTGAGGGTGAGGAAGGTAGGCCATTCAAATACTGGAAGCAGCTGGAAGCCCACAGGACAATGGGCAAGACCCCAGTCCCATCTGCCATGGGTAGTTTGGCAAATTTGGTGGCAAGACGTGGAAGGGTTTACAGTTCATTTCTTTTATGTTCTCTGTGAAGCAGGAGGTAAGTTCATCTGCTGACATTAAAGGAAGAGGAGGTAGGACTGAGGCTGAGACAAATAGGGCAGGTTTAAAAACTAAATGGGCAAAGGTTAAGAGTTAAGATTGGTGGACTCTATGTAGAGTTACTACAGACCAAGAGTTTACAATGCATGGCTGCAGTCTGTGATGTTCTCCAGCACAGCTCAGCATCCTGGTTATAGGTGATGAGTAGCCAGACAGTCAGATTCATCTAGGTGTAAATTTTTGCCAGGCAGGTGAAATAAAGGAATAGGGAAGTAGTGGAGCTGAGAATAGGGCAAAAGAATCTTCTAAATGATGAAACATGTCATCTAGCCATCCTAAACTCCCTGGTTAAGGAAGAACTTGAAAATAGAATAGATGGACTGGAAGAAGGTAAAGAGTCTGAGGACAGAGTGTGTAGGGATGTCACGAAACAAAATCTGCAAGAGTGAGAGCTTGTAGCATGTGAGGACTTATGACCTGGCCTTTAGTGCATGTCTTTGGAATACAAATGAGGCACACTTCACAAGTTCTCTTGTGTGCGAGTCCAGTTCTGCATTTCATGGCACCTTTGTGGTCTTCTATTCCCACTTCATCAACCATATACCGTTTCTTCTAGTAGTCATTGCCTACATTTTCTGAGCTTTATACTTGAGAGTTTACAATATCCAAGGTGTGCTAAACGTCTGTAATTTCTATACCAGTGTGACTTTAAGAAGCTTGGGCACTCTATTCAGGCACTTTGGTGGCTTCTGCGTTGATCTTCCAATTGACCTCCTGGAGACACAGGGAAGAGACAGTGGACTCTCAACTCACTCTGATAAGAGAGGGGAACAGGGACACAGAATATTGGAAATGCATTAGTGCTTCTCTTTGGAATGAGCTTTGTGCTTCTTTTGGATATGGGTGCCATAGTCATGAAAAAGCAAGAGCTGTCTAGAGGTAATGAAATTTGTAGGAACAGTATAATGATCTCATAGCCCATCTCTGACTAGGCTTTAGTGAAGCTTTTGACTTCCCATAATGAATTAATCATTCCATACAGCACTAGTGGGAGAAATTCTGCCCTGACCCCACCAAACCGATGTGTCTCACTGGCACCTTATACTTTCAGGATTGGTGGCCCTTGTAATCTTGTCCCAGAAAACAAGACTGCTGATGCTCTTTTCTGTGGCCACTAAGCTATTTTTGTAGCTATTTTTGCAGTCGTTTACTTCCACGGGGATTTTTGCAGAAGGTTAATAGTGCTCATAAAAATGAAAGTCAAAGCACCAAGAACGCCTCTTGAAAGAATAGTCTGTAACCATTTGTGCGGTCAGGGCTGAAGACTCTGCAAGGCATTACCATCTCCAGTTTGGGGTCAAGACCAACTTCTACCTCCTTTATTGAATTTTTTTTACCCTCTGCAGGGTCAGTACTTATTGTCTCTTTTCCTACCACTCTGGGTTTCCCATCGAACTGGGAGCTTGCAGAGGGATTGAGTCCATTTCAATGACCAAGTCACAACTCTGGCCGTCATTATAAAGTCACCTGGGAGCTTTTGAAAATACTTGCCCAGGCCCTTCCTCAGATCAACCAGACTAGAATCTTCAGGGGGAGCATGGCATCAGCTCCCAGGTGGTCCTACTAACTGGGCCAGAGTT
Source organism: Oreotragus oreotragus (assembly GCA_006410675.1). Taxonomy (NCBI): domain Eukaryota; kingdom Metazoa; phylum Chordata; class Mammalia; order Artiodactyla; family Bovidae; genus Oreotragus; species Oreotragus oreotragus. The sequence goes on along the minus strand of SJYX01023296.1, from coordinate 454,664 downwards.
GAGGATAGCTGGCATGGAGAAACTCTGCTTCCTGGCTCCCCCCCGCCGCCCAAATTACTTGCTCATCAGGTGGCCAAGTGCACCTTGGAAACTTTGAGCCCCCAAGATATTTTGATTCCCAGGCAGCATGCAGGACGCACAACCAGAGAGCAGGGTGGATGCCGCTTTTGGTGCCCAGCGAAAAGGGAAAGGTGTTTATGTTTCATCTAGCTTTAGGCCATTAAAATCCAGCATTTCACAGCATTTTCAACGTCTTAGTCTACTCAGCACTCTCTACGTGTCATTTCAAATGATCCATAATATAATAAATAGTAAAGTTTTTGAGATTTGTTGAGATGGGTAGCCTAAGAATTCATACATTCCAATGTTGATTTTGGCTTTCACTACCACCTCTGGAAAGGTCATTTATCTTCCTATGGAACGTCTTTTGCTTCAAATAGTATCTCTTTAGAAGATAAGGAAAGTAACATTTAGTGAGCACCTATTGTATGTGCAGTCCTGTTCTAGACACTTGATATTAGTCTACTCAGCACTCTCTACGTGTCATTTCAAATGATCCATAATATAATAAATAGTAAAGTTTTTGAGATTTGTTGAGATGGGTAGCCTAAGAATTCATACATTCCAATGTTGATTTTGGCTTTCACTACCACCTCTGGAAAGGTCATTTATCTTCCTATGGAACGTCTTTTGCTTCAAATAGTATCTCTTTAGAAGATAAGGAAAGTAACATTTAGTGAGCACCTATTGTATGTGCAGTCCTGTTCTAGACACTTGATATTGAAATCATTAAGAGCATGGACTGTGAAGTTTGTCTGCCTGGGCTAATATCTCAGCTGTCACCTCCCTCGCGCCCCCATCACCAGTAAATAGATTCAAATCAGAGTGGTTGTGAGTTCCAAATGAGATTGTGTCTATAAAGTATGTAGCACAGTGCCTGGCACAATGTAAGTTATAGAAAAAGTATTCCATCATCATCTTATTTTGTTTTCACAACAACACTGGAGTAGGTATCAGTATCTATTTTAGAGATGAGTCAAGTCTCAAAGGTGAATCTATTTAGCCACAGAGATACTCAGTATCATGTGTATCTGAAAGAAAATGAAAATGCCTACTTTTCATGATTTTTTCAAAAACTTAAAAAAGCAGACGAATGGATAAGAACACTGTGGTACATATACACAATGGAGTATTACTCAGCCATTAAAAAGAATACATTTGAGTGAGTTCTAATGAGGTGGATTAAACTGGACCTTATTATACAGAGTGAAGTGAGCCAGAAAGAGAAACACTAATATAGTATACTAACGCATATATGGAATTTAGAAAGATGGTAACGATAACCTTGTATGCGAGAAAGCAAAAGAGACACAGATGTATAGAACAGTCTTTTGTACTCTGTGGGAGAGGGCGAGGGTGGGATGATTTGGGAGAATGGCATTGAAACATGTATAATATCATATAAGAAATGAATCACCAGTCCAGGTTCGATGCAGGATACAGGTTGCTTGGGGCTGGAGCACTGGGATGACAGAGGGATGGTATGGGGAGGAAGGTGGGAGGGAGGGGCAGAATGGGGAACACGTGTACACCCGTGGTGGATTCATGTTGATGTATGGCAAAACCAATACAATATTGTAAAGTAATTAGCCTCCAATTAAAATAAATAAATTTATATTTTAAAAAAAGAATGAATTTTAGAAGACACTGAGTAAGACGTGCGAGAGAGTTGATCTGCACAACTCAAACCTGTCTGAGGTGTTGGAGAGGCAGTGATGAACAGGACAGAGAAACTCCCTGTCCTTGTGGAGGGCAGGCTGAGCGCTCTACCTTGCCTTCAGAAATCATGAGGGGTTAGACACACCAGGGCTCAGAGGTTAAAGCGTCTGCCTCCAATTCGGGAGACCTGGGTTCGATCCCTGGGTCGGGAAGATCCCCTGGAGAAGGAAATGGCAATCCACTCCAGTATTCTTGCCTGGAGAATCCCATGGACAGAGAAGCCTAGTAGGTTACAGTCCACGTGGTCGCAAAGAGTCGGACACGACTGAGCGACTTCATCATCATCATCATCATCATAGACACACCAGACCATTTGGTTCCACCTTCTTCTCAGTTAGGTACTCTTTTTCTTACCTAGTTAATAGAGACTTCTAATTCTTTATGGTGAGTGATCCCTAAAGTTCTTGACTAATCACAAAGTGACCGAAGAAGGAGAGTCTTCAGGAGGTGGTCTTTGCTGCCCCAGGAATTTCTTCCGGACACAGCCTCCCTAGCTTCCTAAAACCAGGACTCTTGGTGCTGGCAGAAGGAGAAATAAACACCAGCATTGCTTTAAGATGGAAAATGCAAGTGCTTCTACCATAATGACTCCTGAGACCCAGGCCAATGTGCCAGCCACCCTTCAGAATATTCTGTCATTGGGTATACCCATGTGGTAGCTGATGGATACCCAAGCCACAAACTCATGTGAGGGCCACAGATAAATTTATTCAGATTTACTCATTTCCAAGCAACGAATAAATGAAAAGAAAACCATCAGGCAGTAAAAGAGTTCATCAAACATTACTACTAGTATGATCACTTCTCTGCTGTTCTTGAATTCACTCATTCATGAAACACTTAATAAACCCCCCTCATGTACCAGGCTTTATGTAGTTTCTAGGGATACAAAGATTATCCTAAGATGTTAATTGTTTTGAAAATGTCTCAGGGTAGCCTGTCCTCTGTGTTTGAGAACTGGCTTGTTCCCATTAACTATTGTTGATGCAGAACTGTAATTTTTATATTCCTTGATGCTTCTGATTACCTAAATCTCTAGTGTTCTGTACAGTACATTAAGGAATTTCATTCCATACCTGTAAAGTTGGGACTGTGTGGTTATAATACTGCCATTTCCTCAATGCCAAAGCCTGGATGGGAGCACCAGTGTCCAGGTGATATTGCCAGGAGCTCTTCTGGGCTTCTTCTATACCACAATATAGTATACTCTCAGGATAGTACGATACTCTCAGTATACTTTTATACTCTCAGTATAGTACAAAATATCCTTTCAAAGGTAAGAGACTCTATGTAGAGTTTGGATTAAATGGGATCTCCTAAAACTTAAGATATACCAACATGGTTTCATGATTTAGTATTGCTTGCGCATTTTCTTATTTAACATGATAAATTTCTACAAACAATTACTGAAAAAGGAAGATCTCTGTAGCTTAGTTAGAAATAGAGAGTCAGCGCATAAAAATTTTCATTTCATCGCAGCACTGTTTTTAATAGCCAGGACATGGAAACAACCTAGATGTCCATCAGCAGATGAATGGATAAGAAAGCTGTGGTACATATACAAAATGGAGCATTACTCAGCCATTAAAAAGAATACATTTGAATCAGTTCTAATAAGATGGATGAAACTGGAACTGATTATACAGAGTGAAGTAAGCCAGAAAGAAAAACACCAATACAGTATACTAACACATATATATGGAATTTAGAAAGATGATAATGAGGACCCTGTATGCAGGACAGCAAAAGAGACACAGATGTGTAGAGCAGACTTTTGGACTCTGAGGGAGAGGGAGAGGGAGAGGGTGGGATGATTTGGGAGAATAGCATTGAAATATGTATACTATCATGTAAGAAA
>SJYX01023296.1:438123-450936 GCA_006410675.1 Oreotragus oreotragus | reverse complement strand
GGACAGGGAGAGGGTGGGATGATTTGAGAGAATAGCATTGAAATACGTATACTATCATGTAAGAAACAAATCGCCAGTCTATGTTCGATGTAGGATGCAGAATGCTTGGGGCTGGTGTATGGGGATGATACAGAGGGATGATGTGGGGTGGGAGGTGGGAGAGGGGTTTCATGTTTGGGAGTTCATGTACACCCGTGGCAGATTCATGTCAATGTATGCCAAAACCAATAGAGTACTGTAAAGTAAAATAAAGTAAAATGGAAGCTCTTTTAAAAAAAATTTTTTTTTTCATGCATAGTTCCACGGAAAATGCTAAAATACTTCATCTGCTTGATACGGCTATACATTTTTTCATTAGGAAAAGGACTTATAGATTAAAAAGAAAAAGCTGAAATCATTAACAGCTAGAAACCATCAAGTATGGATAAAATAAGCTAATCTTTATATGTAAATTTATAAAGCTACAGGAAAGCATGGGAACTGGGTTAATTTGAATGTAATAGGTTTGAGAAGTTTTTGAAAAATCTTTAGGTTTTGCTAAATTATCCCTTATTTATTTCCTCAGTTTTAATTTCTCTACATTTCAAAAACTTCTTAGTCAAAAAGTTTGTGAACACTTTGTATTATATTCCAACTTTGAGCTTTTGTTAGTGATACTTAATGCTATGAACATCATGAAACTTACAACACAAGAGGGAGAATTTGAAAGGACTGTTATAAAAAATTTTTTCATTCTTTTTCACAGTATATTATCCCTATCTTGTTTTCACTAAGAGAGTTTCTTTGCCTCACTATGGAATTAAAATTTATTTCCTAGCATATCCTGATAGTCCTATGAACACACATTTTTAAATGTACAGTTACACCAGAGTAACTCAAAATTATTACTGTTTGGGGGAGAATAACTCACTGAACTATCAAAGAAATATATCCCTGCACAAAGATAAAAATTTGCCATGAACTTTTTAGAGATAAAAGTAAGTGTAAAGGAGGTCACCTTGACTTTAAACCTTGACAGCAGCATTCTTCCAGAGAGTTCTTATTCATAGTAACTTACTATGGAAAGGCAACGTATAAAGCCAAGAATAAAAATATGTATTGCTGTATTCCAGGTCCCATGCTAGGACTTCACAGAAAAAGAAAAAAATATATATGTATACATATGCTTTCAACCTTAATGATAGATCCTACTTCAGAATAATACATTGAAACTATTTCAATTTGTCTAAAAAAAACCCAGAAATTACCATTTAGCCCTAGTGTCCTGTAGTGTCTAATTTTATTTCAACACTGTGTTATTTCACCTGTGTTACTATTCTGTACATTTCTTCCTTCAATTATAGTTGATTTATTATATTATATTGGTTTCAGGTATATAGCATAGTGATTCAATATTTTTCTGGACTATACTCCATTTAAAATCATTATAAAATATTGACTATATTCCTTGCTCTATAAAATATATCCTTTAGCTTATTTATTTTATACATAATGGTTTGTACTTTAATCTCCTACCCCTATCTTGCTCTCCTCCCTTTTTCTCCCTCCTCACTGGTAACCACTAGTTCATTCTCTGTATCTGTAAGTCTGTTTCTGTTTTGTTATATTCATTTGTTTATCTTATTTTTTAGGTTCCACATAAAAGTGATAGCATACAGTATTTGCCTTTCTCTGTCTAACTTATTTAACTCAGCATAATGCCCTCCAAGTCCATCCATGTTGCTGCAAACGGCAAAATTTCATTCTTTTTTATGGCTGAATAGTATTCGTGTGTGTGTGTGTACACACATATATATACCACATCTTTGTCCATTCATTTGTTGATGAACACTTACTTTGCTTCCATATCTTGGCTTTTATAAATAATGCTGCTCATAACATTGGGGTGCATATATCTTTCTGAATTATTGTTTTCATTTACTTTGGATATATACTCAGGAGTGGAATTGCTGGATAATATGTTAGTTCTATTTTTAGTTTTTTGAGGAACCTATGTTCTGTTTCCCACAGTGGATATACCAATTTACATTTTCACCAACCATGTACTAGGGAGAAGGATAGGGCACCCCACTCCAATATTCCTTGCCTGGAGAATCCCCATGGACAGAGGAGCCTGGTGGGTTACAGTCCATGGGGTCACAAAGAGTCAGACTCAGTAGAGTGACTAAGCATCCACACACAGTCATTTTGAGAGGTATGAAGTGATATCTCGCTGTGGTTTCAATTTGTATTTCCCTGATGATTAGTGATGCTGAGCATCTTTTCACGTGCCTATTGGCCATCTGTATGTCTTTGGGAAAATATCTATTTGAGTTTTCTGCCCATATTTTAGTCAGGTTATTTGTTTTTCGTGGTTTTTTTGGTTTTTGTTTTTTTTTTTTTGAGTTGTATAAACTGTTTATATATTTTGGCTATTAACCCCTTATCTGTCATATCATTTGCGGATATTTTCTCCCATTCTGTATGTTGTCTTTTCGTTTTGTTGATGGTTTCCTTTGTTATGCAGATGCTTCTAAGTTTAATTAGGTTCCATTGTTTATTTCTGCTTTTGTTTCCTTTGCCTGAAGAGACCAAAAAAATATTGCTACAACTTATGTCAAAGAGTGTTCTGCCTATGTTTTCTTCTAGGAGTTTTATGGTTTCTGGTCTTACATTTAGGTCTTTAGCCCATTTTGAGTTTATTTTTGTATATGGTGTGAGAATATGTTCTAATTTTGTTCTTTTACATATCCAGCTGTCCAGTTTTCCCAGCACCACTCATTTCTTATACAAGTGCTTCCAAAAGAACAAAATGAACAAGGCACATTAATGCTGTATGCTGGTTATAAGTACCCTGGAAACTTTGTTGTAAGAAATAATTTTCAACATGCAAATATCAGTACAAAAAGATAAAAGAAATTGACCAAGGAACCTTGGCAATATACTAACAAAATATAAACACTGCCTCTTTTCCATGTTCAGGAAATAGAAAGAGCTATAATTTGTTAGAATCTTTATGAATAGATTTCCCAATAAAGCAATAAGAGTTTTTTTTTAATAACTTTTGCTTCTTATTATAAAAGTAATAATATTCATTTCAATAGTGTGGACAGAAGAGTAAAACTCCCTAGGAAGAAAAACTCATCAAAGAACTTTTGGTTTTATTTTATTTAAGAATTTCCTAACAGGCTTAAGGTGCTAAATCAACTCATTCGGGAGTCACACCCACATGAGAAAATGTAAGGAGCTTTAGCCATGGTATCATTAATTCTAACATCTTAATGCGGGGAGTGGGTCATTGTTTCCTGGGGGAAAGTTTAAGGCACTGAAATTTCGTTCCTATGCTGTGTGTACAGCAGCTCCTGCTTTATAGAACTTTTTTTTTTTTTTTTTTTTTTTGAGTTGTATAAACTGTTTATATATTTTGGCTATTAACCCCTTATCTGTCATATCATTTGCGGATATTTTCTCCCATTCTGTATGTTGTCTTTTCGTTTTGTTGATGGTTTCCTTTGTTATGCAGATGCTTCTAAGTTTAATTAGGTTCCATTGTTTATTTCTGCTTTTGTTTCCTTTGCCTGAAGAGACCAAAAAAATATTGCTACAACTTATGTCAAAGAGTGTTCTGCCTATGTTTTCTTCTAGGAGTTTTATGGTTTCTGGTCTTACATTTAGGTCTTTAGCCCATTTTGAGTTTATTTTTGTATATGGTGTGAGAATATGTTCTAATTTTGTTCTTTTACATATCCAGCTGTCCAGTTTTCCCAGCACCACTCATTTCTTATACAAGTGCTTCCAAAAGAACAAAATGAACAAGGCACATTAATGCTGTATGCTGGTTATAAGTACCCTGGAAACTTTGTTGTAAGAAATAATTTTCAACATGCAAATATCAGTACAAAAAGATAAAAGAAATTGACCAAGGAACCTTGGCAATACACTAACAAAATATAAACACTGCCTCTTTTCCATGTTCAGGAAATAGAAAGAGCTATAATTTGTTAGAATCTTTATGAATAGATTTCCCAATAAAGCAATAAGAGTTTTTTTTTTAATAACTTTTGCTTCTTATTATAAAAGTAATAATATTCATTTCAATAGTGTGGACAGAAGAGTAAAACTCCCTAGGAAGAAAAACTCATCAAAGAACTTTTGGTTTTATTTTATTTAAGAATTTCCTAACAGGCTTAAGGTGCTAAATCAACTCATTCGGGAGTCACACCCACATGAGAAAATGTAAGGAGCTTTAGCCATGGTATCATTAATTCTAACATCTTAATGCGGGGAGTGGGTCATTGTTTCCTGGGGGAAAGTTTAAGGCACTGAAATTTCGTTCCTATGCTGTGTGTACAGCAGCTCCTGCTTTATAGAACAAAACTGCCTCTTCTTAACTTCTTGCTCTACCATCCTTCATCCTGCTCCCATCATTACTGGCTTGTCTTTAAACTTTACTGGTCAGTGTAATGGAGAAACTGAACAAAACGGTTCCAGGCAGATTTGCTCTGAAACAAATCTTAAAATGGAGCTAGCAGCATCCCTCGGCACTGAAAAGTACTTTAAATCAAAGATAGAAGGAAAACATCAAATATTTGTACCTTCTCTGTAAGGATCATAAAGGATGTAATGTCAATCCTAACCATTTAACCCTCAAAACCTCCAGCCTTCAGACATGTATTAGAAGGTCCACAGACTTTTCTAGAAGATCCAGCCCTATCCCAACCATGCCTAAGCTAAGATTAGGCTCCCCTCTGCCTTATCCGTTGGTACATTCTGCCCCTGTATGGTACACTCATACTCCCAAGGATACACCCAAGAATTCCTTCATTGACAACTACAGCTCCTTATGGTTCAGCTCTCAGCCCTGGCTCTGAAGTTCTTAAGTGTTTGAGAGCTTAAAGTCCAGAATGGCTCTATTCATGAGCTCTCACGGGAAGACAAGATTAAAACTGTCCTCAGATGGAGTTGGGAGAATCTGGGAGCGGGGAGATGGCCCAAGGGAGTGGCCTGTTCTTCATCCATTAGAGGAAGTTTAGGGGCAGAAATAGATGTAAAGCTTACCATAAGGAAGATTCAGTAAGGAAGCATTTGGCAGAGAGAGGAATGTCGGAAGATTTGTGGAGCAAGATATTGTTTGGTTTCAGAGCATTCAGAGCAAACACTAGACCATACCATTTGGCTGCAACAGGACACACGGGGGAGATGGGGAAGTCATTACTAGAGGATAGCATGAGGCTGGGGAAAACCATGCCCTTGGATACCCCACCACTAACCAACTGCGGAAAGTCATTTTTCTACCCCTTCGCTTCCTCATCTGTCTATCTGTGGAGTTCTTCAGATCTTGCAGACCTGCCTGTGAATGAGAATACTTCTTAAAGTACATGTCCCCTGCCTTGAGAGCCCACTTTTGTTCTGTGTGGACATAACCACTTCCTTGCCTAGTTGCCTTGCTATTTCAAGCTCTTTTATAAAATACAGATGTGAAAGCAGCCCTTCATCTCCCCGCTCCCTGCTCAGACCTTCAACAGTATTATTGGCTCTTGCAAGAAAAGGCAACCAGAGTAAAACTATAAAGGCTAGGCTGTCATCACTTCTGTTAGCCCAGGCCAGATGCCCACTAGCAACACACTGAAAGCCGAAAATGAGAGACCAGGCTGCAGCTTGGATCCAGAAGTAAAGGCCAGGCTTGGTAGAGCACATCGGCAGATGCAAACCAGAACAACAAAGAATGCTTTGTCTGTACCATTTGAAAAAGACAGGACCTTGAGCTGTGTCCCACATGCCCAGACATAGGTCTTCATCCAGTTTATCTACCATGACCACAACGGGGTTGCTCAGAACATTGCTTTGCTACTTAGCCATTCACTCTGCTGCCTCACCAGTAGGAAGACAGCTGTAGTCCATGCCCTTTGAGAGGGCACCAAAGGCAAAAGCCAATTCTTTACCTCTGTTACCTCTCTGTACATCCCAGGCCCATTTTCTGAGACTTTCTCTCAGGCCAGATTTCTAGGGTATCTGCTTTCTCTTTGTTTTGATCCTCCATCAATATGAACTCACTTCACCCAGCTTATTAAAAGATCAGCGCTCTTTCCATACAATATTGTGATTAACAGTGGGAAGTTGGTTAAATCCTGGCTCCAACTCCACCAATTACTGATTTATGGACTTTAGACAAGTAACTTAACCTAGAAGAGACCATAGGCAAGACATTCTCTAACTTAAATTGCACCAATGTTTTCTTAGGTCAGTCACCCAAGGCAATAGAAATAAAGGCAAAAATAAACAAATGGGACCTAATCAAACTTAGGTTTTGTGACTGGGAGAAAATATTTGCAAATGAAATGACCAACAAGGGCTTAATTTCCAAAACATATAAACAACTCCTATAATTCAATTTTTTAAAAAAATTGAAAAATGAGCTGAAGACCTAAATAGATATTTCTCCAAAGACATACAGGTGGCCAATAGGCACGTGAAAAGATTCTCATCATCACTAATTATCAGAAAAATGCAAATCAAAACTACAATGAGGTACCAGCTCACACTGGTCTGAATGGCTATCATTTTAAAATCTACAAATAGTAAATGATGGAGAGGGTGTGGAGAAAAGAAAACCCTCTTACACTGTTTGTGGAATGTAAATTGGTGCAGCCGCTATGGAGAACAGTATGGAGGTTCATCAAAAAACTAAAAACAGAGTTGCCAAATGATCCAGCAATCCCACTCCTGGACATATATCCAGACAAAACTGTAATTCAAAAAGATACATGTACTTGTTCATAACAGTACTATTTATAATAACCAAGACATTAAAACAACCTAAATGTCCATCAACAGATGCATGGATAAAGAAAGTGTGGTATTATATATATATATATATATATATATATATATACACATATATGCGTGTGTGTGTATCCAATGGAATGGACTGGAATGGAATATTACGCAGCCATTTAAAATAATGAAATAACACCATTTACAGCAACATTGATAAACCANCCAAGGGCCTCAAATAGAGGCTGTCTCTTATACACATCTAGATGTGTATAAGAGACAGTATATATATATATATACACATATATGCGTGTGTGTGTATCCAATGGAATGGACTGGAATGGAATATTACGCAGCCATTTAAAATAATGAAATAACACCATTTACAGCAACATTGATAAACCAGAGATGATCATACTAAGCAAAGTAAGTTAAAAAGAGAAAGACCAATACTGTATGATTTCACTTACATGTGGAATCTGAAATATGACACAAATGAACACAATGAAACAGAAACAGACTCACAAACATAGAGACCAGACTTGTGGTTGCCACTTTGGAGTGAGGGTTGGGGAGAGAAGGTTTGGGAGTTTGAGATTAGCAGATACAAACCATTATATATGGGATGGATAAGTAACAAGATCCTGATATATAGCACAGGGAACTACATTCAATATCCTATGATAAACCATAATGGAAAAAAATATGAAAAAATATTTACGTGTATAACTGAGTCACCTTGCTGTACAGCAGAAATTAACATAGCATTCTAAATTAACTATACATGAATAAATTTTTTTAAAAAATAGAATGATGGTCTTCAACCCTGGATGCAATTAGGATTATCTGAGGACCTTTTAAAAATTCTGATGGTGGGGTTCTGTTCCTAGAGATTCTGATGAAACTGGTCTGTTGAGGGACTGGGTCAGTAGAACCACTGAAAGCTCCCCCAGGATGTTCAAATATGCAGCCAGGCTTGAAAACCTCTGATCCAAGATAGTGAATCAGGGAAACAATCAACACGCTGCACATGTTCTCATGTTCAAGACATTTCTTTCAGGACTGGATGCCTGAGTTTTTAAAGTGTTCGTTTACTGATTCAGTGAATGATTATTTATTAAGTACCTACTATGTGTCAATCTTCACTTCAGTGGCTAGAATTAAACACTTAGATTAAACTTGGTCCCTGCCCTCAGGACAGATGCAATCTGGTGGGGGTGTCATATGTGGGGAAAAAAAAAGTGTAGTTACAGTGTGATATGGTTGGTGTGGTAATAATACTTTGTTCAGAGTAGTTGAATGGGATGAGTTCTTCTCCCTTCAAAGCCTAGACACAGAATCACGAAATCATAGTAATGAAGAAAGGTTAAGGTCCCAAATTTTGTGTGAGATGAAACTTGAAATCCAGAGGTTGGGACTTTCCTGGGGTCACGGAGTTAATGTCACAGAGATCTAGAGGAGAGGAGGTGTTAAGGAAGTGTAGCAGCACTGGACTCTGAAGCTGAAATTCTGGGTTGTGAAGAATAAATAGAATTTGGATCTAAAGACATGAGGAAGGGTCCCATTCTCAGAAGACTCTGCCCATAGCTCAGAGGGGAAATGCACACAGGAAATGCTCTGGCCCTGGTATAGGAGGTGGCCAACAGCTTATCACCTCACCCTCCAAATCAGCCCTGGCTTGGACTCACATTCTGTTTCCTGCTTTCCATGAAATCGGGGGCACACTCCTGCCCCCAGTTCTACCTCTCTCTGGAAATAATTCTATTCGAATGAGATAGTGAACACATTAATTTTGTGAAGCATGTAGTCTCAGTTCAGTGAGAGCTGCAGTTTGCATTGCCAACCTTAAATCCTTCAGTGATGTAACAGATGAACAACTCTAAACACCTCTAGATTAAACACCTCTCAACCATTTGGTCAGCTTGCACTGCATTAACCTGGAATCAATGTGTGCTCTATTTGCCAGACAAAGACTGTTAAATCCAGAATGCAGTGCATTGAATTGGCTCTGCATTCTCCCCTGGTTCTGACTTTGACGTTGTCCTTGAAGTCTCACCTTCTCTCACACGCGATATCCCTTTGATCAACAAATCCTATCGCCTCTCCTTCAAAATCTATCAAAAACTCAAGCACTTCTGACCATCCTCGATTCCAGCACCTCAGACCAAACCACCCTGATGTCTCACCTAGACTGACCATAATAGCCTCCTCACTGGTGCTGGTGCCTCAACCTTAGAGGTGAGCTCTCAATACCACAGCACAGGTTCCTTTTCATAGAATCAGACTGTGTCACTTCTCTATTCAAAATTCCTCTGCAAAGGCCTTCTTATGATTAAGATCACTCCATGCAATCTGTTCCCCATGACCCCACGGACCTCATCTTCTCTTCTCTGGCCATTGGTCTCCTCACTGACCTTGAATATGCCGAGTAAGCCCCTCCACATTGTTCCCCCTGCTGGATGTTCTTCCTCAGGGTAGCTTCCTAACTAGCTCCTTAACTTTCTTTGGGTCTTTTTTCAAAAGCCACTTTCTTTGTGAGCATTATCTGGTCACCCCATGTAGAATCTCAACACCCACCCCCTGACATTTTAGCGACCAAATCCCATGTTATAAATATGACTCTCTTTAATACTCATCAGTCAACTTGCACATTTCATATTTTATTTATGAAATTAACATTCATATATTTAGCTTGTTTTTCTCATTATTTTGTCTTGCCTCTTAAATCTGCTGCTCCGTTATGGGAGAAATAATATTCTCACTGTTTTATCCTTATAATTTAAGTACAATGCCTGGCACAGAGTAGACTCAAATAGTGGACTTGTTGAATAAAAGAATGAAGAAAAGTTAATTGTGATATAATAAATATTATAATTGCATTTTTATATTGCCTTCTTGAATATATCCAAAACATAAGCAAGTCAAACTGCAGTAAAGAAAATAGAAGCCACCAAATCTATAACCCTAGGTTCAGTTCAGTTCAGTCACTCAGTCATGTCTGACTCTTTGTGATCGCATGGACTGCAACATGCCAGGCTTCCCTGTCCATCACCAACTTCCGGAGCCTGCTTAAACTCATGTCCATCCAGTCAGTGATGCCATCCAACCATCTCATCCTCTGTTGTCCCCTTCTCCTCCCGCTGTTAATCTTTCCCAGCATCAGGGAGTTTTCCAGTGAGTCAGTTCTTCACAGCAGGTGGCCAAAGTACTGGAGCTTCAGCTTCAGCATCAATCCTTCCAATGATTATTCAAGGTTGATTTCCTTTAGGATGGACAGGTTGGATCTCCTTGCAGTCCAAGGGACTCTCAAGACTTTTCTCCAACACCACAGTTCAAAAGCATCAATTCTTCGGTGCTCGGCTTTCTTTACAGTCCAACACTCACATCCATACATGGCTACTGGAAAAACCATAGCTTTGACTAGATGGACCTTTGTCAGCAAAGTAATGTTTCTGCTTTTTAATATGCTGTCTTAGTCAATTCAGTTCAGTCACTCAGTCGTGTCTGACTGTTTGCAACCCCATGGATTGCAGCACGCCAGATCTCCCTGTCCATCACCAACTCCCGGAGTTCACTCAGACTCACGTCCATTGAGTCAGTGATGCCATCCAGCCATCTCATCCTCGGTCGTCCCCTTCTCCTCCTGCCCCCAATCCCTCCCAGCATCAGAGTCTTTTTCAATGAGTCAACTCTTCGCATGAGGTGGCCAAAGTTGTCCATTGAGTCAGTGATGCCATCCAGCCATCTCATCCTCTGTTGTCCCCTTTTCCTCCTGCCCCCAATCCCTCCCAGCATCAGAGTCTTTTCCAATGAGTCAACTCTTCACATGAGGTGGCCAAAGTACTGGAGTTTCAGCTTTAGCATCATTCCTTCCAAAGAAATCCCAGGGCTGATCTCCTTCAGAATGGACTGGTTGGATCTCCTTGCAGTCCAAGGGACTCTCAGGAGTCTTCTCCAACACCAAGGTTCAAAAGCATCAATTCTTTGGCGCTCAGCCTTCTTCACAGTCCAACTCTCACATCCATACATGACCACTGGAAAAACCATAGCCTTGACTAGACGGACCTTTGTTGGCAAAGTAATGTCTCTGCTTTTCAATCTAGGTTGGTCATAACTTTTCTTCGAAAAAGAGTAAGTGTCTTTTAATTTCATGGCTGCAATCACCATCTGCAGTGATTTTGGAACCCCCAAAAATGAAGTCTGACACTGTTTCCACTGTTTCCCCCACCTATTTCCCATGAAGTGATGGGACCAGATGCCATGATCTTCGTTTTCTGAGTGTTGAGCTTTAAGCCAACTTTTTCACTCTCCTCTTTCACTTTCATCAAGTGTAGTTCCTCTTCACTTTTTGCCATAAGGGTGGTATCATCAGCATATCTGAGGTTATTGATATTTCTCCCAGCAGTCTTGATTCCAGCTTGTGTTTCTTCCAGTCCAGCGTTTCTCACGATGTACTCTGCATAGAAATTAAATAAGCAGGGTGACAATATACAGCCTTGTATATACAGCCTCATTTTCTATGCTCTGATAGGTATATGCCAAGGGCCTCAAATAGAGGTTTTCAAAGCATATATTCCTTTGTACACGAAGGAATTTCATCAGAAGACACAATAACAGTTCAAAGCTCTCTTTATACTCCCTCTGCTTGAAAAAAGTTAGAAACAAGTGTCAGTTAAGTAAAATGGTCTTCTAAATAGCATCTCACTAATTTGATACGTCACAGTGAAATAATCATATGCCATCCTAGATCTCAAGAAGGTGTGTTCTCATTAGAGGCAGAAAAATGATCAAGGAAACTGCCACAGAAGTTTTCTAAGAATTGTACTAAATAATAAATCACCTTAGATCTTGCAAAGAGGGGTAGTAGAAATAAAATCACACAAGTAGAGTTTTCCTGTCTGAAAAACTGCCACTCAGTCCTTCTCCATCCTGGGGGAATACATCCTATTTGTAATTGTCAGCTCTTCCTCATGGTTGGTGGTGGACCCTGCCTATACTGTGCCCCTTTAATCCCCAGGAGCCTTGCAGCCAGGGACAAGGACTTTCCCCGCCCTTCTCCAGGAGAGGGCACAGCTGTGTAGGTACAGGGGTGAAGAGAAACACACCAATCGCATAAGGGTTAGAATTGAAGACTGTTCATGAGCATTTTTCATGTTTCTATAAATCAAAATATACACGTTTATTTGGTGGGAAATTATCATAGTACTTTGTACATTAATGATAGCCAAAAAGGCAATTCAATTCAATTTAACCAGATAATTATCAACCATTTTCTAAGGACTGTTTTATTCTAGGACTGTGGAGATAAGAAGATAAATGAAATCAAGCCCTATACCTCAAATAGCTTACACTCTAGTAAAAGATTTAAAGTTTGTAAACAAATAACTATAAAAGAAATAAACAGCAAATGTTTAAAAGATCAGGGAGATTGCCTACCTAAATCAAATAAGCTGAATGGAAGAATGACAGAATCCCCAAAATGGAACCAGACTCTTCATTTTTACTAAATTATGGTGTGGCTAAAAAGCAAGAGAGTTCCAGAAAAACATCTATTTCTGCTTTATTGACTATGCCAAAGCCTTTGACTGTGTGGATCACAATAAACTGTGGAAAATTCTGAAAGAGATGGGAATACCAGACCACCTAGCCTGCCTCTTGAGAAATCTGTATGCAGGTCAGGAAGCAACAGTTAGAACTGGACATGGAACAACAGACTGGTTCCAAATAGGAAAAGGAGTACGTCAAGGCTGTATATTGTCTCCCTGCCTATTTAACTTATATGCAGAGTACATCATGAGAAACGCTGGACTGGAAGAAACACAAGCTGGAATCAAGATTGCCGGGAGAAATATCAATAACCTCAGATATGCTGATGACACCACCCTTATGGCAGAAAGTGAGGAGGAGCTAAAAAGCCTCTTG
This sequence comes from Oreotragus oreotragus, assembly GCA_006410675.1. NCBI lineage: Eukaryota > Metazoa > Chordata > Mammalia > Artiodactyla > Bovidae > Oreotragus > Oreotragus oreotragus. The sequence goes on along the minus strand of SJYX01023296.1, from coordinate 438,261 downwards.
ATGAAAGTGAAGGAGGAGAGCGAAAAAGTTAGCTTAAAGCTCAACATTCAGAAAACGAAGATCATGGCATCCGGTCCCATCACTTCATGGGAAATAGATGGGGAAACAGTGGAAACAGTGTCAGACTTTATTTTTTTG
>SJYX01023296.1:385001-434134 GCA_006410675.1 Oreotragus oreotragus | reverse complement strand
ACTTTGGCCACCTCATGCAAAGAGTTGACTCATTGGAAAAGACTCTGATGCTGGGAGGGATTGGGGGCAGGAGGAGAAGGGGACGACCGAGGATGAGATGGCTGGATGGCATCACGGACTCGATGGACGTGAGTCTGAGTGAACTCCGGGAGATGGTGATGGATAGGGAGGCCTGGCGTGCTGCAATTCATGGGGTCGCAAAGAGTCAGACACGACTGAGCGACTGAACTGAACTGATGGTGTGGCTATATATATGTGTGTGTGTGTGTGTCTGAGTGTGTGTATATCTATATTTTATTTTATATTTAAAAGTTTAAACTAAAACTGAAAAAGAAAAACTTTTATTATTATTGTTATTGTATAATTCATTAATGCTCTGACATGGAATCAGAAACCTGATGTCTTTTCTTCTGTACCAAAATGTCAGCCAGGTCTATTTACTGTAATGTATGGTATGATGCCTTAAATATGTAAATAGTGTTGGTAATTTTTTTCAGATGAATTTTGGAATAAAACTGCTCCTAAACATAAGCTTTTCCCAACATGGCTAGGTTCTTATAAGGAGGGTTATATCCTCCAAGATGGAAATACTATTCTAGCTTTCAATGTTGCCATAGTATTCAATACCATTTTGTAGTACAGTTTTGTAACTTCATAGCCTTTCATTTGCTATCAAAAATTAAGAAAGGTATGGCAGAAAGTGAAGAGGAACTAAAAAGCCTCTTGATGAAAGTGAAAGAAGAGAGTGAAAAAGTTAGCTTAAAGTACAACATTCAGAAAACGAAGATCATGGCATCCGGTCCCATCACTTCACGGCAAATAGATGGGGAAACAGTGGAAACAGTGTCAGACTTTATTTTTTGGGGCTCCAAAATCACTGCAGATGGTGATTGCAGCCATGAAATTAAAAGATGCTTACTCCTTGGAAGGGAAGTTATGACCAACCTAGATAGCATATTAAAAAGCAGAGATATTACTTTGCCAACAAAGGTCCATCTAGTCAAAGCTATGGTTTTTCCAGTGGTCATGTATGGATGTGAGAGTTGGACTGTGAAGAAAGCTGAGTGCCCAAGAATTGATGCTTTTGAACTGTGGTGTTGGAGAAGACTCTTGAGAGTCCCTTGGACTGCAGGGAGGTCAAATCAGTCAATACTAAAGGAAATCAACCCTGAATTTGAACTGTGGTGTTGGAGAACACTCTTGAGAGTCCCTTGGACTGCAAAGAGATCCAATCAGTCCATTCTAAAGGAGATCAGCCCTGGTGTTCTTTGAAAGGAATGGTGCTAAAGGTGAAACTCCAGTACTCTGGCCACCTCATGAGAAGAGTTGACTCATTGGAAGAGACTCTGATGCTGGTAGGGATTGGGGGGCAGGAGGAGAAAGGGATGACAGAGGATGAGATGGCTGGATGGCATCACCGACTTGATCCACAAGAGTTTGGGTGAACTCTGGGAGTTGGTGATGGACAGGGATGGAATGCTGTGATTCATGGGGTTGCAAAGAGTCGGACATGACTGAGCCACTGTACTGAACTGACTGAAGCTGAATAAGCTGAAGAATTGATGCTTTCGAATTGTGGTCCCGAAGACTCTTGAGAGTCCATTGGACTGCAGGGAGGTCAAATCAGTCAATTATAAAGGAAATCAACCCTGAATTTGAACTGTGGTGTTGGAGAAGACTCTTGAGAGTCCCTTGGACTGCAAGGAGATCCAACCAGTCCATTCTAAAGGAAATCAGCCCTAGGATTTCTTTGGAAGGAATGATGCTAAAGCTGAAACTCCAGTACTTTGGCCACCTCATGCGAAGAGTTGACTCATTGGAAGAGACTCTGATGCTGGGAGGGATTGGGGCAGGAGGAAAAGGGGACGACAGAGGATGAGATGGCTGGATGGCATCACGGACTCAATGGACGTGAGTCTGAGTGAACTCCTGGAGTTGGTGATGGACAGGCAGGTCTGCCGTGCTGCGATTCATGTGGTCGCAAAGAGTCGGACACGACTGAGCGACTGAACTGAACTGAACTGATGCTAAAGCTGAAGCTCTAACACTTTGGCCACCTGATGCAAAGAGCCGACTCATTGGAAAAGACCCTGATGCTGGGAAAGATTGAAGGCAAAGGAGAAGGGGGTGACAGAGGATCAGATGGTTGGATGGCATCGCTGACTCAATGCACATGAATTTGAGCAAACTCCAGGAGATAGTGAAGGACCGGAAAGCCTGGCAAGCTGCAGTCTACAGGGTCACAAAGAGTTGAACACAACTTAGCGACCGAGCAACAACAAGCTAAATAATGCTGGTTTGTTTTCTTAAAGCATGAAATCCAGTATTCAAAGGCCCAATTTTGGAAATTAAATTTCAGATCACCATTTTCATATGTGGGAACTGACTGCAATGTTGAAAGAGTGAACCAAATTATTCTTTAACAAATGAATGTTCCAAAGACTATGTTGTCAGAACTGAGAAAAGCAAATGAGGTATTCATGTAAATTATTCTGAATGTTCCAGTAGAAAACTATCCACAAGGTGTCGAAGATGTGTAATGTCAGCAAGAAGCTTGGAACTTTGAACCAATCTTTGCTGCTAAATGGATATGGGACTACTTCCTTTGATGATATGAACAGTTAAAAAAAAAATACTCTCCAAGATCACAGCACAAGTAAGCCAGCAAATTCATTAAGCAAACACTGACCTGATTTTTCTCCAAGATATAGAAGAACAGCTGATTCATGATATTAATTACCAAATCCATGGCTTGTTTCCTTTTAGCTTTTTAGCCCAAAGCCATTCCTGATAAATGAGGAAATTAATGGACTTATGCTTAGTGCCCTTTCAAAATACTGCCACCTCAGATCTGTTGCTTGATGAGTCCAAGCTTAGCCCTGCTCTTTGTGAGAGCCCAATCTGTAGTAACACAATTTGGAACACTGCCTTGTATATCGTAGAAGGCAATGGCACCCCACTCTAGTACTCTTGCCTGGAAAATCCCATGGGTGGAGGAGCCTGGTAGGTTGCAGTCCATGGGGTTGCTAAGAGTCGGACACGACTGAGCGACTTCACTTTCACTTTTCACTTCCATGCATTGGATAAGGAAATGGCAACCCACTCCAGTGTTCTTGCCTGGAGAATCCCAGGGATGGGGGAGCCTGGTGGGCTGCCATCTATGGGGTGGCACAGAGTCGGACATGACTGAAATGACTTAGCAGCAGCAGCCTTCTATATCTAATGGTCTGAGACCCTTCTCATCACAAAGTAATTCTGACGTCTTGCCTTGCAGAGACTCCTTGTCCAAAAATTCTTTAACCCCTCCAAAATTCTCAAAGCATCACAAATAAATATAGCTAATAGTGTGTTGCTACAGCCGCTGCTAAGTTGCTTCAGTCATGTCTGACTCTGTGCGACCACATAAATGGCAGCCCACCAGGCTCCCCTGTCCCTGGGATTCTCCAGGCAAGAACACTGGAGTGGGTTGCCATTTCCCTCTCCAATACATGAAAGTGAAAACTGAAAGTGAAGTCACTCAGTCATGTCCGACTCTTAGCGACCCCATGGACTGCAGCCCACCAGGCTCCGCTGTCCATGGCATTTTCCAGGCAAGAGTACTGGAGTGTGGGTGCCACTGCCTTCTCCAGTAGTGTGCTATTATTTATATATATGAGCTCATTTACTGCAATAAAAATGCCACCAATAATTTAACTTATCCTGAAAGATCTCAGCCAGATTTTCAACATGCTGAGCAGCAATGTTTCTGATTATAGGAACATTTGCAAGTGCTTGTTTATGCTCTGGAGACATAATTTCTGCTACATTCAAAAGAAACTCTTTTGTAAAAGTGTTGTCTGTAAAAAGGTTTCATTGCCCAGGCAATTTTTTCACTTAATAGAAAACTGCACTTCACAGCAGATCTTTTATTTTATTCTCATTCAAAACAAACAGTGCCATTTCTTCAGTCCATCAAGTTCCCAAATGCCCATCTTTTCTGTATAATAGCAGTCATGGCTTATTTTATTATGGTGCCTTAAGTTGTAATGTTTCTGTTGTAAACATTCTTTGTTTATAACAAAGAATTTTGTTGGAAATTCTTCACATCTACCAAAAAAGTGCACCCCTATTTTTTCTTGAAATACTGAACTCTGTTTTTTAGGAGATACACAAGTCCCCTTTTCTCTAAATTTTACAATAAAAAAAAAATAACAGTAAACACATGGGAGTAAATAACAACTGCCATTTGATCTCGGTGTTGAAAATACAAAGAAAGGTGTATGACTTTTGAATAAACAGGGAGGGCATCTCCCCTCAGATTCAGGGCATTTCGACTATGTAGGGACACGGATCCTCTGTCATTAAGAGAAGCTAGAAATCAGACACTTAAAAGAACAATCTCCCAAGATTAAGCAGATTAATCTCCTAAATTATCAAAATGTTGGTAACTTTAATTAAAATACCAAGTGGGACAACGTTGTTCTTACCGGGCACAAGAAGTCTGCAATCTGAGTGCAATCTGTAAATCTCCCATTTACAACCTCTGGGGATGGAGAGAGTACCAGTAAAATAATATATATCTTCCCTTTGTTTAGTCCCTGAGAACTAAGAAGAAAAAAGGCACAGTTACATCAACATGCTTCTATGGGGGTATGAATCCAAATATTATAATTAATTTTGGAAATTTATTGATGAGGTGGCAATGTGCAGTGAGAAAGATATCCTCCTCGAAGCCCAGCACATGTGGGGAATCCTGAGTATATCACTTATTAGTTTGGTTGATGCTAGAGTCATCATCTGGAAATTGGGATAATAAAATTACCTTGTAAGTTTGTTAAAATTCATAGTGATGAAAGTATACATATTTCTCAGAGTACTTGGCATTTGGAAGATGTTCCATAAATGATAGCTATCCTGTTATTGCAAAACCTAAGTTTCCAACCACATTTCTTTGTTGCCCCCACAAATATGAGTGGCGCCCAGTCACCTCCTGTCACCCCTCCCTCTCCACATCATGTTCCCTCACCTGGCGCAGAAGCCCATGCCACAGCTCATCAGCCCACTCAAGTGTTCTCCTCACTTGCCTTGCCTGCACTCTTACCTGTGCCTAGAATGCCTGTTCCTCCCTTCTTCATTCATCTACTTCCTTTGAGACTCAACCTCTTCTCAGAAGTCTTTCTTGAGGGCCACTTCTTTCCAGTCAGAGTAGAGCACTCCTTCCCCTCCTGACTTGTATTTGCCTTCATCATATCATTTGTCAACTAGTATTGTCAACTGTGAGGGCTTCCCAGGTGACTCCATGGTAAAGAATCCTCCTGCCAATGCAGGAGATGTGAGTTTGATCCCTCAGTCAGGAAGATCCCCTGGAGAAGGAAAAGGTAACCCACTCCAGTATTCTTGCCTGGAAAACCCCATGAACAGAGGAGCCTAGTGGGCTGCAGTCCACAGGGTCACAAAGAGTCAGACAACGACTTAGCGACTAAATAACAGCAGTTGTCAATTGTGAGCTCTTGGAACAGAGGAACTAGGGCCATCACCTCACTATACTGAGCATGTGAGTGCAGTGCCTTTGTCTGGCAGGTAATTAGAGCTCAAAAAAAAAAAGGGGGGGGATCAAGGAGAGAATTATGAATGAGTGAGGTGACTATAGACCTGAGCTCTCTTGCTTTGCAAATGCAGATCTTTGGCAACTGATTATGCCTCTCCTGCTTGCCTTCCCGAACCTCACTCTGCAGGTACTGCCTCTATCCCACCCCAAAGCCAATGGGAATTTCCATTCTGGAGGGGCAGGTCATAAGAGAGGAAAAAGCTTAACTGTCACCCGTTGCAGCTTGGAAATGGGGACTGGAAGAACCTCTGAGAGGGTTCCTCTTGAAAGGGAATAGAGAACACAAAATAGACTCCCTCACCGGAGGCAAAGGAAAGGAAAATTTGACCAAAGGTCTTCCCTTCCCTTTCAGAAGTGCTAACTTCTTAGCCAAGTGGAATGGAAATGAGTGTGCAGTGGATGCAGGCTTGGGGCACTGCCTTCTTACACAGCAACATATATGGTCCTAAGTCAGAAGAAAAAGCTTTTAGTAGGCAGGGCTAATACTAGCATATACTGGGCCTTTAAATGAAGAAAAGACAAGCAAAGGGATGCAGATCCCTGCTGGGGAGCTTAGTGATAAAAGGAGGATGGGCAGAAATTCTTGCCCAGGTACCTTCATGAGCAACCTACTGAAGTAGCCCCAACATAAGAAAAGTGTTTTCCTTAATGCACAATATTAGAAAAACGATTATGAATAACATGCAAATATTTATTCTTTTTCAGGAACATGGGTGACATTTGGAGGTCAAATTTCAGATGAGGTGAGTTACTTTTGTTTTCAATTATGCTGATCATAGAAAATGCAGAGCAAACTGTATTTTACCATACAGTTTCTGAGATTCTAGTATTTTAAAAGGATAATATTTTAATCACTGGAAATGGCTAAGATCGACTCAGAGATTATTTTCCACTATATCTTGCTTCCTGTATTTTTCACATTTAGACTATTAATAGTCCTTGAAGCTGTCAATCTACTAAATGAGCAAGCTCAATAATTAGAGGACAATCAATTTTGGAATTAGTGTTTAGTAACTTTATGGAAAGATTTTATTGCTGGCATGTGTACACATATGTGTTTTAGCTTCACCTTGACCAACTGGTCCCAGTTTGCATTGTTCCCGTTTTAGTATTTCTCAGTCTTGGGAAAACTGGGTCACCCAGACTTGGGCAAGTTAACCCAACCTCTGTTCCTCATTTTCTCATATGCAAAATGGGAAGTTCTGTTAAAAATATTAACCATGTTATGCATGTCAGACATTTATATAGCCCTCTGGCTAGTAGATTGCAAACACTAAATAAATGGGACCTATAACAGTCATATTTACTACAGAACTCCTTTACACCTTCATTTACACATTCAGAACGGTTCTTATCAAAACGATAATTCTGACCATTGCCTTTAATGATTACTTTAATGGCATAAGTGAGCTATGGAGGTGCTGAATACCAACAACTTCCCTGAAGAAACCCCTCAGGTCCCTCCAAGCCTTCCTTGGCTTCCTCGATACCACTGAGGAGTCAGGGATAGTGCATCTAAGTGGATATACTCACTGGGCTTCAACTCACTCTGCATTAACTAGATTTGTTAACATTTACTTTCACCAACAGTTGCCACATCAGTAAAATGCAGATGATGGCCCCTAAGATTAATGAAGGGCTCAGCCTGGTGCCTGACACAAGACAAGCTCTTTTAAAGGTAGTTCTTACTATCATTCCTAAGGAGACACTTAGGGAGATAAAGGGTCTTTTCCACAGCTCACAAGATCACCCTGGTTATTTAATAGATCCATAGGGAGGGGTCTTACCTTCTTATTTTTATCTATCTGAATGCCTGTTCCCAGTATTGGGCATAGGTAGGTCATCACAAAGGGCTTGTTACAGTGAAGAGTACTTGGGAAGCAGACCTGAGGTGGAAATTAGCCTGCAGAACAGTTATTAGGAAGCTGGGCTGTGATGCAGTCTCAGCAGTGACCTCAGCTGACCCCATGGAGATCTCTGAAGCTCAGATGGTCCTGCAGAGTTGTCCTAAGTTGGGGCAAGAGGAGTATTTATATCCCTTGTATGACCAGTCATTGGACAGAGGCTGCCCTGGGAGGCAGGTCTGTCCCTGGGCTAGGTGACTCACCTTAGCCAAGTGCTTTCTGATGACAGCATTCCTAAGAGCTGGGGAAATAATTCCTTGAGTTCCAAAGGAGGACCAGGGTGGTCATCACCAGTTCCACTCCAGGGCCATCTCAGGAAAGGAGAATTGAGGCAGCACAGAGGCAAGTGCACAGACATCAAAGCAATGGATGCAGACTTCAATCAGATGCAAAATAAGTGATAAGGAAGGAGGGAGGTCTAAAGTGAATAATCCTCTGTATCTAGCATGTGCATAACCTCTTACTGGCTGGTATGGTACTTGGAGTGGAAAAAAAAACAAATACACCTTCCCTTTCAGAGCAGAGGAGTCAACTGTAAGCATATTATTCCCCTCTTCATCTTTGCTCTGCCCTTCATAGTGTCTGCTCTCTGCTGCAATGAGACCAGCTTGACCAGGTCAGAGTACACAGGGCCAGCCTCTGAAACAAATCATTTTAAAATTATGATTCTAAAAACTGCACAATAAAGCTGTTGTGAATGACTGCAGAGACTTTCACCTCAATGCAGACCAGACAAATAGCTATTGTCCTGGAGAGCAGCTGTGGCTCTTCCCCAGGGCCCAACAGAGACATTGCCAGCAGGGAAAACAGGAGACACAGCCAGACCACAGTCACACCCATGGCTGAACTGGTCAAGTTAAACTACTTCCATGAGGCAGTGGAGGCACAAAGCCGATACTAACCTTAATATGCTGAGTGAGATAATTATCAGTGCCACCTTGGGAGGTGGTGATGTCCCCATTACTGTGTGAGTTCAGCCATTTATTGAACAGCCACTTGGCAGGAATGCTGTTAGGCTTCTTTCAATTGCAGGTAACAGTAAATCCAATTCAAAATAGCTAAACAAATAAGGGAAAAAACTATTTTTACTTTCAAAATAGAAATGCAGAGTTGGAGCAAGCTTCCAGGTTGATTCAATCAGAGCCTCCATTGCATTTCCTAGTGATTCTCCTGACCCTGTGTTCCTTTGTATGTCAACTTCATCCATACAAAATAGTAAGATAGTGGCAGGCATTCTAGATCTCAGTTAGAAAAGTAACTCCAGGGAAAGTGTTACTTATAGAAACACTGCAAGAAAAACAAGGAAAAATGTCCCCATAATTCCTCAGTCAATCTCCTCTCACATTTTGTTGGCCCAAATGTGTCACATGACCTTCCCTGAACCATGTTAGGCCCACCAAGCCCTCCTTGGAAGGAGGTAAGGTCGGCTTCCTTTGAGATCTGCAGGTACCCTAGGGGGCAGGACAGAAGCATCCGCATTTTGCAGATGATGAAACTGAATTATAGCGAGGTCAAATGATTTGCCAACATGTATTCATCTAATAGGGGCTTCCCTGATGGCTCAGTGATAAAGAATCCTCCTCACAGGGATGATATACAATACAAGGGCAATAATCTCTAAAGTATAGGGCATGAGACTTCCCTGGCAGTCCAGTGGTTAAGATTCCATGCTTCAATTGCAGGGGCTCGGGTTTGATCCCAAGTTGCGGAACTAGCTTCCTGCATCCTGTACTACCCAGCTGGGAAAAAAAAAAATGTGTGTGTGCATATATATATACAATATTACATATATTGTGTGTGTGTATATATATATGGCAATTATGGTATGAAAAGCTATACTGTCTTAAATTTTAATTTATACTTAGGAGAAACGTCATAATGGTGCCAAATTAGATGCAGTAATAATAGGCTTCCCAGGTGGCTCAGTGGTAAAGAATCTGCCTGCCAGTGCAGGAGATGCAGGAGACACGGGTGCAGTTCTGGGTCAGGTAGATCCCCTGCAGGAAGAAATGGCAACCCACTCCAATATTCTTGCCTGGGAAATTCCATGGACAGAAGACCCTGGCGGGCTACAGTCCATGGCGTCACAAAGATTCGGACAAGACTAAGTACACACACGATAACATTTTAGCTGCTATTCTAAAGGATTTGCATTGTGCTAGCCTGACAGTCTTCTTGGTATATCACTTAAAAGAAAAAATAGGAAAAGAGATTATCTTGGAAATGCTGATGAAGCACCCTTAGCCCACAATGAAAAACATAATGTAAAAATCAATTTCAGTTATTTGTGAGGTGTGTAATTTTTCAGTTGACTAATAAGTCTATCAACAAAATGAAGACATGTCCTTTCTCCAGCACTGTTTATTGCTGTCCGTCCAGAGCCTCCCGCAAGGTGTAGTTTGTAGCTGCTCGCCCTGCGCTTTCGTCACGCTTGCCACTCGTGTTCAGCAGCACGAAGGAAGGAGCGAGGAGCCTGGCAGCCTCCTGCTGACCTGTGAGGAGCTGGTGCGCTCACCCTTTCCTCTCCACGCGGTGTCAGTGTGGCTGGCGGTCACTCTGTGAACGTGCCTGGGGCTGTGCTGAGCTGACAGGAGCTTTCCAGCACTCCCAGCTCCGTCTAACTTTTGGTTCATCAGCACAGTCTGCAAAGCCTCCAGGGGAAAAAAAAAGGCACAAGCTTTTAGGTCAAGAGGTACCCAACTGCCAGAACCCATTGGCTTGGGGAAAAGAGAAAGACGAGAAATGAAGTCACCAGGGATACAAACGACCGTCCTGGTCAGAGAGATTCCAGTGCCACAGAGAATGCTGTCAAAGCAGGTGTTCCAAGCAGAGTGAGAAACACAAGTCCCTCCGCCTCACTGTGCTCCTGGTGGCTAGGTATTCTCAGCCCTGAAGGAAATCCCTCAGTGCCCAGTATAGGTCTGAGAGAAGCGGTAATTTTACCATCTTCAGGCTGGTTAGATCTTCTTTTTTTCTTTCTTTCTTTAATACAACTGACAAAGATAAGACTGGTCAGTGAGACTTCCATGTTCTTAAAGACCACCAGAGGATTCCAAGTTGCTTCCCAGGCTTGTAAAACATTTGGCTTTTCCGACTGACCATCACATCCTCTTGCAGGTTGCTGAACGGCTGATGACAATCGCATATGAGAGCGGAGTGAATCTCTTTGATACAGCCGAGGTCTACGCCGCTGGAAAGTAAGTCAGTGCCTGATGCGTCTCTCATGTCTCAGTTCTGGGCCCAAGAGACTCCCCCCAGACCATTGCTGACACACTGGTGAGAAGGTCTGTCCTTCCCACACATGCTGATGCCGTTGCTTTTCTTCCCTTCTTTACCTACCTCCCCCAGAACTGGGGCTATTGACCATCTCTGGACCGCTCGGCCCACCCAGACCTTCCCACCCCTGGTCCCTGTGTGAAGAAAGGACTGGATGCAATTGCCACAGTCTGTCAGTTCTTGAGGGGCAGAAGTGGTTGTGCCCAGAATGGTCAGAGTGGAGACCCATAAATATCAGCTGAATGTAATTAATATAAGTGAGCAGATTCCAGCATGGTTTTTCCAAAGCTAGTCTTTCATTTTATAACCACCCCACATAGTTCCTCAACCTTGAGGAGGACAGAGGACAGGCACATCCTCTCTGCAGGGAAGCAAAGATTAAAGGAGGGATTCCCAAAGATGCCAAGAAACCAAATTTCTTTTATAAGGGGGCATTTCAGGCTCTACGCTGGGGACAGACAGGGCTGCGAAGAGGCCTCATTTCTTTTCCTGGAGAAGTCACAGCTGGCTACAACCTTCTTCTGGACACTAGAACAGGTTTGGAGCTCCAGGACAGGGCTCAGTGATAAGTCAAAGCACGTGGGTACGATGTCTTCAGGGTCCACACCCTCTGGTCCCACACAATAAGCACTTTCAACAGAAGTGGCCACCTTGGCCTCCTGCTATGAACACTGATGCAGAAAAGAAACTAAACATCTAAACTGCAGCTGGAGCAGCTCTGCAATTCTCTAACAGGACTGAGGTGCATAATCACCTGCAGGCTTAATTCCTCCCCTTCTGGGCGAGATTAACAAACTGCTGAATCAAGTTCATCACTGCTTGATAAGAGTGCATTTTCCTAGCCTGGGTTTCCTCCTTTTCAAGCGCAGGGCTATGTTCAAGGACTATCAGGCAGGTTCAGAGCCCACATCCTTGATGTTTTCTGTCGTGTCCAAGGAGAGAGAATACAACTGATGAGGATTTGTTTCTTTCCACATCCTACTTTATCTCAGCGTTTTCTTCTTTTGTTAAATCCTGCTTATTACCAAATGGGGCTAAAGCTGAAAAAGAGGGAATGATGAACAAGTCTGTTAGAGTTCTGTTTGTATTCCTGTTGTGAAGGACAATCAGTCCTGATTAATTATTGATTGTTGGTCAGTGTGTAATGAGATAGGTTTCCACTGTGAAGTGCAAGGTTGCAGGAGAGACAGGGGGAAGGAACCCTGAGGTAACAGTGTGTGTCTCCTTGGTTCATGCTCCCCAGCTAACCCATCTCAGAGTTTATTGCCAGGCAATGGCAACCCACTCCAGTACTCTTGCCTGGAAAATCCCATGGACAGAGGAGCCTGGAAGGCTGCAGTCAATGGGGTCGCTGAGGGTCAGACATGACTGAGCGACTTCACTTTCACTTTTCACTTTCATGCATTGGAGAAGGAAATGGCAACCCACTCCAGTGCTCTTGCCTGGAGAATCCCAGGGACGGGGAAGCCTGGTGGGCTGCCATCTATGGGAGTCACACAGAGTCGGACACGACTGAAGTGACTTAGCAGCTACACTCCAATAAAGACAGGGCTTTTCAGCTCAGACAAATCACAATTAGAGATGACTTGCTCTATAGGATGCTAATGGACAGTGCGCTGATTACATTGAGGTCTCCATTCACAAAGCCTCTGAGAGTCCACCTGCTTCTCACAATGTTGGTCTGACTAGGAGGAACCTAGAAGAAAGTTTTAGTATCGTCAAGCTTGGGTCCCAGCTGGGGTAGGTGGAGGGGGAGAAGATGGAGAGAGAGTCTTGAGTATAACTCTCCACGACCAGCGTCATTGGCAGGAAGGACACTCCCCTATGACTTCGTATATCCTGCTCTTGTGACAACTCTTGTCACTCGAACCCAGGACATTCTCTCTGTAGGCCACTGCACCTGCAGCCCTGGCTTTGGGACAGCTAAAGCCACACATGGGTTCTTTAACCCTGCAAGATCACCTGGGAGTCAGTATTTTCTGTCTGAAAAGCATAAGGTCTCACTATCCTCTCTGGTCGCTATCCTCATGGCCATTAGAAAGAAAAAACCCTTGACTCCCTTTGAATACCACCAAGCTAGACAGTTATATATAGTATCAGTGGCTCAAAAACGCCCAACTGCCAAATGACTCCACTGCTTCCTAGTATCAGGACCACAGGCGGTCTCCTCTGCCAGAGTGTCAGGATTTGGCAGGTGCTTCTGAAATGCTCCGGGAGCAGGATTCTGCAGGCACAAGCAGAAACAGCAGAAACTGCGCTACCAGCCGAGAGTGGCTTCTATTTTGGGGACATGTAGGCACTGACAGTTCAAACAAGGAAGGGATCTGGTGGTTTGGATTGACTCTTGCGTTTCCAGGATACTGTATCCTGAGACATTATCTGTTTCCCTTCCAGGGCTGAAGTGATTCTGGGGAGCATCATCAAGAAGAAAGGCTGGAGGTAATGTGTTCACCATACTCATTTAATAGCCTTTTTAAAAAACTGTTACTATTTTGTACCAGAGAAGAGAAAATAAAGTTGCATGACAAGTGACCAAAAAGACTGTCAGAAACTTCAATTCTTAGTAAAGAAATAATTTACCGTGCTTTGAAAGTAAATACTAGCGAGCTCACCAGTTGGCTTCAAAAATTAACTTGTCGTTGATCACAACGAATTACCATGGGTTGAGCAGAGGATGTTCATGAGATAATTGTGCATAAAATAAAGTGGCATTTCATGGTTTTTAACTGCCCTGTGTGGTGATCTGGTGAAGGAAGCCAGCCACAGAACGCTAATTATCTCCATACATGTATTTATGTGCATTGTTCATTTTATTAACAACTCTGGATGCAAAGAAATGATGACCCAAGAAACCCTTGGGGTAAATATCCCGAAGCTTTCTTGTCTGAGCACAATTAGTCAGCATCTCTCCTGTGTGCAGGGAGCCCTGTTATCTGAACATTCAAGAAAGTGCTTTATCTGCTGTGCTTGAGGGGTTACAGTGCATCCTATCACCTTGCAGAGGCAAAGCTAGTAGTAATGAGGGATGCTATAATGTTGGGGGGAGCGACAAACCCCCTCCGTTTCACTACACGTGTCAGCCCCAGTAGCCACTTCTTTCCCAGCATGAGTACAGACTCAGGCAAAGACCAGCAAAGACCACTGGTTGAATTGGAGTTCACTTCTGCTATTGTATAAGATCTGCTGACGGCCAAATAAATAACACACAACAGTTCTATAAGTGGAAACAGAAACTCAAAAGTTCCTGGAAATATGAACAAATGAACTTTGGTGACCTACTTTCTCCCTTTCCCTTCCTCTCTTTCCCCATTCCAGGGACTGTAAGAGTGTGAAGAGAAAATTGTGTTCAACCTTGAATACAGAAAAAGATTCACATCCCCACCCAGTCCTCCACCTTGCCTGAGTTACCATTTCACTCAGAATGTCGACCCATCCATCACTGCTCAAATAGGACTGTATCCCTTTCTCAGGACTGTTGTAACCATGTGCCACAAACTGGGCGGCTTAAAACAACAGCAATGTATTCTCTCTGTTCTGGGATCCAAAAGTACAAAATAAATAGCTGGGTAGGAGCATTCTCTTTCTGAATCCCTCCTTACTTCTTCCCAGCTTCTAGTGGTTGCTGCATTTTAGCATTTTGTGAATTATAGCTGCAACTGTTCAATGCTGCCTCTGTCATTATATGATAGTCTCCCTTTGTGTGTTTGTGTGTCTTATAAAGACATTAGTCATATTGGATAAAGGGCCCACTTTACTCCAGCATGACCTCATCTTAATTTAACTAATTACATTTGCAGTGGCCCTGTTTCCAAATAAGCTCACATTCTGAGGTACTGGGGGACAGGGCTTTAGCATATCTTTTGTGGGGGACAAAATTCAACCTATAACAGACACTTTGGAGATGAGTCCAATAATGTCCAGTGAAATCAACAGCAAGGTGCAGGCTGCCAGAGTACACCTGAGGATGAAGGGGAGGCTTTGGTGCTTCCCCTCTGCATCCACAGAACACTTAGTCATCACTCATCATCCTTTTGGAGAAGGCAATGGCACCCCACTCCAGTACTCTTGCCTGGCAAATCCCATGGATGGAGGAGCCTGGTGGTCTGCAGTCCATGGGGTCACTAAGAGTCAAACACGACTGAGCAACTTCCCTTTCACTTTTCACTTTCATGTATTGGAGAAGGAAATGGCAACCCACTCCAGTGTTCTTGCCTGGAGAATCCCAGGGACGGGGGAGCCTGGAGGGCTGCTGTCTATGGTCGCACAGAGTCAGACACGACTGAAGTGACTCAGCAGCAGCAGCATCATACTTTGGAAAAGTTCTTACATACATTTTGTAGAAAATAGATTAACATGCATCTTTTGCAAAATGCTTTTCAATCTTGCAAATAAACACTCAGGCTATCCCCAAGATACAGAATATTGACATCAGGTCATAACAGTTCACAGCCACCCACCTGAGGCTGTTGAAAAGATAGACCATAATATCATAGCATGAAGGCTGCAAAAGCAGGTTTCAACTAGCATCCTTGGCTTTTTGTCCCAAGACCACCACTTGCTAGCTGTTTTGTCCAGGGCAAGTTACTTCTCTTTGCTGTGCCTCAATTTACCCACCTGTAAAATGGATGGCATAACTCTTCACAGAGCATTGTGCTGATAAAGTGAGATAAGGTAAACAAAAGAATCTTGAAAGCTATGCTTTATCAATGTGAAATCCTCATAATATCATTCTTCACCCACTCAGCACAGCTGCTCTAGATGCCCCCTGAAGTCCATGATGATTCATCGGATTGTTGTCTACTCTTGTATTTGAACATAAATATTGGTTCGAACATAAATACTGGTATGCACACCCATAGAGGCCAAACATTTTACAGAAAGCCTAATTTGGGAAAAATAAGTCTATGGTGGTCTAAGGGTAGAATACATGGCTTTTGCAGCACCAACTGCTTTGAATAATCCAGAAGGCTGCACTCATTTTTTAATAAGATTCCATCCAGAGCTTTTTGTGGAAGTTCTGAGAACACTTGCTGAAGGAGACCCAACTTCCCCATGGCAGATTGCTATTATACTAGGTATCACAAGGTTGATGGATTAACTTGGAAAGTGCATCAGCCCTTTTGGGGTATGTAATTTCCAAATGTATATCTCTGTAGACCTTCTGTTAGTGGTTCGAATTACTTTTCAGGGAATTGACTTCAGTGGGATGGGGTTACTGACATTTTCTACAAATTTTTCTTGTTGCAGCCAAGTTATCAGAGTTGTCACCATCATTCCCCATTGGTTATCATTAATCATACTAGTCTTTTATGTGTGAGGGCTTCAGGCTTTGACTCTATAGCTGGCGGAATTAATAAACGCCTTATTTCAAATACTCTCAAAGTTTGGTCTTAACCTTTGAATCTCAAATGCCTTTTTTTCCCCTCGGCCAGTTCAATTGAATTATATACCTGGAGAAATTAAATTGTATTGAGCTCTACCTCCCAATTTTAAATGGTATGACTATAGTTCTCAAGACATATTTCATATTCCACAATCACAATAATGCAATTTCATTTCCTACCCTTGGGTGTGGTTTTGAGGAGGTAATGAATTTGCTGACAAGATTTCCACATTTCATTCCCTTAGGAATAAAGTGGTGGAAGTTTGAGTTACGGGTTTTAGGGTTGTTTTCCTAAAATAACATTTTCAATTAATAAGAAGTTGAATGGGAAGAAATTTTATTCATATTTATTGATTAAATTTATTCTATTTCCATGTAGTTGGTACTTTCCTGCGAAGGCAATTGGTTGTATGACTCTTTCCAATGGAAAGAGTCATAATTCAGAGACACTAGGGTCCATGGTCTTTGGCAGGGGGTGTATGGAAAGTTCATGATCAATCAACACTATGTCAGGTGCTTGGTGAGTATTTAGTGGCTATTTGCGTTCCTAAAGCAGTCCATCCTGTAAGCTTTTTTTACTTACTCTTCTCACTTTCCATCCTGACTCTCCATGCCTACCACTCACCTTTGCTTTGCTACCACCCAGTCCTTCCTCTCCCAGGTCTTCAGGTAAAGCTTCCTTCCCTTCAGACCTCTTTCTCTAGGATCTGACTTCAAGTCCCCAGTCATCAGCTTCCCTTTGCTCTTACATTTCAATGACATGAATGAACAAATTTGTCCTTTCACCAGTTTTAAAATGTGAGGTACGGTAAATTACTTCTAGTGCTATAACAATAATATGACTCAATAGTACAACCAGAAATTTTAAAAAATATTTCTCTCTGTGTTTGTTCAACATATAGGAGGTCCAGCCTGGTCATAACAACCAAACTCTACTGGGGTGGAAAGTAAGTCAAATGTCTTTCTTTCTCATGCTTTGATTATTTTAGGCAATCATTTTACATCTAGCATACTAAAGTTAATTGGTTTGGAAAGAAAGATTTTTTTTTTTTTTGTCTTACTTGAAGGAAATTGCAATTAGCCTAGGATTCAGTTTTCAGCAAAATACCCTCAAAGTAGTTTAGTGCAAATCATGTGGTCACTTGTTACTAAGTGATTCATGGAGATTTTCAAATACCAACCTCATACTTAGAACCATTTCCAAAATAGAGTTCAAATTTCAGGCAAAGAAAATAAGCACATAGCATCACAGAAGAAAAGCTACTTAAATCTGCCAAAACTCAGACTTCTACAGAAAGCAGTGATAAAAATATCTTTCCTGGCCCCACGTGTAAATCTCTGATCATTTCTGCAGAGGGCTCTGAAAATGCTGATCAAAAGGGCTATATCTCATCGAAGAATAACAGGAAGCTGACTGTATCACTTTCTGTCAGGTTAAATGAAAGAGTGGTCCTCTCCCTGTTGTGGGATACAGAACAAATTTCACAAGTTGAATTGGCTTCTGATGGGCTTACCAGTGTTTGAACTGGTGCTTACATTATTCAGCAGGTCTTAGAAGACTAGATGTGTATAAGAGACAGGTATATCACTTAAAAGAAAAAATAGGAAAAGAGATTATCTTGGAAATGCTGATGAAGCACCCTTAGCCCACAATGAAAAACATAATGTAAAAATCAATTTCAATTATTTGTGAGGTGTGTAATTTTTCAGTTGATTAATAAGTCTATCAACAAAATGAAGACATGTCCTTTCTCCAGCATTGTTTATTGCTGCCCGTCCAGAGCCTCCCGCAAGGTGTAGTTTGTAGCTGCTCGTCGTGCGCTTTCGTCACGCTTGCCACTCGTGTTCAGCAGCACGAAGGAAGGAGCGAGGAGCCTGGCAGCCTCCTGCTGACCTGTGAGGAGCTGGTGCGCTCACCCTTTCCTCTCCACGCGGTGTCAGTGTGGCTGGCGGTCACTCTGTGAACGTGCCTGGGGCTGTGCTGAGCTGACAGGAGCTTTCCAGCACTCCCAGCTCCGTCTAACTTTTGGTTCATCAGCACAGTCTGCAAAGCCTCCAGGGGAAAAAAAAAGGCACAAGCTTTTAGGTCAAGAGGTACCCAACTGCCAGAACCCATTGGCTTGGGGAAAAGAGAAAGACGAGAAATGAAGTCACCAGGGATACAAACGACCGTCCTGGTCAGAGAGATTCCAGTGCCACAGAGAATGCTGTCAAAGCAGGTGTTCCAAGCAGAGTGAGAAACACAAGTCCCTCCGCCTCACTGTGCTCCTGGTGGCTAGGTATTCTCAGCCCTGAAGGAAATCCCTCAGTGCCCAGTATAGGTCTGAGAGAAGCGGTAATTTTACCATCTTCAGGCTGGTTAGATCTTCTTTTTTTCTTTCTTTCTTTAATACAACTGACAAAGATAAGACTGGTCAGTGAGACTTCCATGTTCTTAAAGACCACCAGAGGATTCCAAGTTGCTTCCCAGGCTTGTAAAACATTTGGCTTTTCCGACTGACCATCACATCCTCTTGCAGGTTGCTGAACGGCTGATGACAATCGCATATGAGAGCGGAGTGAATCTCTTTGATACAGCCGAGGTCTACGCCGCTGGAAAGTAAGTCAGTGCCTGATGCGTCTCTCATGTCTCAGTTCTGGGCCCAAGAGACTCCCCCCAGACCATTGCTGACACACTGGTGAGAAGGTCTGTCCTTCCCACACATGCTGATGCCGTTGCTTTTCTTCCCTTCTTTACCTACCTCCCCCAGAACTGGGGCTATTGACCATCTCTGGACCGCTCGGCCCACCCAGACCTTCCCACCCCTGGTCCCTGTGTGAAGAAAGGACTGGATGCAATTGCCACAGTCTGTCAGTTCTTGAGGGGCAGAAGTGGTTGTGCCCAGAATGGTCAGAGTGGAGACCCATAAATATCAGCTGAATGTAATTAATATAAGTGAGCAGATTCCAGCATGGTTTTTCCAAAGCTAGTCTTTCATTTTATAACCACCCCACATAGCTCCTCAGCCTTGAGGAGAACAGGCACATCCTCTCTGCAGGGAAGCAGAGATTAAAGGAGGGATTCCCAAAGATGCCAAGAAACCAAATTTCTTTTATAAGGGGGCATTTCAGGCTCTACGCTGGGGACAGACAGGGCTGCGAAGAGGCCTCATTTCTTTTCCTGGAGAAGTCACAGCTGGCTACAACCTTCTTCTGGACACTAGAACAGGTTTGGAGCTCCAGGACAGGGCTCAGTGATAAGTCAAAGCACGTGGGTACGGTGTCTTCAGGGTCCACACCCTCTGGTCCCACACAATAAGCACTTTCAACAGAAGTGGCCACCTTGGCCTCCTGCTATGAGCACTGATGCAGAAAAGAAACTAAACATCTAAACTGCAGCTGGAGCAGCTCTGCAATTCTCTAACAGGACTGAGGTGCATAATCACCTGCAGGTTTAATTCCTCCCCTTCTGGGTGAGATTAACAAACTGCTGAATCAAGTTCATCACTGCTTAATAAGAGTGCATTTTCCTAGCCTGGGTTTCCTCCTTTTCAAGCGCAGGGCTATGTTCAAGGACTATCAGGCAGGTTCAGAGCCCACATTCTTGATGTTTTCTGTAGGAGGGATTCCCAAAGATGCCAAGAAACCAAATTTCTTTTATAAGGGGGCATTTCAGGCTCTACGCTGAGGACAGACAGGGCTGCGAAGAGGCCTCACTTCTTTTCCTGGAGAAGTCACAGCTGGCTACAACCTTCTTCTGGACACTAGAACAGGTTTGGAGCCCCAGGACAGGGCTCAGTGATAAGTCAAAGCACGTGGGTACTATGTCTTCAGGGTCCACACCCTCTGGTCCCACACAATAAGCACTTTCAACAGAAGTGGCCACCTTGGCCTCCTGCTATGAACACTGATGCAGAAAAGAAACTAAACATCTAAACTGCAGCTGGAGCAGCTCTGCAATTCTCTAACAGGACTGAGGTGCATAATCACCTGCAGGTTTAATTCCTCCCCTTCTGGGCGAGATTAACAAACTGCTGAATCAAGTTCATCACTGCTTGATAAGAGTGCATTTTCCTAGCCTGGGTTTCCTCCTTTTCAAGCGTAGGGCTATGTTCAAGGACTATCAGGCAGGTTCAGAGCCCACATCCTTGATGTTTTCTCATGTGGTCACTTGTTACTAAGTGATTCATGGAGATTTTCAAATACCAACCTCATACTTAGAACCATTTCCAAAATAGAGTTCAAATTTCAGGCAAAGAAAATAAGCACATAGCATCACAGAAGAAAAGCTACTTAAATCTGCCAAAACTCAGACTTCTACAGAAAGCAGTGATAAAAATATCTTTCCTGGCCCCACGTGTAAATCTCTGATCATTTCTGCAGAGGGCTCTGAAAATGCTGATCAAAAGGACTATATCTTATCGAAGAATAACAGGAAGCTGACTGTATCACTTTCTGTCAGGTTAAATGAAAGAGTGGTCCTCTCCCTGTTGTGGGATACAGAACAAATTTCACAAGTTGAATTGGCTTCTGATGGGCTTACCAGTGTTTGAACTGGTGCTTACATTATTCAGCAGGTCTTAGAAGACTGGCCTCTTTGACAAACATGTGAGAAANATATCTCATCGAAGAATAACAGGAAGCTGACTGTATCACTTTCTGTCAGGTTAAATGAAAGAGTGGTCCTCTCCCTGTTGTGGGATACAGAACAAATTTCACAAGTTGAATTGGCTTCTGATGGGCTTACCAGTGTTTGAACTGGTGCTTACATTATTCAGCAGGTCTTAGAAGACTGGCCTCTTTGACAAACATGTGAGAAAATAGCAGGCTATTTCATATACTTTTCATGGAAATCTCAAAGATTTTCATGGAGTCTCAACAAAAAAGAAGACAAGTACAAACAAACAAAACCTTATTTACTTTCCTATAATTCATAAGGGTTAAAGATAAAATTGAAAGGGAATCTTCTAATGAAAATACACACTCATATTTTATTGTTGGTTTTGAGTTTGTTTATGATGAATATGAAGATAGAAACATGGATTTTAGGTTTCTATTCCTATTATAGTCTATTGAAAAAGAAAACCAATGGTACCTATAAGAAATGTAGGTTTACATTGTGTGTACTCTGATTCATGGTGCCATTGCTTGGTGCTTTTGCAGTGGAACTGAAAACCTTGCCTATAATTTAGACATAAACAGGAAATATGACAATCAGTAAGAACCAGTATATAGTGGAGTACTACATGCAATATTATTTAATATACTTAAAAGATATAAAATCACCAAAAGTGAATAATAGACTACTGTGTTTTAAAAAGTGGTTGTCAAAGGTATTGATGTTAAAGAAATAATTCTTCAGTACTTTAAAAGTCAAGAATCACATTTATTTCTAATCGTCTAGAGTTTGAAAATGGTCTTGGCAGGCAAAAGTTCTAGTTAAAGGTTTTTTTCTTACTGCTGCTAACTTCAGTTGTGTCCGACTCTGTGCGACCTCATAGATGGCAGCCCACCAGGCTCCCCTGTCCCTGGGATTCTCCAGGCAAGAAAACTAATTTAAAGAAGACTCAGTACATCACATTTTAAAAGAAAATAGCTGTTCATCTTCTTTTGAAAGGCAAAAGGCACTTTCGAATTTACTTCCCTTTTCAGAAAAGTCAGTGCTATCAGTAGCCTAACAATCTTATAGTAAGCTCACAAACTGATGTCATATTTTTTTGTTTTTGTTTGGTTTAAGATTGGTTAAGAACATAGTGGGAAGGTTGAGCCATTTGTCAAGTATCAAATTATGTATGGACAGGCATACATGGCTGACTTGTTATTTACATGGTATGACGACAGTGATGGCTAATTCATCTCTGGAGGTCTCCAAAGCCTCTTGATGTACTGCCTACCAGTCTTCTTTCCCCAACCTGCCATGGTACAGACTTGCCAAGAAAAAGGAATAGCATTAACAATTCAGTCAAGAATAATTATTCTTTTGTACTTTTGAAACAGCAATTTTTAAAAAAGCACACCCCACTCAGTCATTTGCTTCTTTTTCTTCTCAGAGCTGAAACAGAAAGAGGGTTGTCAAGAAAACATATTATTGAAGGTGAGTACTGCTGCTTCCATTTTATTTTCGTTTGTGGGTTGCCAGTTCAAGAAAAGTATCGACCAAATAAGTTCAAAACACATTGGAAGGGGGAAAACGTTTCTCTATGAGAAGAACAACAATCAACCATATGCTTCTTCCTGAGAGGTGAAGTAATAATATACAGGGGAGGATGAGAACGCATGAGAAAGTGACTGGAAGTTCTAGCATTCTTCTTTACAACTATGCTATTAATAAAGCACTTCCATGAGATTTCTTACAGTGCTTTATTGAGCTGTAATTTATATACCATAAAAGTTTACCCATTTCAAATGTACAATTCATTGGCTCTGAGAATATTTACAGAGTATGCAGTCATCACCATGCTGCTGTTAGCTAGTTAGAATAGGAAACAGGAGTCCAGAATGGTGGTGGCTAAAAGACAAGGAAGGGAAAAGCCCAGGAAAATAGAACAAAGGAAGGTCGAGGGCCAGAGTGAGGACCTCAGGTGGGACAAGCAGCACTCCTGGCTAGCCCAGTTTACGCAGGGCAGGCCCAGGGGGACAGGAAAACATATAAAAAGGGGAGCCAAAGGGCCGGGGGTCTCTCTCTATCCCGCGCTCATGCACATTCTCTCTCTTTCTCTCTCTTCGCATCTTTTGGGTTGGCATGCCCCCACACCTCGAGGATATATTTCCTTTAGTTTCTAAATAAAACTGAGGGAGCTATGACACTGTCCGAGAGCTGTGACACGCCAAGGGCTTTAGTGTCCGTTGCTTCAAATTTTTGTTGAGAGGAGACAGAACCGAGGAGATTATACTCCCCTGACACTTCCATTTTAAAACACCTTCATATCCCCCCAAAGAAACCTGATACCTACTTACAGTCACTTCTTATCCCCTCCTTATGCTCTCCCACAGGCCAGGCAGCCACCAAACTACTTTTGTCTCCATGGATTTACCAGTTCTGGACATTTCATATAAATGAGGTCATAGAATATAATATTTTGTGACTGGCCTCTTTCACTTAGCATAAAGTTCATCAAGTTGTGGTATGTATCAGTATAAATGAAAAAAATGTTTAAAGAGGCTGCCATATGTTTCTAATATCTTTACACTAGTTCATGAACTATTTCATAAAAATTCAAGATTTTTATACCTTTATATTCATAATCATTGGGACAAATGATTTTTCTCCTTTTTTAAAACTAATCTCACTTATGAAATACTAAAATCACTCCCCCAAAATAAGATGTACTCTAATCCCACTACTTTAAAAATAAAAAAAATAAATTCCTCCCTTTGCTCACCTCATCCCATTCCATAGTTTCACAGTCCTTCCTTACTTTTCCCTGTAGTTATACTGACTTCTCTATCTACCTGTAAACATTTACTTATAAGCACAAGAATATATGTATTGATCACTAACTGGTTTTAGTATATTTGTAGGCCTCGGGTTTTGAAATCAGATCAACATTGGTTCAAGTTCCAACTCTGTCATTTATGAGCTGGGGTACTTTGTACAAGTTACTATTTAGGGATTGAACTTAGATGATTATTCATAAGCACTTAGTAAATATTATTTTTGTCATCATCATCACCATCATCATTCTTAATAATGCACCTACTAGTGTTTCTTCTATGGATAAGGACGCTAAGTGAGTAACATTCTGAAACTGCCACGATGAATGACCACTTTCTAGCTCTTGAGAAAGCTTTCAAATTCCTCACCCAAACAAAATCCCTTCTCAGGTCACATGTCCAGTTTGATATTGTACAGTCAAACCCAGCCTTCCTCCCCAAACGGTTACCATTCCTGCTCTAGTATTTGCCCCAATGATGTATGTCATCTACCACAAAGATTGTCAACAAGAAAAATCCATGTCTTCAGCTTGTGTACCAAGCTGAACAGAGATGGTGGCAGGGTGCTGCCTGGAAAGTTCTTGTTTTTCTTGTCCTTCTGATCTAATTGATTCCAAAAGAGATTCAGAAAGTGGTTTATAATAGCAATCAACAAAGAAACAGGAAAGCGACGAGAAAAAAAATAGAGAAGTTGTGCCACTGTCTTTTTACTCAATCTCCATTGCTTTAATATGTACCAGTGTGTATGAATAATTTCAGAGCTCTTTTTCTCTCCTTTTGAAGTCACATTTCGTCAAGCCTCATACAATTTAGTTGCCATTTCCTTCTCCAATGCATGAAAGTGAAAAGTGAAAGGGAAGTCGGTCAGTCATGTCCGACTCTTCGCAACCCCATGGACTGCAGCCTACCAGGCTCCTCCGTCCATGGGATTTGCCAGGCAAGAGTACTGGAGTGGGATGCCATCGCCTTCTCTGATACAATTTAATAGAAATACCTTAAAATTTCTCCCCCTTTAAATAAATTGGGAATTCTCTTAAGGAACTAATCTCTCAGGATGGATAAACCAGTTCAACTGAAATTCAAGCTGACCCAGATTCAAAATAATAAAAAATTTCAAATTTTCAGATTGAAGAAGAATTGGGATTAATTATTATAATGTTCTTACTGTTGGTTTTATTTTGCAGTTTACAGTGTCAGCCGAAGACGAAAATACTCTTGAGTGCAGGAGAGTCAGCTCAAAGGATATTTCTAGGCAGACTGAAATTAGGGAATTGAGTGAATTTTACAGGGAAAAAAAGAAGGGACATGAGATTTCTAGACCCAAAATAAATTTTGAAGAGGTTTACAAATCGTTATCCTTGAGGTTCACTGGGACTTGTCCTGCGATGAAGGTGACCTTATTCAAGATTGGAGTTTCATATGCACATTAAATTTGAGAAGTACTTTTGAAGAATGAGACAGAAGTCCAATTCTTGTAGAGCTCAGGCCACCTGTGTGCTGGATGACCTTGGCTATCTAAGTTATTTTTTTGAGTATAAAATTAGCTTAATTTGGGTATAATGCAGTTTTGAAAAAAATCTATGAAAGATCTTTTCAACAAGCCCTAAGTCCTTGACTTAGATCCAGTTAAAAACAACATTCTCCTTAGATTCACAAGGAAGGAAGGAATATATTCTATACTCCTATATTCATTTGGAATATTCTATACTATATTCATTTGGAATCACAAGATCCACTCAGGATCTGAAAGTCTATTTATTAATTTAGTCATTCCACAAACATTAATTAAACTCAAATTTGTGCCAGTGTTAAAATTTAGCAGATCAAAGCTCTTTAGTATCTAACACGAAAGAATGGAAATAGTTTGGTAAGTCAAATTGTAATCATAAGTAAAGTGTTTATTTGCTTTTATAAGCAAAAACTGTGTCTGTCTGTATTTGCCTTTCAGGTAAGCAACAGTTTTGTTATATGATTCAAAACACAAACCCATTGTCACTGTTTTAGGAGTAGGAGGGGAAAAATATTTTTAAAAGCTCCGCTTAAGACTTTTTAATGAAGGGCAAATGTCAAACCCTACAATCTGAACTTTTTTAAAAAGAGACAATTGATAATTTTCAATTAAAGAATAAATTTCTTAACAAATGGATTCACTTCAGGTTTCCTTTCTGATGTACCATGTTCATGGTAAACTGAAATCATCCATCCCAAATAATCATGTTTCATAATGGGAGGTGTAGCCACTTATTCTGGTACAGGACAGTCTTCTTTAAGAAGCATATCTCAAATCATGACTGAAGGTCTGATGAGAAGAAGCTGGAAAATTAAATGGAGAAGCAGTGTACATTATTTAAGGCAACAACTTTTTTCAAGCCTGACAGGAAAACAAATATGCCATAGGCATAGAAGATGATGACACAGCATATTTGAATAGAAGCCTTGCAGAATTTTCAAACTACTCACGGCCTTATTCCTATAGAATTAAACGCCACAGTGAACACATGACCCACTTCTAACCCTGCCAACCTGCTTAATGTCTGAAATGAGTATATTTCTATAGATACCTGTGAAATAGGTTTAATTGAATTGTTTCACCTTATGAACAATGCAGTTCCTGTTAAATAAAATAAAAGGGAGATTAACTTCGATTTCTTTTTACTATAGTCACTTGAAAGCTATTTTCTTTACATAACATAATTCATCCTCCTATGGACTTTTGAGGAATTTCCAGTAAACTTCTAAACATTTCCCTGAGAGCAGGAAACGTTTTCCAGCTCCTGTTTTCACTCCCACAGATACTTTGTTATTGCCAAGGGACAGACTAATGTCAAAAGTGCCTTCTCGGACTTCCCTGCTCGTCTAGTAGCTAAGGATCCACCTGCCAATTTGGGAAACA
Organism: Oreotragus oreotragus; assembly: GCA_006410675.1. NCBI lineage: Eukaryota > Metazoa > Chordata > Mammalia > Artiodactyla > Bovidae > Oreotragus > Oreotragus oreotragus. The sequence continues at coordinate 407,678 of SJYX01023296.1, read as the reverse complement.
TGGTTTGATCCCTGGTCTGGAAGATTCCACATGCCATGGGGCAGCTAAGCCCATGCACCACACCTGCTCAGCCCATGCGCTGAAGCCCGTACTCGGCCACAAGCGAAACCACTGCAAAGAGAAGCCTGTCCACTGCAGCTAGAGAGTAGCACCTGCTTGCCACAGCCAGAGAGAGGCTGAAGCAATGAAGACCCAGAATGGCCAAAAATAAAAGAAATACACAAGCAAGTACATTCAGTGCATGAGCGCACTTATGTCCTTAGGTTATGATTAGCTGTTTGGATGCCCCTCTGGAGCCAAGGTTAATGCATTTTCACACACCTTCTTAAAACAATACTTGGCCCCAAGTCAGAGCTCAACAAATTTTTGCTCAGTGGAAATAGAACATGACTATTTGTTTATTGGAGATAAACTCTAAATGGCTCTCAAGAAGACACTTGTTAGCAACCCTTTATATTGCTACAATTTAGCTGCAAGATTAAAGCATCCAAATAGAAAAAGGCAGGACTACCTGATTTGTTTTGCAGTCACATGAAGGATGGAAACAGAAAGATCATCTAACCCCATTTTGTGTTTGGAAAGATGAGAATACTAAAGCCCAAAGGGGCTAAAAGACTTTGGCAGGGTCATTCAGACGCAGCCAGAGCTGGGTCCCAAGCTCTGTGTCTCACCTGCAGTGCACCTCTCCTCTGAACGCCAGACTGGCCCCTCCACCTGCCAAGAGCGCTGTGGGGTTGGCTGATGTGCTGCTCAGACCCGGCGTGGCTCCTGCCACTGATCCGTTTCTCCTGTGACTTCATTTACTAACAGTCACATCATTCTCGGGCCAAAAATCTAAGAGTCCTCCAGCTCCACGCTCCATCTTCAGCACACCTAGAGTCCTCTTATTTCTACCTATACAACTTGTCCTGAACATGAACACTTCTCACCAACTTGGTCCATGCGTGCTCTGCTGCAGTGACCTCCTGATCTCCTTCCCTGCTTTCTCTCTGGCCCCTCACAGGTCACTCTCAGCAGCCAGGTATCAGTTCAGAACACAAATCTGATAACATCATTTTCCTGGCTTAACTCTCATTTCCTTACCCCCTCACCAACATTCTGCTTTCTCATGTGGAGTAAAATCTGAAGATTTTCAAAGTGAGGGGACAGCGCCTCTTAGGAACACAACCTCTTTTTATTTCAGTTCAAGGTCAGAGTAGAGACTCAGTGGATCACTGACAGGATGCAGCCCATCATTTCTTATATTCTTATATGAATACTCCTGACTCTTGGCCTAAATATTAAAAAATAAGAAAAAAAAAGGGGTTTCCAGAGAAAGAACTGAGAAATGAGGAATGACTGAATACAGAGAATATTGTCATTATATCAAGTTCCGTGTCATTATTTATGGATACACACTATTACCAACAAATGCTCTCAATATGTACTGTTTGCTCCATAAGTATAAATACTACATCCATGCATCTTTAAACACCCAAAGCCTGCTACAGTTTCAGGGTCAAATTGAGACTCAGTACTTGTTTAGGACACTGAAGAAAAAAACTTACATCATCACTGATCCCATCTCATTTCAACAGGGTCAGGTTAGTCATAGCTTTTTCTCCTAGTTACTCTTTGCCCTGGCCAAGCTGTTAAGAAGAGACACAGAGGTAGAAGGCCATCATCAGAAAGGAGAACTTTGTTTCCAGTGCCAGGCATGGGCCAGAACTGTCACGAATGACTTCCTTTTCAAACAAGGAGGTCCAGTGAAAACTGACATTTAGTCTTTGGCACCACTTATCCTGAACCTTTCCAGATGTGAGCACCACTGTTATAATTACCTCACTTCTACAGACTATTACACCTACCAAGTGCTTGCCAACTGATTTTATTTGCTCTCTGGAGCGGTGATTCTGAAAGTTATAAGTATTGTTATCCCCACTACAGATTAGAGAACCAAGTCACACAAAAAAAGTCAAATAACTCTGTGGGATGACAAGTGGGATCACATGCTAGAGTACAGATTTCCAACCTTTCAGACCTTGGGATACTCTGTTATTTGGGCTTCCCAGGTGGCACTAGTGGTAAAGAACCTGCCTGCCAATGCAGGAAACATAATAGACCTGGGTTCGATCCCTGGGTTGGAAGATCCCCTGGAGGAGGGCATGGCAGCCCATTCCAGTATTTTTGCCTGGAGAATCTCATGGACAGAGGAGCATGGTGGGTTGTTTGCTTGGTTATCTTTTCCTCTCCTTACTTCCTCCATACATACAACTGCTTCCAGAGGGGGTTCATATCATAATGCTTTTTAAGGTAAATTTAATTTCAAGATGCCCATTGAGATAGCTGGTAATATCCCGAGCGTGAAAGTCACCACAGTTTTTAAGGATAGGCATTAGACCTTACCTTACAATACCTGTCTGTCCTAATCTCTTCATCAGTGCTTCTCTTAACAAGCTACCATCACAGACAATCAATCCTTTCTCAATGAATGAAAAAATATTTCCAGAACTGGATTCAAGCACTCCATTTTCCTGTCAGAAAAGTAATTGTGGCTGGCCAATAAACCAGTTTGAAAAATCAAATTTAAATGAGCCAGATTTAAATTTATAAGAGCCTCATTTAACATGCAATTAATTTTATGCCTATAATAAAAAGAAAAACCTCCAGTCTTCCTGTGGAATTAAATAGCCCGATAAGGAAGTGCTGTGCCTCTTAGAAATGAGATAAAGTTAATTCTTGAACACTGTCATCCTTTTGGTTGCATAATATTGTATACAATACATCCTATTTCAGGGAAGTATTAATTTTACTGAAATTAATTTTTTTCTGAGTAATCATAGCAATGTGACTCAGTGGTTAGAGTTGAGACATAAATTATTGGTTTGACTTGTTTTAAAACTCTAAGTCTCTCCTTTATATTACCCCTTAAGTCTTTAGAGCTTCGAGTGGTTTTGTTTCTTCTCAAAATAAGGGGGAATAATAGAAATGGTAGGACTCAGCTATATTTAAGGTTCTCCAAACTGTGTTTCAATTAGTAAAGTGTTGAGTAAAACCTTCATTTGCCAACCCTTTTATTCCTGTTAAAACCCATATGTACATTAAGATGAGATTGCCAATCATTTATTTGTGATTTATACAATTTTTATGTTTTGGATGTGTAATAAATATATCTCCATCACAGCATAAGCCCATTAAGTAATTCAAAATGTGACATTAACTTGCATTTTTCAAAAAGAAAGAAGTTAACATTTTAGGCTGCTTTTTGTTTTAAACTTTGCTTCTAGGTTCAGCCACACAGGAGCCACTGTGAAAGGTCATTACCAAGTGTGGGTTTCCAGTAAGCACTAGTACTGCTGAGAAAGTTCTAAGGCTTTTCTTTGCTGGGGACAATGTCAATCCTTGATATATTTTTAAAGGGTTCTAGGGGCCAACTGTATTCAATGTCTTTTTAAAACTAATCCAATGCTTTTTTTAAAGTAAATTCTTGAAGGAAAGCAAACTTCATCAATTTCTGATAGTGCTTATGTTTAGACTTTCTGAGATTTTTCCTGCTTCTGTTCCCAGGACTGAAGGGCTCTCTCCAGAGGCTGCAGCTCGAGTATGTGGATGTAGTTTTTGCAAATCGACCGGACAGTAACACCCCCATGGAAGGTGAGTGAAGAAATTTAATAAAAGACCCTAGCAGCAGCAGCAGCAGTTATTGATTCTAGCTTGATGACTTATTCCACTCACGGTAGGAAATGAAATATATTCAAACTTATTTGATTGAATGTGAAAAATAAAAACCTTTCCAGTCGATCTTTCAGTTTCATATTTACTCGCAAAGTTAGTGCTCTGCACGCTGCATCTTAATTTTTAAGCATCTGCAGGCACTGGGAGTGTATGTGTGTGTGTGTGTGTGTGTGTGTGTGTGTGTGTGTGTGTTAGTAGCTGAGTTACGTCTGACTGTTTGTGACCCCATGGACTGTAGCTCACCAGGCTCTTCTCTCCATGAGATTCTCTAGGCAAGAATACTGCAGTAGGCTGCCATTCCCTTATCCAGGGGATCTTTCCAACCCAGGGCTAGAACCCAGGTCTCCTGTGTTGCAGGCAGACTTTCTACCATCTGAGCCACCAGGGAAGCCCTCCCTGGGAGTGTGGCTCCCGCCACTATGGTGCTCATTTTCTCCAGGTTTGCTTCACTTCTGTGATTCCATCAATTGAAACAATAAACATAATTGGAAGCGGAGTTTATAACTCAGCCATCATTATTTTGGAGTTCTCTGAGGGTTTTCTTATTTTATAATGACTCTAGGTCTGATTAGTTTCCAATCTGTGATGATAAGTGCTAAGTGCTACTGTGAGCAGAGTCTTTATAGGAGTGACTATTTCAAAATGAAACTCTTCATTACAGTCTGGTTTTTGAGTCTCAAGGAGCTGCAGTATTTTATCCCCTTTCTGTTACAACTGTTTGAAGACAATTTAAGCATCTCCCCACGAAAGCTTTCAGAATGTTCCTAAAACCAGGTTTTCTTCAATTTGTGTTTGTTTATGGAACCAATTGAGAAAGAAGATAGTTTGGAAGGAAAAATTTAAAAGAAGGTTCTAGTTAATTGAGATTTATGCTCACATGAATTTTCACATACGTGAGGTAAATGAGAATGAAGATATTTGGGAAAAAGAAGGGAAAAAATAATACTTTGATTATTCAAGGCTTACTATATGACATGGATTTATACATTTTTAATGAATTAGAACATAACGTAAAATTACACTAAAGGTAAATTTAATTTTGATGATTCAAAAAGTAGTTCTGTGTCTTGTAATAAGTCAGGTTCAGTAAAAGTTTGTTCTTGCTAGAGGGTTATAGAAGTTATGGAAGCTGTAAATAATTGAAGTATATATGTTTCCATAGGTTGAATTTCTGAAAAAAAAAAAAAAAAAGTTAGGGAAACTTTTTATCCTTATCATTTATCTCTTTCTCAACCACAGGTAAATGGTTAAAATATACATTTCTTTATCTTATTTTTTGCTAGAGTTTTCTGCTTTTTTGATTTGAGTAAATTAGAAGTTTATTATAAAGCAAGATCAGTGTTGGAAATTCAAGAAATTATCCATGGAAATGACATAAAATGCATATTTTTGTCAAAGCAAAGAATAGGTGTTTGATAAAGTGAATCATAAACATTTTATTTATGTAAGAAGTATATATTGCAAGGATAGTATGATGTCACAGTATTCTTAATGCCACATTAAAACACAACACTGACACTATCATGCAAGCACAATTGTCAAGCAAGATGCCATTTAGTGGCAGCTCTTAAAGACTGAAATTACTTCCCATTTTAAGTACCTAGTGAACTATTTTCTTCTTAGGAAAAATGTCCTTTGCAATTATGCTATGTACAGGATAGAGGAACATGTGGGATTTTTTAAGCTTTTTTTTTTTTTTGGCTCATTCTGCCCATTCTACCATTATCTTTAATCTGAGGGATAGAAAGTATATATCTTTAATCTGAGGGATATAAAGTACAAGTCTCTGAACAGAAAACATTATAATCTGTATTATATACCTACAGAAGGAGGATATTCTCAATTAGGAGACAAACTACGTGATGCTAATAAGATAATGGTGTCTCTTGTATAAACACAGATTATGTGTTGACATTATTAGAAGGGAGTTTCAAAACATTTAAAAAAAAAAAAAGATTGCTGCCTGATAGAATGTATAACTGCAGCATTATCCAGCCTCTGCCAGAATCAGGAAATATTTATATTTTCTCTGAGTTTTTTACAGAAAATTCCACAAAGCATAATAGGAAGCTGTTTTATCATGAGTTATTGTCCAAGTTTGGAAGTCTAACAAAGGGTGTCAAATAGAGATTTGCCCTTGTTGATAGGGTCAAGGAACATGGCATTTCATAGCTCTGTGGCAACCAGCCAGTTTATGCTGGAATATAGCCTGCTCTCCCCACCCCCACCAAAGAGAGATCCACTCCATCAGACCCAGGGCTTATTCCTCTGGGAGGACTTAGCAGGGACACACTGTAGGCAAGTCTCCATGTAGGACTCGTTCCAGATTGAAATAGCTTCCCTGTGATGTCTCCCTAGCTTTGTAAAAAGTGTGTATCCTTAAACAGTATACTTATTTGTTCCAAGATGAGCCAGATGGAAGGGCTAGTTTGATATTAGCCTCTAGAAACTCATTCTCCACATTTAGCCTTCCCTACAGAGGTTAAAGCGTCTGCCTCCAATGCGGGAGACCAGGGTTCGATCCCTGGGTCGGGAAGATCCCCTGGAGAAGGAAATGGCAATCTACTCCAGTATTCTTGCCTGGAGAACCCCATGGACGGAGAAGCCTAGTAGGTTACAGTCCACGGGGTCGCAAAGAGTCGGACACGACTGAGCGACTTCACCTCACCTACTTAACTGTAACAAAGGAAAAGACTGATCTGGGCAACTGAGACAAGAAATAGAATAAAAAGATGAAAATAAGGAATAGAATAGACAAGGATTGCCAGGTGATCTTGGATGCATTTTCTCCTCTAAAATAGAAAAAAAAAAAAGATGACTAAGCTATGTCTGAACTCCATGTTGTTATTAAGTTTCATTTTTGCAATGATTTTGTAAATCATATGTGTATGTGTATTAGTGAAAATTATATGTGTACAATGGGGTCTACCTTAGGAAGCCTATTAGGGTTTTTGAAAACAATACAGAAAAGTAAATGTTACATATAATCAAAATTACCCTTGAAAACCCTATAGTAGCTATAGTAGTTATTTGTTAGTCAGTGTTACTCGATAGCCTTCAGTTATTCAATTTCATCTCCAAATATAGTGACAAGATCATCACTAGATACTTTCCCAGACATGTTTTTTTTTTTTTTTCCTTTTGGCAATGGCTTTAATATTATTCACATACTTTTCTTATTTTAGCAACTCACACGCAATTTTCAGCTCAGTTGCATCCATTTCTGTCTAATATAAGTGATGGAACAGTGGTTTCCAAGGGCGTATTGCTGAATTTTTGTATATTAAATCTATATATGTTGGCACTATTCTCTATATGTGTGCTTCACAGTAAACCCTTAGCATTTATAGATAATCTTTATTGGTTTCAACCATTCCTTGTCAATTCCATAGACCCATAACACACCCTAACTTATAATTTTGCCAAGGAACCTATATTAAATTCTGGGGAACCAACAAGAGAACACAGACCAGCTTTCTAAGACTCATTTTAAACAACTTTGATTTAAATGTATTAAAGTGCCAACCCCATTCATCTGGTTTGCAACTATGAAAAGATATTAACTGGGAACATTTCTAGAATAAACCTACGTGAGTTTCATCTAGGTTCTGAATATCAGATGGAAGCAACTGAGCCAGAGAAAAATTAGCAGTAGCATTCTCATAATATTTTAGCATCATGGATCAAATTAGATGTTGCCTTCCTTTCTTCCTTAGAAATCCAAGGACAAAAATGATTCCTCTCAAAAGAATGGCCATAATTTCCAAAAGTACAATCAGTGGAGAAAGGGGGTGAGATTGCCTTTGTAACGTGCAACCCTGTGGAATGCAATTAGACATTTTACAGCTATGGGAAGATGTTCTTGACAACAGAGGGGAACTTGTGTACTTTTCCCTCTGTCCTTCTTGTTTATTTTTTTCTGGTTCACCTAGTAGTAAGTCATTTTTTATTTTTTTCAGAGCATCTGCCATGCCATCTGTCTCTTATAATATCTGGTGTTGATGGCATCATGTTTTCTAATACCAGGAAAAAATCCCCCCACGTCTCATTTCTTCTTTTTTATGCTGCTGTGTTCTTCCCAGTAGTCACTGACAGGTCCTTGAGTGTTATGATACTCATATTTTTAAGTCTCTCACTTCCATAAATCCCCCAAGTATAGTTCCAAATCTCTTAAGCTCATTAGGCAAGAGAAAGTTAGTTCCATCATGAATCATGTTGGACATGGATAGACACAGAGCACTTGTGTGCCTGAGGACCTGCAAGAGAAGTTTTTCGGTGTGGTTTCCAGTCATTCCCGAGGGCCAGACTACTCATCCATACTCTTCTCACTGTTCTGGGGATGAGGTGACTGAGCATGATGGTGGTCATGAAAGGAACTTATAAACCATGTACCACTTGCGAATAATAGAAAAAAGAAAGGACCCATTTTAGTTTACATAGCTTTTTGAAAGAAGAAAAGCCACTAAATTCATTGATATGGGAATATTATGATGTTTTAAATTAAATTACATTTTAATTAAAGTTTTATTTTAAAAAAAATGCTTGGAATTGAGCCCTCTAACTTTTATTTATTTAGAATTTTTTGCCAAAACGAGTTACTCTTATAAACTCCCTAAGTCATTAGATGTTATTCCCAACCTAATTACAGTTCTAATTATTTATTTATTTTCCTGCTAGTAGGTCAGCGCAGACATAAAACAACCCAGATGTCTTATTTCAAAAAAGAGGGACAAGATCAAAGTTAGCATTGCTTAATTCCCATAACATCATCATGTCAAACAACCTATTCCATAAGAATTTGCTTCTTTCAATACCATCTTTTTTACTGTCCCCATGTGCCAGCAGGAATCTATTGATATTCAGGAAACCAGGACATCCATCCAATGACAGTGCAGGAAATACCAGAGTGGCAAACGTTCCCGCATCCCAAATTTTCTGTACTTTTTCAGTTCCAGAGCATTGGACCTGGATTTTTAGCATCCAAAGGAAAGTTTTCAGAACAAAAATTTAATGACTCCCTCGCCAAGGCTAGAAACGGGGCTTCTCAAGTTGCACAGTGGTAAAGATTTCACCAGTGAAAGAGACACAGTAGACGCAGGTTTGATCCCTGGGTTGGGAAGATCCCCTGAGGTAGGAAATGGCAACCCACTCTAGGATTCTTGCCTGGAAAATTACATAGACAGAGGAGTCTGGTGGGCTACAGTCTATGGGGTCTCGAAGAGTCAGACACAACTGAGCAACTGAGCACACACATACAGACCTGTAAGTTTTATCTAACTACCATGGATCATATCGTCTGCCTTTATATTTTACTGTCTTCCCTGAAAAACACCCTATATGTGTCCCCCAAAAAGCATAATAGCAGGAAGAAATCTTCTGCAAATATTCTATAAGAGACATATTTTGAAAGCCATATATGTACTTTCAATTTTCTATTACTTACATGTTTGGGAATTCATGTACACCCGTGGCGGATTCATGTCAATGTATGCCAAATCCAATACAGTACTGTAAAGTAAAATAAAGTAAAAATAAATAAATAAATAAAATAAAGGTAAAAAGAAACAGATGAGATTAATTATAAAATATATTTTAATTTAAGCCAATATATTAAAAAATTTCAACATATAATCAATATAAAAGTTTTGAGGAGATATTTTGCCTTTTTTTCATAATAAGTCTTTGAAATCTGTTATGTACTTCATACTTATATTGTTGTTCAGTCACTAAGTCATGCCTGATGCTTCACAACCCCATGGACTGCAGCCTGCCAGGCTTCTCTATCCTCCACTATCTCCCAGAGTTTGCTCAAACTCGTGTCCATTGAGTCAGTGATTCCATCCAACCATCTCATCCTTTGTCACCCCCTTCTCCTCCTACCCTCAGTCTTTCTCAGCATCAGGATATTTTCCAATGAGTTGGCTCTTCACATCAGGTGGTCAAAGTATTAGAGCTTCAGCATCAGTCCTTCCAGTGAATGTTTAGGGTTGATTTCCTTTAGGATTGACTGGTTTGATTTCCTTGCTGTCCAAGGGACTCTCAAGAATCTTCTCCAGCACCACAGTTCAAAAGCATCAGTTCTTCAGTGCTGAGCCTTCTATATGGTCCAACTCTGAGATCCATACATGACTATTGAAAAAACCATAGCTTTGTCTAGACAGACCTTTGTTGGCAAAGAAATGTCTCTGCTTTTGAATACGCCATCTAGGTTGGTCATAGCTTTTCTTTCAAGGAGCAAACATCTTTTAATTTCATGGCTGCAGTCACCATCTGCACTGATTTTGGAGCCCAAGAAAATAAAGTCTGTCACTGTTTCCATTTTTTCCCCATCTGTTTGCCATGAAGTGATGGGACCAGATGCCATGATCTTTGTTTTTTGAATGTTGAGTTTTAAGCCAATTTTCTACTCTCTCACCTTCATCAAGAGGCTCTTTAATTCATCTTCACTTTCTTCCATTAAAGTGGTATCATCTACATATCTGAGGTTATTGATATTTCTCCCAGCAAACTTGAATCCAGCTTGTGCTTCATCCAGCCCAGCATTTCACATGATGTGTTCTGCATTTAAGTTAAATAAGCAGGGTGACAATATACAGTCTTGAAATACTCCTTTCTGGATGTTGAACCAGTCCATTGTTCCATGCCCGCTTATAGCACATTTTAATTTGGGCCAGCCACATTTCAAGTACTCAATAACCACATGTGGCTAGTGGCTACTATTTCACCACACAAGTCTTTAAACTCTAGTTCAAATCTAGCAGAACACCAGACACATAATATGTGCTCAATAACTATTTGTTGTATGGATGGGTGCATGGATAGATGATTAGATGGATGAGTGAACAAGTCATTTTAGTGAATGAATGAAGCTGAATGAAACTAAAATTAAATAGATACATCTTCATTTTTCTCCTTGAAAACCTATTTTGGTTTCCTAACATCACTGGGAGGGATTGGGGGCAGGAGGAGAAGGGGACGACAGAGGATGAGATGGCTGGATGGCATCACTGACTCAATGGACGTGAGTTTGAGTGAACTCTGGGAGTTGGTGATGGCAGGGAGGCCTGGCATGCTGCAATTCATGGGTTGCAAAGAGTCGGACACGACTGAGCGACTGAACTGAACTGAACTGAACATCTGTGAATATTCTGGTACTTGATCTGGTTCAGCATATTTCAGGGTGATATTAAGGATAGATTGCTGGCAGAGAGTCCCGGGGCACTGTGACATTCCATTTCTCCTCATCTGCCTTAACGGCAGCATGAGATGCCAGATCTCTCTCCAGAAATCTGCTTGATGCCTAAATGAGCAGAAATGAATGGAGGGATGATTCTTGGGCATTTTAGTTGCCCCTGAGGATTACTATATCAGATATTAAAATTATCTAACCCATTTCATTTATGACCTTGGCCAGGATACTCTCTGTCTCTTATACACATCTAGATGTGTATAAGAGACAGGTATATATGTTTCCATAGGTTGAATTTCTGAAAAAAAAAAAAAAAAAGTTAGGGAAACTTTTTATCCTTATCATTTATCTCTTTCTCAACCACAGGTAAATGGTTAAAATATACATTTCTTTATCTTATTTTTTGCTAGAGTTTTCTGCTTTTTTGATTTGAGTAAATTAGAAGTTTATTATAAAGCAAGATCAGTGTTGGAAATTCAAGAAATTATCCATGGAAATGACATAAAATGCATATTTTTGTCAAAGCAAAGAATAGGTGTTTGATAAAGTGAATCATAAACATTTTATTTATGTAAGAAGTATATATTGCAAGGATAGTATGATGTCACAGTATTCTTAATGCCACATTAAAACACAACACTGACACTATCATGCAAGCACAATTGTCAAGCAAGATGCCATTTAGTGGCAGCTCTTAAAGACTGAAATTACTTCCCATTTTAAGTACCTAGTGAACTATTTTCTTCTTAGGAAAAATGTCCTTTGCAATTATGCTATGTACAGGATAGAGGAACATGTGGGATTTTTTAAGCTTTTTTTTTTTTTTGGCTCATTCTGCCCATTCTACCATTATCTTTAATCTGAGGGATAGAAAGTATATATCTTTAATCTGAGGGATATAAAGTACAAGTCTCTGAACAGAAAACATTATAATCTGTATTATATACCTACAGAAGGAGGATATTCTCAATTAGGAGACAAACTACGTGATGCTAATAAGATAATGGTGTCTCTTGTATAAACACAGATTATGTGTTGACATTATTAGAAGGGAGTTTCAAAACATTTAAAAAAAAAAAAAGATTGCTGCCTGATAGAATGTATAACTGCAGCATTATCCAGCCTCTGCCAGAATCAGGAAATATTTATATTTTCTCTGAGTTTTTTACAGAAAATTCCACAAAGCATAATAGGAAGCTGTTTTATCATGAGTTATTGTCCAAGTTTGGAAGTCTAACAAAGGGTGTCAAATAGAGATTTGCCCTTGTTGATAGGGTCAAGGAACATGGCATTTCATAGCTCTGTGGCAACCAGCCAGTTTATGCTGGAATATAGCCTGCTCTCCCCACCCCCACCAAAGAGAGATCCACTCCATCAGACCCAGGGCTTATTCCTCTGGGAGGACTTAGCAGGGACACACTGTAGGCAAGTCTCCATGTAGGACTCGTTCCAGATTGAAATAGCTTCCCTGTGATGTCTCCCTAGCTTTGTAAAAAGTGTGTATCCTTAAACAGTATACTTATTTGTTCCAAGATGAGCCAGATGGAAGGGCTAGTTTGATATTAGCCTCTAGAAACTCATTCTCCACATTTAGCCTTCCCTACAGAGGTTAAAGCGTCTGCCTCCAATGCGGGAGACCAGGGTTCGATCCCTGGGTCGGGAAGATCCCCTGGAGAAGGAAATGGCAATCTACTCCAGTATTCTTGCCTGGAGAACCCCATGGACGGAGAAGCCTAGTAGGTTACAGTCCACGGGGTCGCAAAGAGTCGGACACGACTGAGCGACTTCACCTCACCTACTTAACTGTAACAAAGGAAAAGACTGATCTGGGCAACTGAGACAAGAAATAGAATAAAAAGATGAAAATAAGGAATAGAATAGACAAGGATTGCCAGGTGATCTTGGATGCATTTTCTCCTCTAAAATAGAAAAAAAAAAAAGATGACTAAGCTATGTCTGAACTCCATGTTGTTATTAAGTTTCATTTTTGCAATGATTTTGTAAATCATATGTGTATGTGTATTAGTGAAAATTATATGTGTACAATGGGGTCTACCTTAGGAAGCCTATTAGGGTTTTTGAAAACAATACAGAAAAGTAAATGTTACATATAATCAAAATTACCCTTGAAAACCCTATAGTAGCTATAGTAGTTATTTGTTAGTCAGTGTTACTCGATAGCCTTCAGTTATTCAATTTCATCTCCAAATATAGTGACAAGATCATCACTAGATACTTTCCCAGACATGTTTTTTTTTTTTTTTCCTTTTGGCAATGGCTTTAATATTATTCACATACTTTTCTTATTTTAGCAACTCACACGCAATTTTCAGCTCAGTTGCATCCATTTCTGTCTAATATAAGTGATGGAACAGTGGTTTCCAAGGGCGTATTGCTGAATTTTTGTATATTAAATCTATATATGTTGGCACTATTCTCTATATGTGTGCTTCACAGTAAACCCTTAGCATTTATAGATAATCTTTATTGGTTTCAACCATTCCTTGTCAATTCCATAGACCCATAACACACCCTAACTTATAATTTTGCCAAGGAACCTATATTAAATTCTGGGGAACCAACAAGAGAACACAGACCAGCTTTCTAAGACTCATTTTAAACAACTTTGATTTAAATGTATTAAAGTGCCAACCCCATTCATCTGGTTTGCAACTATGAAAAGATATTAACTGGGAACATTTCTAGAATAAACCTACGTGAGTTTCATCTAGGTTCTGAATATCAGATGGAAGCAACTGAGCCAGAGAAAAATTAGCAGTAGCATTCTCATAATATTTTAGCATCATGGATCAAATTAGATGTTGCCTTCCTTTCTTCCTTAGAAATCCAAGGACAAAAATGATTCCTCTCAAAAGAATGGCCATAATTTCCAAAAGTACAATCAGTGGAGAAAGGGGGTGAGATTGCCTTTGTAACGTGCAACCCTGTGGAATGCAATTAGACATTTTACAGCTATGGGAAGATGTTCTTGACAACAGAGGGGAACTTGTGTACTTTTCCCTCTGTCCTTCTTGTTTATTTTTTTCTGGTTCACCTAGTAGTAAGTCATTTTTTATTTTTTTCAGAGCATCTGCCATGCCATCTGTCTCTTATAATATCTGGTGTTGATGGCATCATGTTTTCTAATACCAGGAAAAAATCCCCCCACGTCTCATTTCTTCTTTTTTATGCTGCTGTGTTCTTCCCAGTAGTCACTGACAGGTCCTTGAGTGTTATGATACTCATATTTTTAAGTCTCTCACTTCCATAAATCCCCCAAGTATAGTTCCAAATCTCTTAAGCTCATTAGGCAAGAGAAAGTTAGTTCCATCATGAATCATGTTGGACATGGATAGACACAGAGCACTTGTGTGCCTGAGGACCTGCAAGAGAAGTTTTTCGGTGTGGTTTCCAGTCATTCCCGAGGGCCAGACTACTCATCCATACTCTTCTCACTGTTCTGGGGATGAGGTGACTGAGCATGATGGTGGTCATGAAAGGAACTTATAAACCATGTACCACTTGCGAATAATAGAAAAAAGAAAGGACCCATTTTAGTTTACATAGCTTTTTGAAAGAAGAAAAGCCACTAAATTCATTGATATGGGAATATTATGATGTTTTAAATTAAATTACATTTTAATTAAAGTTTTATTTTAAAAAAAATGCTTGGAATTGAGCCCTCTAACTTTTATTTATTTAGAATTTTTTGCCAAAACGAGTTACTCTTATAAACTCCCTAAGTCATTAGATGTTATTCCCAACCTAATTACAGTTCTAATTATTTATTTATTTTCCTGCTAGTAGGTCAGCGCAGACATAAAACAACCCAGATGTCTTATTTCAAAAAAGAGGGACAAGATCAAAGTTAGCATTGCTTAATTCCCATAACATCATCATGTCAAACAACCTATTCCATAAGAATTTGCTTCTTTCAATACCATCTTTTTTACTGTCCCCATGTGCCAGCAGGAATCTATTGATATTCAGGAAACCAGGACATCCATCCAATGACAGTGCAGGAAATACCAGAGTGGCAAACGTTCCCGCATCCCAAATTTTCTGTACTTTTTCAGTTCCAGAGCATTGGACCTGGATTTTTAGCATCCAAAGGAAAGTTTTCAGAACAAAAATTTAATGACTCCCTCGCCAAGGCTAGAAACGGGGCTTCTCAAGTTGCACAGTGGTAAAGATTTCACCAGTGAAAGAGACACAGTAGACGCAGGTTTGATCCCTGGGTTGGGAAGATCCCCTGAGGTAGGAAATGGCAACCCACTCTAGGATTCTTGCCTGGAAAATTACATAGACAGAGGAGTCTGGTGGGCTACAGTCTATGGGGTCTCGAAGAGTCAGACACAACTGAGCAACTGAGCACACACATACAGACCTGTAAGTTTTATCTAACTACCATGGATCATATCTCCAGGCTTCTCTATCCTCCACTATCTCCCAGAGTTTGCTCAAACTCGTGTCCATTGAGTCAGTGATTCCATCCAACCATCTCATCCTTTGTCATCCCCTTCTCCTCCTACCCTCAGTCTTTCTCAGCATCAGGATATTTTCCAATGAGTTGGCTCTTCACATCAGGTGGTCAAAGTATTAGAGCTTCAGCATCAGTCCTTCCAGTGAATGTTTAGGGTTGATTTCCTTTAGGATTGACTGGTTTGATTTCCTTGCTGTCCAAGGGACTCTCAAGAATCTTCTCCAGCACCACAGTTCAAAAGCATCAGTTCTTCAGTGCTGAGCCTTCTATATGGTCCAACTCTGAGATCCATACATGACTATTGAAAAAACCATAGCTTTGTCTAGACAGACCTTTGTTGGCAAAGAAATGTCTCTGCTTTTGAATACGCCATCTAGGTTGGTCATAGCTTTTCTTTCAAGGAGCAAACATCTTTTAATTTCATGGCTGCAGTCACCATCTGCACTGATTTTGGAGCCCAAGAAAATAAAGTCTGTCACTGTTTCCATTTTTTCCCCATCTGTTTGCCATGAAGTGATGGGACCAGATGCCATGATCTTTGTTTTTTGAATGTTGAGTTTTAAGCCAATTTTCTACTCTCTCACCTTCATCAAGAGGCTCTTTAATTCATCTTCGCTTTCTTCCATTAAAGTGGTATCATCTACATATCTGAGGTTATTGATATTTCTCCCAGCAAACTTGAATCCAGCTTGTGCTTCATCCAGCCCAGCATTTCACATGATGTGTTCTGCATTTAAGTTAAATAAGCAGGGTGACAATATACAGTCTTGAAATACTCCTTTCTGGATGTTGAACCAGTCCATTGTTCCATGCCCGCTTATAGCACATTTTAATTTGGGCCAGCCACATTTCAAGTACTCAATAACCACATGTGGCTAGTGGCTACTATTTCACCACACAAGTCTTTAAACTCTAGTTCAAATCTAGCAGAACACCAGACACATAATATGTGCTCAATAAATATTTGTTGTATGGATGGGTGCATGGATGGATGATTAGATGGATGAGTGAACAAGTCATTTTAGTGAATGAATGAAGCTGAATGAAACTAAAGTTAAATAGATACATCTTCATTTTTCTCCTTGAAAACCTATTTTGGTTTCCTAACATCGCTGGGAGGGATTGGGGGCAGGAGGAGAAGGGGACGACAGAGGATGAGATGGCTGGATGGCATCACTGACTCAATGGACGTGAGTTTGAGTGAACTCTGGGAGTTGGTGATGGCAGGGAGGCCTGGCATGCTGCAATTCATGGGTTGCAAAGAGTCGGACACGACTGAGCGACTGAACTGAACTGAACTGAACATCTGTGAATATTCTGGTACTTGATCTGGTTCAGCATATTTCAGGGTGATATTAAGGATAGATTGCTGGCAGAGAGTCCCGGGACACTGTGACATTCCATTTCTCCTCATCTGCCTTAACGGAAGCATGAGATGCCAGATCTCTCTCCAGAAATCTGCTTGATGCCTAAATGAGCAGAAATGAATGGAGGGATGATTCTTGGGCAGTTTAGTTGCCCCTGAGGATTACTATATCAGATATTAAAATTATCTAACCCATTTCATTTATGACCTTGGCCAGGATACTCTGAGGCCTCTGGTATTGATCAGATCAATTTAACCTCCTGGCTTGAAAGGCTGGGACAGGTGAATTTTCAAGAAATTAATTTGGAGAAAATGATCTTCCTATCCAAGAGAATGAGCCAAACCCTACCAAGCCCATGGTTTAAAAAAAAAAAAAAAGTGTTCCAAGTTTACTAAATCAGTTTTATTTCCATTTTAACTGTGAATTCACCAAACATTTTACTGCTACTTTAGACTTATTCATCTGATGTTTTATCCTTTACAGAATACCAAGTCATGTCATTAAAAAAAAATTAATTTCATTCATTCTAAGAAATAACATTTGGAAATGGTTGCAATGTTCTTCCAGTGTCTGGTGTTTGCCTGTGATTTTTGTTGTTGTTGTTGTTGTGTTAGAAAAATCTCATGTTTCTACCATTGTAAGCTTCCTTCTCTTTAGGACAATATTTCTGTAAAATGATCTGGGGGACATCAGATGGACACAGCATTAAATTCTGGCTTTGCTACCTATGTATACCTAGGACAAGTTACTACCCTCACTGAAGCTCAGTCTCTTCATCCGAAAATGCAGGTAACACATATAGTGATTTCTGAAGGAGTTAACAGTGTGGATACAGCACCTCACTCACAGTAGGGGAAAGAAACGTAAGCCCCATTTCTAGAATGCCCTGTACAACATACATGCATATAAAACTCCCGTTTCTCTGGATCTCTCTCAAAGGTGAGCATAGGAGACAACTAAGACCCTAAAATTATAATGTGATGAATATCAAATGAAGATGGCCACGATGCAACATCAACCAGGGTCTGCGGTGAGGCCATGTAGAAACAAGGTACACAGTTAGCAGTGGAATCTTCTTCTAGCTCCTTTTTTCTCCTTGAAATTTTGTTCCGAGATTCTCCAGGCCCTTTAAAATTATTCAATTATAGATTTTCCAGGGTTAATTTATTCAGTCAAATGGTCATCTTGAGCCTGTGGTTTTATTTTCAAAAGTATATCTAGAAAAAACTCATTAATAGGATCCACTCATTTGTTCAGTTGACATTTTTTGAATCTCTGCATTAGCAGACAGAAGGTGCCTGGGTCAATAGCACACTTGCTCTACTGGAAAGACTCAAGCACAAATCTACCTGACTGCAGGTCACTAGTTAGCTTGATGTGCAGCTGTGGACTCTGCATTTGTGAGGATTTTTGAGGCCAGAATGGGATCACCAGTGGATGACTGATTTAAGAATACATTTAACAATAAAAAACATACAAAAAAATACTTTTAAGTCTCATACATATATTTAGTGTATCTTGACTGTTTCATGTTTCATGCCATAAGCAAATGGATGCATTGTGAATATCATCCTTTCCTCAATGCTCAGTATACACATTGTCTCCTATACCCACGGCCCCCGTGACTCAGAGATTATTAATCCACTTAGTCTTACTATAAACATGATGTTAATTTTACCTGTCTCACAAGCTCCTTGTTTCTCTTCCCAGTATCATTTATCTTCTTTACATTTCTTACTTTCTTGAGCAGAACTGACTAATCTTAAGTAATACAGAAAAGGCACATTACAGACATGATAGAGTTCACCACTCTTAGTTGTTGGCATGCTGTCTCAGATTTGCAGAGTAAATTTCTAGGGCAACTGGAAAAATTTCCAGAGTTTGGACCATGGATGACTGTGGTATCCATCTATCAAGAGCTGCTGCTGCTGCTAAGTCACTTCAGTCGTGTCCGACTCTGTGTGACCCCATAGACGGCAGCCCACCAGGCTCCCCCATCCCTGGGATTCTCCAGGCAAGAATACTGGAGTGGGTTGTCATTTCCTTCTCCAGTGCATGAAAGAGAAAAGTGAAAGTGAAGTCGCTCAGTCTGTCCGACTGTTAGCGACCCCATGGACTGCAGCCCACCAGGCTACTCCGTCCATTGGATTTTCCAGGCAAGAGTACTGGGGTGGGGTGCCATTGCCTTCCCCATCTATCAAGAGCAGAGCCCTGGTTAACAAGTTTTCATTTTCCAAATAGATCCCTTTGAGAGAATAAGAGGTTTAGAACACACTGATACTGAGAAGTTAAGATTGCCAAGGCTGCAGAAAATACGTGACAAGCTGGCTTTAAAGGAAAATGTATTCCCAACAATAATTTGTAATCATTTAAGGGTGTATCTTGTGCTTTCTTGGGAAGCCAGATACTCCCAACCACATTTAATAAATTCCTGTTGCAAAGGAGGATCCTGTTGATGTTCTATGCAGTTTACCTACTTCCTCTATTCTCTTTCCCTTTTTCCCCTTTCCTCACATCTTCAATTGACAGTGAAGACAGATACAACTGCTCTCATTAGTAAAACACAAAAGGAGAAACAATGTGGGCCACGTGTCTGGAGGCCCATTCTACCTCCTCACCACAAATATGTGGTCTCCACCAAGCTCAGAAAGGGTGATCGCTTGGTTT
Organism: Oreotragus oreotragus; assembly: GCA_006410675.1. NCBI lineage: Eukaryota > Metazoa > Chordata > Mammalia > Artiodactyla > Bovidae > Oreotragus > Oreotragus oreotragus. The sequence goes on along the minus strand of SJYX01023296.1, from coordinate 388,258 downwards.
TTCTTTGTTAAGAAAAAATAGAGTGGAAACCACTTCTGCTCACCCCAGCTGTCAGGTGGAAAGAGAACTGCTTAGTATTCTGGGGCTGGGGGTTTGTGACTCATGTGAGCTTCCTTCTGTGTGAGCTGTCATCTCCCTGAAAGTTGCTGGAGTTGTGACAAGAGTCACCTCCACATTCTGAGGGGATGTTGCCTCAGTCTCAGGGGCATTCATCTCTACAAGCTCCTCATGGTGCTATAGCTGATCTGCAGTCACATGGATATAGGACTCTGAAACTAGCATTGTCCCACTCTTCAGCCCGGATAGGTGGGGCTATGGGTTTAAGCTGCCTGTCAAAGCAGAGTCTTGATCAGGGTTTACTAGCATGTGGATTCAGTGAGCTGAATGAGCTCCTGTGTCATTGTTCATCTGGAATTCTCAGACAATGGGAATAAACAAATACCCTTAAGTCTCTCTCTTACTTTCTGTAAAAATGAAGTAATGAGAGACTCAATGGCTTGTTTTAAAGCCCTCCTGGGTGTTGAATATGTGTAGTGAAAAAATACAGGATCTACAATCAGAGGCTGAGGATAGTAGTCTTAGGTGTGTGAGTTTGCTTGAGCTGCTCAGAGTTTCTGCAGCTCAGTTTTTCATTTGGAAAATGAGAAGAATAAAAACAGTACCTTGTCTAGCTATTTCCAAGATTGTTGTGATGATAATATAAGTGGAAATGTTTGATTAATTGTAATTTGTAACATCTTGTACAAATATTTTGAGATTATCACTGTTACATGTGTGTGTAATACATGTAATAAGATGTCATACCTGAAGTTTCAACAAGACATCGAGACACAACAAAATTTCAAAGATGTCAAATTTCCATTTCTGTACTTGCAAAGGAAAAAGACAAGAGCTGACTCCATAACTTTTTCTGCCCCCGATATTTTATTTTAAGAAATCAGAAACTTGCAGAAAGGTTGAAAAAATAAACAGCCAAGTCTTCACCTCAATTTACCAAATTGTGCTGTATTTGCCTCTATTTTGCTCTCTCTTGTACTCTCACAGTATGGCCTTTCACCCATAAATACTTTCTTCTCTCTCCTGAGACTTGGTATTCTTCCACACAAGCATCATGCACTCATCACACTCAAGAATGTCAACATTGGTACACTGCTGTTACCTATACAAACCATACTCAAATTTCCTAAACTCTCCTTTAAGGATTTTGTTGTTGTTGTTTGAGAGGGAGGTGAGTCTGTGATTTAATTAAGAATCCCACATTACATTAAGTTGTCATGGCTTTTTAATCTTTTTTCGTCTAAAATGTTTCCTCCACCTTGTTTTCTCTTTGATGACAATGACCTTTTTAAGAAAAATGTAAGCCAGTTGTTTTCAAGAATGTCTTTTCAGTCTGGATTTGTCTGATTGTTTTATCATGATTAGATTAAGATCAAGCATCTTTGGCAAAAAGATTACACAGGTCATGTTGAATCCATCTCAGTGTGTCTCTCAGGGGGCCCTGGAGGGTCACTTTCCATTACTGGCCATGTTAAAGTTGATCACTCGGTTAAGACGATGTCTCAGTTTTCTCTATCATGATGGTATCTTTAAGACTTGGCAATGAATAAATAAGTTGGGGTGTGATTCTTGGAGACCGTGTGAATAGCCTGATTCCTCATGACTTGGAGTTGGCATCCACTGCCGATCTCTGCCTGCAGCAGTTATTAACATTAGAAAGTTATTACAATTACCCTTCCCCATTTATGGGCTTCCCTGATGACTCAGCAGGTAAAGAATCTGCCTGCATTGCAGGAGACACAGGAGATGCAGGTTTGATCCCTTTTCAGGAAGATCGCCTGGAGGATGAAAATGGCAACCCACCACAGTATTCTTGCCTGGGAAATCCCATGGACAGAGGAGCCTGGCAGGCTACAGTCCAAAGGTTCACAAAGATTCAGATACAACTGAGGCATTCTGCCACAAAGAGGAAATTTCCTCTCACTCTGAGTTCTGTGCCTCTCCCCTCAATTTACTTCAGGAAAATAAAGGTTGAAAGAGAGGATCTAGTGAGAAGGGTATAGGTGGAAAAATTACACTGTGATAACTAGTTGGGGGTGGAGAGCATGACCATCATGGTTGGGGAGTAAAGAGGCTTGGGAGCTGACTCATGCCTGGTAAATCCAGAGATGGAGAAGTGGGCTGAGTCTCTACTTTATGGTACAGCCGGAGAGTGTACCCTCCCTGGAGGTGTCCAGGAGGGCAACTTTGAATATTTCCTGTATGGGGTCATCTTGGGTCTGTCCTCCAGGAGAATAGTGAGGGCTGGAGCTGGACACCCAGAGCCAGTAGGAGAAGGGTTCACAGGAGAGGCAGAAAGTAGAGAAATAGCAAAGCCAGCCATGCCCCCCTCATTACCCTCTGCTGCAGCCATTAGTCTAAGCAGGTCCCAACTGGGACGGGGAAAGGAATTTGAGTTTGTAATTTTGATTGATATCTGTAAAGGCTGTGTTTATGATCTAAAAGGATGTCAGGACTGTTCATTACCCAAGAGTGGGCAAAAAAACTGTGAGACAGCCTGAGTTTTCATCAGGGTCAAGGTTTCATTGTTCCCACTGAATGTAAAGGGGCAGTGGGAGATTAAAAAATAAAACAGGGTCATAATTACATTATCACGAGTCATGCTCATTCCACATACTAGTTATATATGTTTAAATACCTAATTTTAAATTGATCTGACTTAAATTACGCATGAAAAAAATTAACTTTTCCATTAGCTTCAGAAAACAAATTTGTTTGCTTTATAAGAAAATATCATGTCCAATATAACTGGAAGTTCAGGAAAATCTGTGCTAAAGATTTAAGTCCCCACAAGTTATAAAATAAGGCCCTTGACCACTTGTTTAAAATGTGTACATTGAACACAGATCTCTTTTTACCTCATGAACACTGCCCAGGCATCTGAGGACTTTTGAAAGTGTCACTATTTTGGGGAGTGCTTTTCAGTATTCAAATACTAAAAAAGATTATAAGGCACAAAACCTCAGCTTCTGCAGTTTGAACTTGATCCATCCTTTCTAAATGCATCTTTATATTAGATTTTATTTATTTGTTTTAAATTCTGAAAGATGACCAGTGTGACTGGCTTCAGTGAAACCAATCTTACCATACTAATAACTAACTGAGATCCGTTTAGACAATTTTCTAAAATCCTAGTGGAGTCAACTCAAAATTTACTTATACAATAAAATTCACTTTTGTTGTTGTTGTTGTTTTTTTTT